>JAQFVV010012480.1:0-152641 GCA_028023455.1 Epiperipatus broadwayi | reverse complement strand
TAAATGGATAAAATTCCTCAAACTAGTCATTAATTTTTATCTTAATCTGTCAGTTTTCTATTCATATATGGTTTAAATTTCTTAATGTAGAAATTTTCTTTTAAAAACCTTTCTTTATAATTATTTACAGTTTCCAAAAGTTCAATTTTGTAGTCAGTATGACCAAATTTACACCTATGAAAATAAATTGCAGATTTTTTATCAGATAAATGTTGTTTTAACCTTGTTTCTAATTTATTCTTAGTATTTCCAATATAAGAAATACTTTTACACTCCTTCCAACAATCTAAACATTTAATAATATATACTCCTTTCATTGCCTCAAGCATGTTAAACTTATCATAATAATTAATCATCTTTTTTAAATCTTTCTTTTTCTTATATACAGGAAACAATTTAATATTAAATTTTTTATTTATTTTTTTACAAATATTTTTAGTTCTAATAAAAATATTTTTTGATACTTTAAAACCTATGTATACCTTATCTAATTTTTTATCCTTATTTTTAATTTTATTTTCTCCTTCAATTTTCCTTTTAATTAAATTTAAATTATATCTCGAAAAAAATTTTTCAATAATTTTATTAGGATATTCATTTAAATAACATTCCTTTTTTATTAAAACTAGTTCCTTGTTCAATAATAACTCATTAGAATATATTAGCATTGCTCTCCTAATTCTATTTTTTATAGTATTAATTTTACAATGCTTATCAATATCTGAAAACCAATTTACAATTAGACCATGAAATGTTTTTTTTTTCTAAAAACCGAAGTATTAATATTAATTCTATTATTCCTTATAATCTTTTCAATTTTTACATCCATGTATTCAATTTTATTATCCAATTCTTCTTCCATAGTAAATTTTATATTTTCCTCAATATTATTAATGTATTTTAAAAAACTTTTAGCTTTTCTTTTGTTTCCTTTAAAAACCATGAAATAGTCATCTACATATCTAACAAAAAAACATGGACTAAAATTTAAATCTAAAAAATTTTTTTCAAAATTATTCATGTATACATCCGCCAAAAAACCACTTAAACTACTTCCCATACTTAATCCATTTATTTGCTCATAAAACCTATCTTTAAATTTAAAAATCAAATTTTTACAACAAATCGATAAAATTTCATATACCAAACAAGTATCAATTTTTAATTTTTTATTTTTATCATTAATGTATAATTCCAAAACATTATTTATAGCTATATCTGGATCAATATTATTATACATATTAATAATATCTAATTTAATAAAATAAATATTTTTAAACTTAACAAATTTTAAAAATTCATTTAATTTTTCTATAAAATCCATTGAATTACATACCTTATTCTTTTTATTTTCTTTATTATATTCTTTATTATATTTTTAAAAATATTATTAAATATCCATTTTGAAATATTTTCATAACAAGTATCCCTACAACTAATAATCGGTCTTAAAGGTATCCCGTCTTTATGTACCTTCGGTATTCCTGTAATTGTTGCACATCTAATGTCCATCCTTTTAAGCATAAACATTTCTATTTTTTTAATATATCCTTTATTTTCCATTTCAGTAATAATCTTATTAATCTTTATATTTATCTGCATACTTTTATCTTTTTTTATTATCTTAAAATAACTTTCTTTTAATAAATAATTCATTTTATTATTATATTCAGTTTTCTCTATTACTACCATACTAGTAGATTTATCTCCTTTTAAAAAAACCAAATCTTTATATTTCAATCTAATATTATTAATTATTTTTAATTCCCTTTTATTAACAAATTTATATATATTATTATTTATCACGTCATATTCCAATTTTTTAAATTCATATTTAATTTCATTAAACAAAAGGTCTTTATTAATTCCTATATCTATTCCATCATTATTAAATTTATCAATAATTATATCTTTTTTCGCTTTAATATCAATAATTTGTTTACTAATATTAATTTGCCTATTTGGAACATATTTAAGTCCTTTATTTAGAATATTAATTTCATCTTTATTAAAAACTATTTGTTAAATTTATTATAAAATTCTCTTTTAAATTATTACTACTTGAACACCTTTTTATTTTATTTGAAATATTATCTATATTTTCCCTAAAATTTTTATTTAACAACAAATTAAGTTTTTTATTATGTCTTTCAATTACTTTTTTCCTAAAAATTTCCATTTTATTATAAAAAATCTGATATAGTAAAAATTCCTCAATAGATGTAATTAATTTAGTCAAACCAATATATAATACCTTAATCCTCTTTAAATAACATTCTTAATATATAATATTTTTATAAATTTACATAATATTTTCATTTCCCATTTAAAAATTATTTTATCATTAAAAAATCTTTTAATATTATACAATTTAATGAAACTAGGAATCACTCCATATTTTTTACATTTCTTTAAAAATCTAATATCTAAATTAATTTTTACAATTTTTAATTTCAAATTAATCCATTCATTAATACATTTAATACAAATTTTAAACATTCCATAAACCTTAATATTTTTCCTTAAATATCTAATAAAATGTCCCAAACTGCATTCTTTAAAACCATAGTAACCATAATGTTTCTTAATCTTGAAAATACCAATATCCATTTCCATATTAATATTCTTCATACAGCAACAGAATTTTAAAAATATTCCAATATTCTAATATTCCAATAATAGTCCAAGTTTAGATATAATAGTAAAATTAAAAACCCGAAAAAATGTTTCTTCTTTTCTTTAAAAAATATAGTCCATAAAAACCAATATTATCCAATATAGATTCACAAACCAATTTCTTTAAAAAACTTGCTCTTTATTTAACTATATAAAAATTTACATTCAATAAGCAACGTTTCGACTATTATAAAAAATAATAAATGAATACAATATAAAATTATAAAATATGTTATTTATAGATGATAAAAAAATGATTAAGGATACAAGAGGAGTATTTATAGGGTATATTGATTAAAAGGAAGAATTTATATTATGAAATATGTAGAAATTATGTGTTTATGTATAAATATTCATGTATTTATGTTTATTATAGATCTGAAGAAGATAATTGGGCCAATCGAAACAATTATGATCGTAAAATAAGTGTATAATGCATTGTAAAAAAGTGAATAAAGAAAAATAATTGATATTAATATTGGGTTTTTTTAATTTAATAACTAATATAATCTTTGTAAAAAAAATTTCATTATCAAAATATTTTGTATATATATATAATGATTCAAAAAGAACATCTATTTTGATAAACTACAGCATTATGAAAATTAAAAAATTTTACATTTGAATTGAATTATGCAAAAAGTTGTGAAATTGCTTTTATTTTAAGTTATCGTATTGTTGTTAGATTTATTTATAATTTTCTTTATAATGTTCAATTAAATGAGATACTCAGTAAAATGTAATGGTATTTATAAAATAATATAGACAATGAAATTGAAATATCACTGTAACTCCATGTAAGCTATAAATAAACTAATAATTATCCATCAATAAATACCACCTATTCTTTTAACTCTGATGGTATTTAAGCATATGATTATTGATATATTAAAAATTATCCATCCTTAAGCGAAAGAAATAGAATGATACCACCTATTGTTTTAGATCTGAAGGCATTGAAGCATACTTTTATTAACATGTATATTAATAAATGAGTGCTGAATTATCATCAGAGCTAAAACCATAAGTGGTATCATTTCTATCAATAAATGTATCTTAAGTATCTACCGTAGAGCTAAAAGAATAGATAGTATCATTCTATTGCTTTCATTGATTGATGAGAGATTATTAGTTTATACATAATTTAAGGGCAATTACAGGGACTTCCATTTCAATTTTATATACATTAAGCTATGATTATTTATATTAATATTATGATAAAGTAACTTTTAATCCATCCTCTTATAGTGGTCATCCAACATAGCAAACATATATTATTTAAAGTTCTTTTACATTTAAAATATTATTATTAAGAACTTTAGGCATGTATGTGTTTGCAGCGGTGAAATATATGAAAGCATCTTACTTGGATAAATAAACATATCTTTTATTAAAATGAATTTTAATAAAAAAAACTTAAATCCATGTAAGATGGCTTAAATTAAAAAAAAAAAAATTGAAATCCTTATATTTTTTTTTTGTGGTTTGAAGAAAATTTTATTTGATCAGATTTATTGATATAAAAAAAATCTACAAACATTAATCAGAGAGATAAGTCTTTAATTTGTTGCTGTCTTTTAATTACTTACCGATTGTATATTTGTAATTAAAAAAAAAAAAATTTAAAAATTTGATAAGAGAGAAAATATAAGGGAGAAAGGAGACACATTTTTGGGGATATGATAATTCATTTATTTGTTGTTTTAATTTGATCTGGATTGGAGAGTTGGGCGGTATAAACTTTTTAGCTTTTGTGAACTTTTAATTAGCATGACTAAAAAAGTATTTCACTGTTACTGTAGTTTATGAAGCAAAAATCGTCCTTGTCAGAAATGTGGAACTTAAGGATCATTTATTTATATGGCCAGAAAATATGCATTGCTAGGCATTAAAATGTACTAATATAGAGTTATTCTGGTGTTTCCTGAACCTTAACATCAATGCCTCACCCAGAATTGATTTAAAACACTATGGAAAATGTGCCTCGATTGATTTCATTATGTCTTGAAAATGGAACATTTAAAAAGGAAACCAGTTGACAGAGAAAATATCATGATTTTTATACCATTCTGATCAATAGTAGAAGTGTTAAAAAAGTAAAATACCATAGTAAGATTTTTTTTTTTTAAACTTTAGGGGGAAAAAACTATATTAAAAAGATCTGAAGTCAATATAATCTGATTGCAGTTTATATGTATTAGTTGCTTGATCATTGTTATTCATTTATTTTTTATATACTTTACTATATGAATGCATTTTAAAATAATTAATTTTAATTTTGTGTTGTGCATGTATATATGTGAATTAATTTTAATTGTGAAATAAATTGTTGTTAGTGTTATCTCAAGTTGTCAGTGCTTTTTTAATTAGCAACTTTCATTTCAAAATGATTATTTTAGCACTTACCAATTAAGAGAAAAACATTTTAATTAAAGGGACTGTTTAACCATTAAGCAAAATTGCCAGGATATTTTGTAAATTGGAGGATTCTGATTTTTGAAATTGATTCATTTAGTATGGTGTCCTGTAAACAAATAAAATGCATTATTTTTTTTATTTAAATTAAATTATTGCTGAATGGAAAAAAAAACTATTTCAAAATACTAGTATTGATTTTGGAGAGGTGATTGAGAAATATTATCTGTTTTAGGTTCAATCATCTCCATTATCTACTTTAGCTGTGAGTATGAAATTTGCACATAAAGGTGGTTCCTCAAGGATACCAGTACAATAAAATGGCTTCCCAAAGTGTGGCTGGATTAATTCATTTTTACTTGAGTTACCGGTACACCGTGTAATCTATAAAATGTGTCATTTTGTTGTTATATATATTTATGACTATAAAAAAAAATTCATTTTTCCAACAACAAATTTCACTTAATGCCACTGATTTTAATTCCCATTTTTTATTTTGAAATGCTACTATGTTTGCTATATTTCTGAAGCAGGTTAATACAGATTGAATGTGAATAAAATTATCATAATAGTCTGGGCTGGGCAGGTTAATATAAAAGGTAAAACATGATTTGCTAGGTATGCTAAAGGATAGTGCTGAGTTTATCGGTAACTAAAATTTCACAACGATAACATCAGAATTAATTAATTGAACCTTATGCTTTAAGAAGTAAGTTGTTGTAGTTTGTTAAATAATATTGTTTTATAATTTTAATAATAATATATACTCTTTATAAATAATACCATTTATTATTTCTTTATTAGATGAGGATGGCTTTAGTAATGTAGTTCAAGTTTTAATAACTTGGTTAGAACGGGGAGACTGCAGTAAGCGTAATGCAAGTACTTTTTATACGATGATTCAAAGTGCTAACAGCCATATCCGTCGTCTCACTACTGAGAAGGAACATTGCGAGGAGGAACTCAATCAGATGAAAAAGACAGTTCTACAAAAAATGCAAGGGATTCTTGTTCAATGTAAGTAGAAGGCATTTGTATTAGTGTTATGTATATATTATAAAGTCTCTTATAACTCCAGGATTAATCAAGCTGTAAGTCATAGTCTTGAATGATTCAAATGTTTGCTTAAGAATATTTTATATGTTGGTCATTTAATAGTAGTCAAGTTTCATTAATAGTTTGCAAATGTAGAATAATGGTGTTTATTTTAATGTAAGCCATGTGAAGAAAAATAAATCTGTATTTTTTTGGTTTGCTTTTGTTAATGTTTAGAGGTTATGTTCAATTAAAAATTAAACTCCAGGACTTATATGATATACTCATTTTATATTTTAATTACTGCATATATATTTCAATTGCATTTACCAGTTATCTCCGGTCTGCTGATTAACATCTAATATTAGGCATCTTCTTTTGCTAATTATATTATATTAATGTCAGCCATTTTAAAAATCTATCATTCATCCTCTTGTGTACTAATTGTGTCACATAATTAGTTCATTGAGAATGATTAATGGATACAAGCAAAAAATTTTGATAAGAATTAAAGTGTATATGAGCATATAATTAGAAAGGTGTTGAAGTTTAATTTAATTTATGATTATTGTAATAGTATGCTTTAACATGGAGAATTAGATATAATAGCAAATTATTTTAATACATAATTCAGTTACAATAAATGATTATGAAATAATTATGAAGTGTGATAGAATTATATATTATTTATGAAATACATAACTATGAAATTCACATTATTAATTGATATATTAATATTCAGCCACTGAATTATAAAAGCCTGTAAGATCCAAATTTTAATGATAAGCTTTATTATAATTAAATTACATATTACTATTTATTATATTGATAGTAGTATGAATACTGAACCCCACCGCTTGATGGCTTCGTTTTTCACAAAACGCACATCAATATACTGTTTTAGCGGCCTTAATTTACGGCTGGCACTGCAATTGATGGTTTTTGAGCCATAACAGGCTGCCTGAGGGCAATGTATTCTATGATTATGTAATGAAATACTACACGCATTGCATTGTGACAAGTATTTGTCAAGTGAGCACTCTTGAACTCTCGCTACGGTCTGATTTAATACTGGCCATATTTGAAAGGGATGAAACTCTGCAAAAATTCATTGTCAGGGAATTTTTTAGTAAGTGTAGTGGAATTAGTATTCCATATTAAGAATTGTTATGTCATCTCACACACTTCCCTACACTTTTGAACTGTACACAACCAGAAAAGGTTCTTCTTTTTAGCAAAGTTGTTTCTGATTTCGTGTGCAAATGCCCGTTTACATATGAATCCGTGCGAGAACTGTAAGTGAAGTTGGTTCTAGGGCTCCAAAATCCCGTTACTTACAGCTTTGAGGCTTCCCTGTTATTTTATTTGCATGTTACTTTTCTTACAGCTTTGAGCCTTCCCTGTTATTTTATTTGCGTGTTACTTTTGGCTTTTTTTTTTTATGCCCCCAAAAATGGTGTTTTTTTTCTGTTACTTGTTTTGCTTCACAACTTGTCCAAAGTTTCATTTATTTTTGATTCAATAAATTATTTTATGGGAAGCTGTTGTTGTTGATTAGAAAGTAGGTAGGTAATATTTGATAAGTTTCATTAACAGTTGATTAAAGTAGGTAATATTTTATTATACCAAAATAAAAAAAGAAGTGTTTAAGAGGTTATTCAAAAGACCCCACCCCATAATATATATATATATATAAAATAATAATAAAGAACTGTGCGGTAACATAATAAAATGTTCAAAAAGAAAATCCAAAAAGAAGTCAATAATTAAAAATCAAAACAAACCTTCCCCACTGCCCCACCTCTCCCTGCTTAAAAAAAAATGTGTTCTTTAAAAATGAATTGTTTATGTCTTTTTTAAAATTAAAGACCCAAAATTAAGGAAGAACTTTTCGCTATCATATAATATAGCTTTCTGTAGCATAAAGATTTGAAACAAAAAATAGAAAAGCTTCGTAATAAATTAACCAAAAAAAAAAAAAAAGATGACAATTCAAAATCAAAACAACCCCTCTCCCATCCACCCTCTAAAAAACCAAGTGTTTGTTTATTCAAAAGTACCGAATTGTTGAAGTCTTTCAGCAAATCAAAACATCAACCAAAAAAAAAAGATAAGCTCAAAGCAAACAACCAACCATCCCTCCACCATCTAAAAACAACAGTGTTTGTTACTGTATTTTTGTGTAAACAAACTGACGGAGTCTTAATCGATAATTTCAAAACAAACCAACATCCCTCTAACACCATCTAAAAACAGTGTTTGTCTCTTAAAAAAACGAACCAAAATAAAAAAACTGGGTGAAAAAAAAAAAATTTGGTTTACCGTAAGTAATATTATGTAAAGAAACCGACAGACAGTTAGTCGATAATTTAAAAACAAACCAACACCCCTAGACCATCTAAAAACAAAGTATTTGTTTATTTAAAAAACGAAAAAAAAAACCTGGTGGAATAAAAAAAAAAAAACCTTTGGTGGTTTACCGTTATATTATGTAAACCAAACAGACGGGCTGATGAAGAAAAAAAAAATTAAAAACCGGTTGGAAAAAAAACAAAAAAATCTTTTACCGCCATAGTATTATGTAAACAAACAGACGGCCCATGAATCGGTATATTGATGTGCATTGGGCGAAAAAGAGCACCATCAAACGGTAGGGTTCAGGATTCATACTATTACCATTATATTATTGATAATATTTATTTAAATTCGATTTTCTCGGATTTAGCTATATTTATTAGGGAAATTTGTTATTTATAATTGGATTTGTGAAACAAATTGTGGAATATATCCACATATATAAAAAGATACAGGTAGTATTGGAATAGTGGATAATAATTGTTTGGATTTAAGCGCAGTTGAGAAAATCAAATTCATCATTGAAATATGATTTCTTTAGGGCTATTTCTACTTTGCAATTATGTTGATTAACAATGTTGATGTCAAAGTTATGTGGTTGTAGCTGGTTCATTGATCTTCTTTATCAGCAGTATAATATTAATATACAGTGGAGCCGCTAACTATGCTTTATTTCACTCCAAGCCTCTCTCGTGTACAAACTTATATAGTGTATGGTTTGTTGATAAACATTGATTAGAATAGAATATGTATTGTGTATCAAATTACAACTTTACAGTATTTTTCAACATACATATATATATAACCAACACTTTTTTATATGTATAGTATGCATATATAAAGTTTAAATATATATATATATAATTATTTATAATAAATTGATGGCGACACATTTATATATATTTTACTTATTGTGTCTTCATTCATGCATTCATTGAAGCAATAAGAAAAAGAATTAACTACTGTATTTTTATTTTTGAAGTAAAGTAAATAGTGAAATATCTGATTTTCATCACTATAAAATATGCTTTGGGTGTTTTGTTTTGTTTTGTTTTTTCAATAACATTTTTTATTTTATAGAAATATAATTGACTAATTTCTTTAACAAGAAATCATGATGTCTTTTATTTATTATTTTTTAAGTCGGTATATTTTAAAAAATTTTAACATTACTTTTAGAAAATAATTTATTATATGAAATACTGCGCATCAAATCTATAAAGGATAATAAAGTAAGAATAATATATATGTGCTTTTAACATAAACCAAAGGAATTTTATTAATGTATATAATCGTGTATGGCACTTAGAGAGGGAAAAAATAGATTATAATGAAAGTTGTGTAGTTAGGTACAGCATAATTTGCGGCTTCACTGTATTCTATCACATTCATTTAAAATTTCAAAACTTAAAAAAATCCATTCCTTATGTACTTGAATATAATTCTTATTAGAATCTTTTATATACTTGGAATTTTGATTGATCTCTTTTTTTCATCAGAACTGTTATTTAATTTTCTTGATTAAAAATCAACTAAATAACAGCTCTGGTGAAGACTAGATCTATCAAAATTATAAATACATAAAAAATTACAAAAAGCATTATATTCAAATGTATTAGGACAAAAGAGGTTAAAATATTTTAATAACAAATATGTTATTTAAAATTAGAAGAAAATTATATAATCAAAAGTTACTATAAAAGTATTGACTGTAAATCCACAATCTATTTTAGATACATGTGCAGAGTTACTTATAAATAATAAAATATCGACATATTTCTTCATAACTTCAATATGAGTAGATGTTTTTTCATATTAATATTATGAGTAAATAAATGATCTTAAACAATTTTTTTTTTGTCAGACTTTGCACAGTATTATCTACTGAAATCACTTAATATATAGGCATTAGAAATCATTTCATTCTCTGGATTGAAGAAATAGTTTTAAAACACAGAATTTTTTCAAAAAATCCATATTTTGGAGAGATCAGGAAAATATCAATAAATCATTTTTTATCCAAAAGAAAGGTATAGCTCTATAAAAAAACTGCCAAGAATTTGTAACATCACTTAATATATTATTTACTCCAATTCACAAAACATTTATTTTTGTCACTTAATATATTATGTACTCCAATTCACAAAACTTTTATTTTTGTTGCTTTGGTATAAAAAATATTTTGGCTGTCATCTAGCTCTAGGCTAATTTGGATAGACAAACTAATTTCAGGGATTTTTTTTTTTTTACTATTGATTTTTTTTTGATGTTCAAGCTCTTATCTATTCATTAAATTTTCATAAGTGACATAATTTCATTTAAAACATCAATATATTCTTTTTTTCAATGAATAACAGATTTTTATGTTGCAACTCTGGATCACCATTGTTTTGGGTTTTTTTTTCTGTAGTGGTAAGTTAGTGACAAATAGAAATTTGTAATCAGTTGCTCTGTCATTAAAATTATTTCTTCACCATTATTTATTATCTAATTCTTAAGGATACTTTTACTTAGAATCTAACGTATTGCCATTTAAAGAATGAATCTTTTGATAAACTTTATTTTAAAAGACATTCAGGCATGATCTTTGATTATAACTGCAGAGATATTGACAGTTTCTAAGATAAACTACTTTATTGCAAATGTCTACAAAAGAATTGGAGGAAAGCATAGATTGTTCAGTTTGATTCATAGTGATTTTTTTTATGTGAGTCTCTATAAATTCTTCGAGAATAGTCAGCAAGCTGTATCAATCGAAAGTTATCATACTTTTTATCCTGATAGATTCTTACTAATCTGTCAGAAGTTTTCATGGGAATTATTTAGACTTAATATCTTCTATACTGATAATATAAAAATTTCTCCACAATAGAAGGAAATTTGCCAACACATACATTTTATTAAATATGTAAATTTACTAATGAATTATTCAGAAGTATTAATTTTTCAGTTTTTTTTTATTTATTTAGGTTTTTAATGGCGATTCAATCGTTCTTACAGCCTTCTTCAGATATTTCATTTTTTTCTACCTATAAATTTTAAAAAAATTCTTTTTTATTTTAAATGTCAGATATTTTCAAATAAATGGTTGCACAAAAGAAATGGGAATGAAAATTATGAAGAACATTAAAACCATTGATATGTCAAGAATAATAAAAACATATTGAAAATTTGTATCATGCATATCAGCAAGTATCAATCATATGGTAAAGATATGAAAATATCCAAGTTGTCAATCATTTTCATGTAGAAGAGATTTAATAACATATAGAGTCTAGAAGTCATCTGGGGAATACATTAATATTTGTATAAACACAATGAGGATAACAGTACTATTACCACATCACATTTAGTTCCCAAAAATGGTTAGGAGAACTCGTTGGCAATTTATTGATATTTGGACATTTCTGAAACACATGATCATAGCTTTTTAGCTGATGCTTCTAATTAAAAATATGTCTTAATGCATTAAAAATTTTATATATTAGAAAACAATTGTATTGCAGGAAAGCATCAGTATTCAAGTGCATTTTGTATATATGAGGGATTTTATCTCTATTCTCTCTAGATGGGGAAAGCAATGTAAGTGGAATTCAGAGCTCAGAAGTCTTCCTCATAACATTGATAAATTCTTAACTATTATCTCTGAACTCTATTACTTTGTTAATTCTTTTATTATATGTATGGAAATATTTTTTGTATATAAAGAAAATAACCACTCAAATGGATTAAATGTAAAACATTTATATGTTAATATTCTCCAAATATACCCATCAACTAGTTTTATTGTAGGCTTGAAATTCATCATGACAGTCTCATACATAATATATGATGATATATTTAGTTTTCTAATGCCAGAATAAACTGATGCTACATTAACTAGCGTAATTCAATTTCAGTATCAAAATTAAATTAAATTTCAGTTCAAATATAAAGATTTTGAAATATGTTTTTGTTTTTGATATAATCATTTGGTCTTCAGCTATAAACTGTCTACAACTATAACATGATATGTGCATATATATGTAAATATTTGTGATTTGTAAATAAGAGTTCTATATTCTTTGTAACTACCATCAGTGAGTAAATGAATAAATTTCCCTTAATTGAATTTACTCTACAAAATTTACATTGCTATGCAATTCCAGCGATCTATCTGTAATGAGAGTGTATAATATTAATGATCATGTATTGTAAATCGTGCATGTGGTCAATAAACATAAGCTAGTTAGTTGCTTATATGTTAGTTACCTGTGCGTCTGAGAAATTTAATCACACAATCGAAAGATAAATCTGTACAGTAGAGATTTTATCGTATTTTTCTAAGAAGTTTATTAATGTATTTCTTTTCATCTATCTATATATATTCATTTCGGTTGAGGAATAAACCGTTTGTTAAGTTTTATTTGTGTCTAGTGTTAGTAATACCCTTGGAAATATATTGTATTGCTCAGTTGATAACTTAAGAACTTGTGCAGTGAAGAAATTTGCAGTAAACTAAGAGGAAGTTGTCCAAGCGTAGCAGATAAATCCATCTATGATTTGGGAAATGCATGTTTAGTGACAGAACACTGTGACTGATCTTCGTCAAGAATAATAGCACTGCAATATAGAATCTTTAAGTAAATTCAATATTAACAATGCAGCAGATTAGACAATTTATGTGGAACCTGTAGAGAGACATATGTTTATCAACAACATAGTCAATGATAAATTAAAAGTAGCATTACTAACATGGTGGTCCAGAAAAAAAACTTCCGCAAGTGACAAATCAACTCTGCTATCCAAAATCTGCTAAGAAAATACCATATCAGGAATTAAAAGAGAAGTTGACTACATATTTCAAATCGATGATGTCAAAACTGATGACATGCTTCAAATTCAGAAATAGAAGGTAGGTGTCATGAGAGAAATATCAAGACTGTGATACAGAATTAAGAACATTAACTCTTTAATTCCGAGCTGAATGAAATGCTCTTTGATCAATCATTATGGAGTATGACAGATAGTAGCTTAGGCATTTTTTAATAAGTTAACAGCAAGAGATAACATATAAACATGAGATTGAAAAATGCATGGCACGTGAAGTTGTACTGGAAAATGTTATAGAACTCCAAATTAGCACAGATGCGAAAAAACCCCAACATTTGTAAATAAAACAGAATTCAATAAACTGAGCCATCTGAGCACTTTTGATGCCTGGATGTATTATTGTTGTGGAAAGAAGGGTCATTTAAAGAAAGATGCAAATTTTAAAAAAAGAAAAATGTCATATATGCAGATTATTAGGACACTTGTCACATGTTTGTCAAAATAAGAAGAAAAATGTATGAACTTTAAATTGTAGGGAGATGTGGGTGGCAACCATATTTTGCTCGATGTCAATATTTGTGAGCAAAAAATTACTCTATCGAAATAAATAGCAATGCAGGATTATCATTAATGTCACAAAATAATTGAACAAATATTATGAGACAATAGAAAAGAATTCAGCACTAGAGAAAACATGTGGTAGCAACTAATGTAAATGGCAATAGGATTGAAGTATACACATAGTAACTGTACTCATTAAGGTTTATTCCAGATAAAATTTCTACTTCTCTGTATAATGAAATGAGCTCTTAGTCCTATATTGGGTAGAAATTGTTTAGACTTTTGGGATTCAGTATTAACATAATTAAAAAAGTGCAGCTAGAGTCAGAGACTTGAGATAAATCTCCATAGTTATTTAAGATGAGCTTGGTAGAGTTAAACACAAGACTGGTTGACATTAAATTATTGAAAGGTGCACAACCAATTGCATGCAGACTCTGTAAGATTCCATTTTCCTAAAAGTCAATGGTGGAGGAAGCAATTCAAGATATAGTTAAAAGAAACATTCTATCACTAATGGAAGAGTTGACATAGGCTATTCCAGTCATTAGCAATAATGAAGCCAGATAGATCTGTTTGTCTATGCAAAGATTACTACATAATGCATTATAAAAAAAGCATATTCTGAACCCAGTGTTATTACCATTCTCTGTTTGTCTGACTACGCCAGATCAGTTTGATTTGATTTACAGTTTCTGTTCCAAACTACTCAACAATTAATATGTATAATTTATTAGTTGCAAAAATACACACATGTTAGTTAATCAATAAAATAAATACAATTAATGATGAGATAGTCGTACCAAGTGACGGAACTCACTTCCAGCTACATTTAGCCTGTCTCATGAGTTCAAGTAAGACTCTTCTGGCTCTACTGTACAGCTTGTCTCGAGTTGGCTCTAGTTCAGACTTTTCCCGCTGCACTCGGACTATGTGCCTTGAATCGACTGCAGTTGCAGCTGTTTTCAACCCAAAATGGACTTGTCTCACTGCATAGATATTACGGGATTGACTAATGAAAACACCCTTGCTGTGGCAGAGGTTTCACTGGAGAGCATGTTCAGGTTGACAGGGGTTTTTGCCTCCAAAAAGGCTGACTATTTATTGTCAGATCTCTACTTTACTGGGAACACTCAGATTCAGAGCACGAACCCCAACAAAGGATTTATTCCCAATGGAAAACAACTGGGTGCTAGCCAATCAGGCAAGGAATTTAGAATAGTCCACTTCTGAAGCAAGGTCAGATATGATAAATATGATGCATTCTTCCTTTTTTGTATTACACACTTATGAGTGTTGAACTTGTTTTATTTTTAATGAAGCATTTATTTAAAGGGAAAAAGAGTTCATAGTCAATTGTATTATTACAAATCCTAGATATAAACAAAATATTATGGTTTTAAATGTAGTTGCATGTAGAAGGTACTATTATAACTTTTAGGATATAGTTAGCAGAGATCTTATGCAAAATGTTTTCTATACATTTGTTTTGTGTTTAGTATATAATCCATAATTAATTTAGAATAATAAAGCCTAATATTTAAAATAACTACAAAAAAAAATATTATTTCCAAAATTTTCAATGTAGTATAAGATTGTGATGATTATTTAATTATTTACTTATGCTCTAAAGCACACACTTATACATGTAAATCTGTTAACTTAAATATTGAACAACTTAAACCTTATTAATATAATAATTGCAACACTTTTAAAAATACATTAAGTCAGAGATGTATTCATTTTTTAGTTATACATTCCTCTTTTTTTAAAAGCTACTTTAATATTTATCAACTATAGCTAAAACCTCAAAAAAAGAAATTGTTTGAGAAATATAACTGATTTGAAAATAAGAAGGATTATTAAACCATGTTATAGATGGTATCTAGCCATCTATATTTGTGTGTATATATATGTTAATAATTTTTATAACTAAATAAATTACAATTATTAAATAAGTAACGCCGAGAATATTCAAATATGTTACTACAATATTTCAGACATAAAATTTCTAAAGAATCCTTTTTAATAAGCTATACAAAAAAGTGAACAATGTTTGCAACTTTGTTAAAAATGATTATTTGGGAATCTGACTTGTGGATTATTGTTATAGTGTATTTGGACCTAATTGCTCTGTGAATAAGAATGTAAATTATTGATTTTATATGTTTATATAAAAGTAAATTTCTAAGTTTGAACTAAAAGTTTGCAAACTTTTAAATATAAATTTTCTAATTCTCTCAATTTTTTTAGTCTTTGCTGCTTTTAAATAACGTCTAATAATTGCTTTTTTTTTCCAAATTGTGTTTTTTCCTATGTTTCTTCCTTTTATTCTTCCACTATATCTCACAATTTCTTCTATTTCTAAATTTCCTAATGCAATTTCTTTTCCATTTTACTTGATTCATAATTATTGTACTGTGCTTCCAATGCACACCATTGAAGCTATTATTTTAACTGTATTTATTCTAGCTTAGTGCTTTCGGGGCATATTTGCTCCCATATTCTAACCTGTGCCATTCTCTATTTTGTGTTATCATTAGTGTATGCAAATTATTTAACCAGTCTTTCCTGGAATCAAGAAGCAGGAATCTTGCCTGTTAATGGCCTTCAGGTCGTTTACAATGAAATATGTTTCTTTTACTTTGCATTTGGCATCGTTTCTTTCCAAGCACATGATTTCAGCATTGGTGGATTCAAATCTGTGATTAGATGTTTTTTGGTGTTCTAGGAATATTAAACTGCCTTCATTTTTAGTATGCAATCTATTATAAACGTACGGGTGTTGAGATGCTCTGGTAATGACAGTAGCTTGAGTTTCTCCATAATACATAGCCCCAGCATGTGGGTATATTATCTTATATACGACCTGGGAGATTTGATCTGGATTGATTTTATCTTTGGAGTTGTTACTAAGTCTGTTAGTAGCTGGGGGGGGGGGGTCGAAAATCTACTTTTTAAATTGTTTGGATAGGTTTTTAACTAGGTCTTTGGGAATGCATGGTAATACTATATGTGGTTTGACCTCTCCATGCTGTTTATTTGTTAATTTTCTATGAAACTGCTTGATCCTCTCTGCTATTGTTCTGTGTTTGAATCCCACGCTTATATCAAGTCTTTGACATAGCATGTGATGATGGTTTTCCATCTGCTTTAAACTTACACAAATGGTGATTTCTAAATAAGAATACTGACAGTCCTGCCGATTTATATGCATTAGGTGTGTTTGAATTCAGATTTGAGTCTTTCTTCATCTCTTTGTATTTGTAAATCCCAATATCTCACCTCCTTTACCTCGTTTTCCCATGTGCTATTTCGTGCTAGTTTATAAGTTTTTGAAGGTCATTCTGGATACTCACAGTTATGTTTTCAGGTGCTGCTATAAACAAATCATCCAGTATCATGTGTATATTGTTTTAGAGACTATTGCAAAGTATTTAGGCATCACTTGCTGTTCAAAGTGATTGAGGAAGATACCTGACATAATCCCACTTATGGAGATACCCATTGGCCAACCATCCTTCATTCTGTACAGTTTCCCTTCGAATATTGCCATAATGTTGCCATCGAGCTATGACCAGAATTCTGTTATGAACTTAGCACGCTTCTCATGGTAATTTTTCTTTCTTAGCTTTTTGTTAATTATACTGATCGACAGCTTCCTGTCTATAGATCCATATAGTTTGGCTACATCCAACGCAGCGATTTTAAAGTCTGGTTCGATTTCATTCAACCTAGTTCTTTCTATGAATTCAAATCATGATTTGATTGTTAATCTCCAAAACCAATGACTTCGATCAGCCACTGATTCATCATGTTAAAATAGCCCCCCCTCCCAATGTCCTACATGAGCCTCAGGGGTGCTTTCGGTTTATGCAGGTTCACCTTAGCGAATATTCTTGAGAGTATGGAAGCAGAGGGATAAATCCGAAAGTATTCTGATCACGTAAAAGCTTTATCCTTGTGAATCTCAAAATTAATATGATAAATTTATCTGTTTATTTAGTTGTTACTTGCTTCAGTAAATAATCTCTTCAGTTATTTTTTATAACACTTCAACATTATAAATCTTGTTATTCCGATTGATCTCTTCTGTTTTCTTCCCAGTCCAAAAACTCAAGCTTTCAATCCTTTTACATTTTGTCTTTTATTCAAATACCCTATGCATTTTAAAGTAGTGAAAGAGTCATTGCCTCAAAACCTAATGAGTTCTGGATTATAGGTCAACCTGCCATTATCTAATGGTTTTATAAAATCACATGACTACTATTAACAAATAAAATAAGCTTATAAAAGAATGGAAGTCCTTGTACATTTTTTTAAAAAAAAATACTTAAATTTATATGAAAAAAAAAGTAATAATAATGGTCCAGAATGGTTTTATTTAAACGAAACAGCACCTTTAATAATATTATCTCAAATCATACAAATAGGTAAACCAATTTTATTCATGTGTGTTTGAAGTAAATAAATTTATCATCATTTTCAGCCATTATCGATCACTGCAGAATCAAGGTCTTCAAGTTTAATCCTATTTCTCCAATCTTTAGCCTCTCTTCTCCACATTATATCAGCATACTTTTTTAATTCATCTATTCATCTCACATGTGCTCTCTTTCTAGGTTTTTTGCAATCTTTTGTAACCCAGTTTAGGATTTCAAATATCCATCTATTATAAATTTATATATAATTATAAATAAGGTTAATAAAAAATTGACTTTTTTTTTTCCTTTTCATAGTGCTTTTTATTAAATTGTTTTGTGGTTTCAGTTGTCTAACAGTCTTTTTTTGAAAAAGAAGACTGCTAGACAATCAAAATTGTATGTCATTAATTGCAAAAAAAAGTGTTTGTTTTTGTTTTTGTTTTTAGAAAGATTTATTTAATGTAAGAAAATACAGAAGCATTCAAAGTATCTCATATGTTAATCCAAATATCTGTTCAAAAATTCTATTATCCAAACAAAATTTCAAAAGTGATCTTTTATATGAAATAAATTAGTTTGTGCATAATTTACAAACAAAACTAAATTCAAAAACATTCAATATGCATTTAAAAATTAATAAGTAAAATTACTGAGCTGCTTTTTTTTCTACCGGTTTGGATTTACGATGTAAGAGTAAATGATCTATTCTTAAAATCCCCAAAATTCACAAATCCAAAAAATATCTGGAACCAAAAATTTGGGATTATTAATGTTTTATGTACAAAGATATGTATGTAATTAATTTAGATCACTTTGTATGATTTGCTTTTTATCAAAGATCATTCCATGTTTTATGATTATTTTCCACCATGCTATCATAATTTATAAATATATGTACATTATGGAAAAAATTTTACATAAAGAATGATTTGCAGTTTTTAATAGGGGTAATTGCTATATGAGTAAAGATACACAATAAGTATATTGTTAATTATATTTTCCTTTTTATATTTATATTAGCAAACTGTTTTATATACTTATTGCGTCAGAGATATTGATAACCATCCTATACCATCTTTTTTTTAATTCTTACACTGTTAATTTCTATTTTTTAATATTGTTCAATGATTCCTTCTTGTTCTTTTCCCTGAGGTGTTACTTAACTTTTTTGTTTTTCATTGAATAGTTTTTACTACAATCATATATTTAAGGTTTGCTTATTTTTATTAAATGTCAGTGTATTAATAACTAGAAGAGAAACTGTTAAAAATTATGATATGAAGATTTATTTTTCTTCTTTTTTTTTTATTACAAATGTTTCTGAAACATCATTTACATTTTGTGGAAGTAGTGTGAGAAACGCTCTGCGAAGTGCAATAATGATTTGTGATTCTTAATTATTCAAACTAATTTTCTATTGATCTTATTCTGTTAACATACTTAATCGGGTTTTTTTTAGTATCATCCATTTTACTTATCCATTTAACCAAATATTTTGCTAAAGCATCAAATTTCAAAGATATAATTTTTTATGTGCCACTTTTTTAATTGGTCAGAATTCATATCCATATAATATGAGGGTTCTGATTCTTAATTTTATTATGCTTTACATTCAACATGAAAATTCATTTTGTTATCGAAGATTAATATACCTATTTCACCTTAGACAAAACATTTAAAATGGTATCTGCCTTTAAGTGTGATTATGAGTAATAATGCTTCCATATTTTGTATTTTTTGAATATTTTTATATTATATACTATGAGCATTATGAAAGTTCTATAACTGGAAATGAGAATTAGGTTAGAAAATGATTATTTCTAATCACTGAAGATAAATTTAACATTTTTAAAGACTTAATTTGCTTTAAAAGTGTTGCATTAATATTAAGTAGTTTTCGTAATTTTGATTTACATATATGTATGTGTGGTTGTCATTATTTTATAATATTACCTTGAGTATTTTATAATATTTATAAATACACAGTAAGTAATTTACTATTTTGTGATGAATTCCTATGGATTATTTGCATATGTTTTAAGTTATCCATCTATTTATAAAAAGCAAGATGTATTTCATTTCACAGATGTCCGTATAACATAGCAGGTAAGATGAATTTAATCAAAAGTATTTTTTAGTATATGGGTTACTAATTATTAATTTTTTAAATATTTGATTCTTATGAATATTTCTTAATTTATTTAAATTTGTTTACTTAGCTTTTATAAGTGTTTATGTTTAATTAGAGGAAAAGTCAAATAATCTGTCATTTTAAATTCTTTAGAAGTCTTAGTCAAAAGAGAGGTCCAAAGCCCCTCAGTAGATTATTATATACTGGAAGTGATTCCATTTTAAATGCATCATTGATTGTTTTATTATTTCTTACTTATATTTCCTCTCTTTTATTTGCGTGTGAGCACTTAATGCTGGTTTATTTTACTCTAAAGTTGATCAGATTGAGAAGGTGTTTGCCAGTGCGACTAAGCAGAAAGTCTGGGATCATTTCACTAAAGCCCAAAGGAAGAACTTAGAGTTATGGCGCAAGATCGCAGAGGTTAGAAACTTCATCCTTAATACCTCTATTTCTAAACTGCGCACATTAAAAACAAAATTCTAATTTTAAAATCATAAAGAATGCAAAATTAAAAATTCAATAATAGAAAAGAAATAGATTGCAAAATATTCAAAAAATAAATAAGAAAATGATTTAATATATATTATTTTCTTTTTTTAAGTTATTCTTGAGTAATGAACTGGTTATTCAAAACTTTGTCAGCGTTCTATTTAAAGGACTAATTTATTCACAGATTAAAATTAAAACATATTGTACTATCAAGTACATGTTCTATATTATATAATTATGTTATAAATTAATAAATTAAAGTATTAATAAATATAATATAGATGTATTTAAGTATCTTAATGAAAAAACAAAATTAAATTGTGTAAGTTCATAATACAATAAAAATTTAAAAGTTATTCTCAGATAGAATGTATGATATTATTACCTTTTCACATTCATTATATCTATGGTAATAAAACAATGCAGTAAATTGCAATTGAAGTTATTTTGATATGTAGGACATTGTGTTTTTAATATATAAATAGAATACTGTTTATTCAGTTACTGAAACTTGTAGCGTCCAGAAACACTTATCTCCACCATCTTAATTTGTGAAGAACATATATATTACAACAGAAACATGCCATTTGCTATAATGTAATTTTATTACAATTAAATTATTGTTAACTGTATTCCATAAACATTATCATTGTGTATAAATATGTTAAGTCAACTATTTTCTGATATCCATCCATGCAGATGTGGTGTAAATTCATAACAATAATAGCAAGAAACATGGCATAAATGATTTATAATTTTCATACTTTTGTTGTTTTAATTTCAAACTTAGTAAGGTTTTCAATCAAAAGTCAAATTATTTGACTAATTATTAGAGCAATTATATGTTTTGGTATTTGTGTATATAAAGTATTAGTTTGACTAGTTTAGGTCTTTTATAGCTATTATTTTAAATAATATAATGTAGATGAACTTTAAAATTGATAATAAAAACATAGAAGAGGTTTACCGTTTTTGTCTTCTTAGATCATTCAATAGCAGCAAAGGATTCAATTATGAATAATACTGTCACAGAAGAAACAATACTGGGCAGAATTTTAATGAAAAATTACATTTTTACATATTTGAAAATATCTTTCAAAGCAAAAGTCAGAATTATTCAAACTGATGTTTATTCTGACTATATGAATGTGAGAGTTAAACACTGAAAAAGTAGGATATAGGGGCAAAATGATGCTTTTAAACTATGGAATTGTGTCCGTTTTTGAATTTTTGAGAGTTTTCATAGATAGCTAGAAATAAACAACTGGATTCCTGCTCAGATTAAAATGTAAGGTTGAAATTGTTCTATTTTAGTGATATTGTGAAATGATCCAATATATTGGAAAGTGGATAAAGATTGATGACAAAAAAGAAAAGGCTATTTAGTTATAAGATTTATAAAGACCATCATCATCACAATAATGAAGCTGTCTATGAGCAAACAGATGATAATTTGTTTAAAGGAATGCTAATCATATAATAACTAGTAGTTGGTGTGTCACTATCCATGGATCATGAACCCTAGAATGGATCACTATCTCTGCACTAAATTGCCCAGAACATCAGGATGCTAATAATAATAGATGGCTAAAATGTTAGGCTGTCTTAGGTTGTGAAGAAGATTAATTATCAAGGGAATGTGATATTATGAAACATAAGCTTCTTTTTGAGCCAGCAAGCCTATTATAATATCTTTCTCTTCATTTTTTCTTTTTATAATATCCTTAGCCATCAAAATTTTAAATCTATTTTTGTTTTATATATATATCCTGTTTTCATAGCACTGTTTTTATTCTTTCAACAGCTTTAGTTTGATTTTTTTTTTTAATCATTACCCAATGCCAGCATAAGTGGAAAAAAAAAAACCTGCATTGTAATTGACTGTAGGAATTTGCACTACCTTCTAGTGTTCATTAATTTATTCAATGCTCATTTAATTGAAATGGAGATATTGATCCTCTCTGTCTAATGAAGGTCATAAGATTAAGGAATAATTTGATAGTTTTGGTATAGAATTTTTAAATATAACTATTAATATTCATGTTGAACTAAGAAAAGTATTTTTAATTTATTAATTCTCAAAGTTGATAAAAGCCTAGATATTATCATGTTAAATAATTTATTTTTTTTTTGTTATTTTTACTAGTTTATAATGAAACAGATTATATATCATTTTTAGTTCTTAGTTTTTAACTAGAGAAATACTTTAAGGGAATTTTTTTTTTTACATTATCCTAAAACTTGCATAATTTGTAATTGATGTGATTGTTTATCATAAAATAATTTTATGTCAGTTATATTTCATATTCTAGTAAACATTTGACAATAAATTATTATAAAATCATATTAGGTTTTTTGACCGATTGAAATATTAAATCTATTCATTCTTGCAAAAGAATAATTATATAACTGCTTGAGCATTTTCTACAAAAAATGATCTTAAATCAAAACTAATTGAATAAAGTCTAGGATGATTTGATTTTAAAGTCAAAGGATTAAAGATAATGTACACTATTTGTAATGTATAATCCATCATTTTGGAAAAAAAAATCATCAAATATCATTACAATTTTAAATAAGATAATTTAGTAGGAAGGATTTGTAATTGTAAAATATTTTCCTGATTGGATTAACAATGTTTTGTAATCTCAAATAATGAAGTCATTTGCAGATGATGATATATATCTCCTATAGCTGAGGATGAAAAGAATCTCCAAAATATATTGAATAAATTGAAGGTAAGATGGATTGATTATGAAATGGTTAGTGTTGAGAAGGCAAAGTGTTTATGGATAGGAAGGAATGTAAAAAGAATACAAGTTAATATTAATGATAAGGCAGTTCAATGGATGAATGAATTTAGATATTTGAGTAATTGGCTGGGTGAGAATGAAAGAAGTAAAGATGAAGTTAAAAGATAGTTAGCATTGACAAAGGAGGTCTTTATTAAGTGAAAGAAAATATTTTGTCGCCATTGAATTGACTATTAAGGAATAGATTAAGTGCTATGTACTGAGTGTATTATTGTGAAATATAAATAATGAGTAATTACAACAGATTGTATGCCTTTAAGTTGAGAATGTAAAGAAAAATGGAAAAAGTTAATTGGATAAATAAATGAGAAAGTTTAAAAAAAAATGAATTTAAAAGAAGATTTAGGAAATGAGAGAAATAGAAACTGGACTATATATATATATTAGAGAAGAAAAGATATTTTAATGAAGAATATTCTAGGGGAAATGGTGAAAGGATAGAAAAGATTCACCTTGTTGGATATATAAGAAATGGAAAAAGTTATGCAGATTTGGGCAATAAATAGAATAGAATGGAGAAATATATGAGTTGGTTATGTGATTGGTTTCTGGATCTGATCATAGAACAGAACACAATTGAGAATTAAAAAAGCAAATCATTATAGAAATTTTAATTGTTTATTGATATCAATTCTGAGACACTGTAAAGTAATAAAATATTACATTTTATGTAACATTTATCATAAATTCATTATTACTGTTCTAGCATGAAATCAATACTGTTCATTGTTTTGATGAAATGAATTTTAGTGATTTCTTGTATCATAAAGATATGTTATATTCATCTGAAGTAACTATTGTAATGTGTGAATATGATAAATAATATGATAAACTGGAAACTAGAAATAAACAAATAGCATTAAATAGAATTTTTGGATAAAGTGAAAAGCAAAGAAAGAAAAAAAAATCAGTTTTGCAATTACTTTTAAATTCCTGCATACTGATATACAGAAATTAAATGAAAAGAAAAAAGGTTGATCTCTGAATTTCTGCATAATTAGAAAATAGAATTGCACAAACCAATCTCATTATCACAGCCAGTGCAGGAAAATACCAGTGGCATGCAGACTCATGGAGATTGTACTTTAGCAAATCTTACTGATAAGAACAATAAGTAGAAAAAAGGAGGAGAGAGACTGAAGTAAAAATGATAGCAAGGGCATAAAGAGGTGATAGAAAAGGCAACTCGCTTTTGATGATTCAGTATCTTATTTTACCAGGCAATAGGAGAAACTACAAAGCATTGATTATGCTTCTGTCCACTATCTGTGAATTCCATTATTAGCTTGATTTCAAAAATAAAAATAAAAGTACTGTATATAATTATAGTTTTCAAAAACCTGTCTCAGTAACATTATATAAATTACTTGTTCAAATTAATAGCATAAACCACTTGCAGGAAAACCTATAATGATCTTGGTTATCATCTTATAATCCTATTTTTGAATGTATAATGTATAATTGAAGTGATTGGATAAAAGAAAATGCAAATAGAATTCAATTAAATGTTTTATCTTTTTCTAGCCTGTTTTTCAGATGCGTAAAGATCTACCAGATATTTCTGCAGCAATTGGATTTTTTGCTTGACAACTATCTTGTTGATTTCTTTTAAACTGACCAACAATCTCTCAACAATTCTATGGTTAATCAAGAACCTTTCACAATAGATATTGACATTAAGCTTTTGCATAACTTGCCTTCTATGCATGAGAACAAGAGTTATTCTTTTTGATTTTTAATTTTGATACATTTTGCGGGATTCAAACTCAGACTTTCACACGACCCACTTCTCTCAGTGCCGCCTTATATTGCTGACCTACCTGATCACACACATGTTGAAAAGATGATCACCAATATACATATTATTTAGCTTTCATATATAAGTCACATTGTATGAGTCAGCAATAAAAAAAAGTGTAAAAAATTGCAGTTGCATCGTGATTTTTAACACAATCTGTATAAGTAATGAGCGGTGCCAATTGCTCTAACAAGCTTTATTGATAAATGTCACAAGAGAAAGCATTTAAAAGTCTCTATCTAGAAACCATCCTTAGATCACTGATTTCATGCTATTGGTACTCCTCAGTGATAATAGTTTCAGATACTAGATCTAAAAATACCAACCCAAAGCCAGCATTTATCTAAAAGTTAGCTATTAAGTAGAAAATCGTTTTCAAACACTTATATTTTTATTTACAAGCTTTTTTGTTTGTTTGTTTGTTTTAATCTGTATAAGTGTTTAATTGTAGTAAAGTTTGCATTTACTGTAACATTTTTAAAAAATTGTTTACATTGATCTAAACTGTGTTAGATCTTTGATCTTTAATCACATGTGATTGTGCCAACAGTTTAGTATAATGATAGAATGGCAGACTTTCAGACATCAATTCATATCCCAGAAAAGTAAAAATAGTTTCACTTATGCCATTAATTCTGCCATTTTTTTATTTTATTAGTACTGTAAATATTGATTGTCAGTGATGGACTATTTAACACTGAGATCCATTAATGGCATTTGACTGTTTTGAATCAATGATTAATATGAGATTACAAATATTCTCTCCATATCTTTTGTTATTGACAATATAACAAAAAGTCCATATTTTTTATTAGTCATTCATTAGACTAGAGATTATCTACTTAATGAATAATATCTCAGTAGTGTAATTTTTACTACACCACTCTCATGCAAGATAGGGACTGGATTTTATCCATTTTTAACATCTTGTGGAGTGATGTAATCATAAACATATGACCGTAGATGTGAAAAAGATTTATGATTCCTAAGATGCACACTTCATGCTGAACCAGCGCTCATCAGTTGGCTCAATAATCTCTTACATATATCTATCATTTTTCAGTATATAAGCTAAATACTACAATTTAATTGGCAAAACATTATATTCAACTAAGATTCATTTGTTCAATCTGTTAAATATTTTCATGGCAAAAATGAAGTATTATTGTTAAATAAAGGCAGTTTTATAACTATTGGAGGTGGAATTATTATTATAGACTTGATGTTTACTTCAGAGATTTCCGACCTTGGTAAACAATCATACAGACTATATTCTATGAAACCTGATATCTTAAATGAATGTGAATATACAATCAAAAAGTTTGGGTTAGTCTATAAGATTGTTATGTAGACTATGAATAGCACCATATTGTTGTACCAGTTTCTAATTTTTGAACTTATCGAAAGGATCATGTGATGAACTATCATCTTAGGCCTATTAACCAGATACTTTGTTAATATTGAACTTGTCTTATATCCACAACTATGTTCTGAAACAAATTGGATAATTGATATATTGTCAACCGTGTTTTGAAAGTTAGATGAAACTCAAGATAAATGGCTCTTGAACATAATCAATTAATGGTTGTGTATTTGATTATTATAAATCAATTAATGGTTGTGTATTTGATTATTATAAATGTAAAGATAAACTTATGTAATGTTGAATAGACATTAATAATTGTTTTTACAAATCACAGTTATATGCTCAGATTTAACTGAGTTAATATTTGTTTCTATATTAACAACAATTATTTACCACAAAATATTAATATGAAACTTTTTGTAACCTTTTACTAAAAAAAAAAACCACTATTGTTAATTGAAATTAATTTCTAAGTCATTAAGAACTTTTGGTATTTTTTAAATGGAACAAGCAAATATTATGTTTTCCTGTCCAAAACAGTTAGTTGAAGACTTTTTTTTTTTCAATGTTTTTTGATATAATAGATCTTGCTTCTTGTAAATTTTTTTTCAGTCATTGATTAGAAAGATATTGTCATATTATTTGCATTATATCTACATAAAATACCATATTTTTTATATGCCAAACATCGGTAATCTTTTTCATCAATAGGTTTTATGAAGTAAAACTCATAATTAATTGGGCCAGACCACTAAAAGATAATTTTCATGACCATTATATTTTATACCAAAATATAATTTAAAAAAAATGTTTTATACAACCAATTATTCTGCTGATAAAATCATGAATTAATTAAGTTTTTTTTTACTGATTAAGCATCTTAAAATAATTTTCTGTACATACATTATTTTTTAATGTATGAGCTTCCTTTTTTGATTAATATGAAATGGCGTTAAAAAATCCAATACTTAGTTTATTATTAGATATGTTTTTAATTATTGATTTGGAGTTTATTTAATTAACAATTTAATAGCGAAGAATAGATTGTTAGAATCTTAATTCAATGTGTTCCATAATGCCAGCAGCACCATCTCTGAATAAATACATGCTTTACATAGTTTAGCTATTTGCCACAAAAATTTTAAGGCACTAGTGTGTCTAAATCACAAATTATGACATGTAGTGTAATAGTATTTTAATATCTTCTCAGATTATTTTCAATGCTTTCAGTGCCACCACAAAATCTTGCAAACTAATGCCATACACAGTTTGGATTACTTCAAAATTTGCCCGATTTAAAACTAAATTTAATGTTAAAGCATTGTTCCATCGAGGTTTAAAGGTATGAAACACATTCACATTTCATGGTATAACTCATGTTACTCAAATATGTTAGTACTTTAAAATTTTTATGGTGAATAACTGAATCCTGTTACTATGTAACGTGTATTGATTCAGAGATGGCAACTGCAGATACCTTGGAAAGAGAAACAGTCACATTTTCACTCAATCAATACATTTTAAATTTCATTAATTTTTTGCACTATTCTAATGTATTTCTTTAAATATTATCATAAAATGATTTAAAGTATCTTTTTTAAAAATCTGTCTCTGAGTTTTTTATCACTGTATTGTAAAAATATTTAGCATTTTATTCTGTTCTGTGTGGAATGTAATGTAACAGAAAAAGAATGGCAAAAAAAAAAAACAATAGTATTTTTAAAACAATAATGTCACAAGGAAACTCATCAAATATTATTTTTTATTTGGTAATAAGTTTTTATTGTAATAAATATAACAATTTTTCAAAGATTGGTGGTTATTTTTAGATAAAGGGGAAACCAAAGATATGTCTAGATCATTCTTCAAAAGAGAATTGATGGATGTTTGCTTATACATTCATAATATGTGTATAAGTTATTTTGAGACTAGTTTGACCAGTTCTTACTTGAGCTTAATTTTTTTTTTTAATAATCGAATTGAATTTTTAGTTTTGCTTTGTTTCCAATTGGAATTAATTTTCAATGTATTTCATTAAATAAAATATAAAATCAACTGTCTATGTAAGAATTAATTTGTGCAGTTTAGATAATGCCTTTTCATCGAACAATTCATCCAGGTGAACTAAAACAAAATGTACAAATATAATCAAAGAGATATAAAGTGATAATAACACTGTAAACTGAAATCCACAGAAACTTTTAGAAATAGATACAATTCAGTGGTTATTAAATGCTCTCCCAACATTAATCCAATATATGCACTAGAATTATATTGAAATCATTAGTCATGTCTTGGTTATAACATTTACTTGTTTTCAATAGACACTATTCTATTTACTAAATAATTCAAATTTTTTGTATACTTATTTATCCGTGTATATGTAGATAAGACTATAAAGAATATCAGTATTTTAAAAAAGTATAATTTTGATAGTTTCAAATTTTAAAATATTTAGCTTGTTCCAAATGATAGGTCAACTCTTAGTTTTCTTGATATATATTTAAAAAATAGGGAGGTTTTAGCTGTATAGTATGTCATACCATTATTTTTTCTAATGAATAAACCATATAAAGTAAATTATTTATAATAATAAATTTTCTAAAATATATAAACACAATATAAGTTTAAGTGTTATAAAAGAAAGTCAGAATATAATTATCAATCCAAGTAATTATCATCTTTATGATAGGATTTTTTCTTAGCTGTTGGTCACTTCAGATATTTTAAATTTGGTTTGTTCATTGTCTTATCTCCTAGCTTTCTTGATAAAATTTCATGTTATATTTTGTTTATGTATACATCATAAATTTATTAATACAACTTAACACTAAATGGTTGCAACTAGTATGGGATACCACAAAAAATTTTCATATGCCTTAACTTTATAGAATTTTTTTAATTGAACAAGTATATATCTCAGTACCTTCCTCCGAGTATCTGTGATTTTTAAAAATCAAATTAGTTTGAATTTTCTTATATAGTGCAAGTTTTGTGCCACTTTTTTTTTTTGGAGTTTAGCATTATCTCATACCGCTTGTAGTCTAAACATATCCCCCCCCCCTTTTTTTTTATAATCTATGCTTGTTTTTTTTTTTACTTTTTTATACAAATATAATACTTTCTATAATAAAAAGCAAATTTATTTTATTATAGTTAACTGATCATAAAAAAGCAAGCAACTGATTCCAGTTAGAAACTATTCTAAATAAAAGTAATTTTATTAGCGATTTTATGGTTATACTTTTTTAATATTTATTGTAAATAATGCTTTAATAAACAAAATCAAATTTAGAATGATAATTACTATTTCCCCAAAAAGAAGGCCCAAACAGAAAATAAGTTCTAGCACATTATTTCAGAATGCTTATAATATAAACCCTACCATAAATATAAGCCCTAGTTAAGATCATCGGCCAGATAGACAGCTTTTGTTTGCCTGTTGAAACACGATGGGCATATTAAATTATAAAGTAATGAATGTATAAATAAACAATATTATTGGCATTAATGCTTTAAATAAATTGCAATATAAATTATATGGCACTTATGTGTATATTCCCATTGACCATTTTCAATTAGCATAATTCTACCTGTATAGAGAAACACTTTTTTCTCACCCAGATCTTGGACTTCAGGTAATCAATTTATTGACTTTATGAATGATTTAACAAACTTTTAAAATTTTATTTACTACAAGCCAATATATCAGACAATTTATAATTTCATTTATGTATTTTAAGTACTTATATTTAATACTTAAATTTAGAATGTTTGATTTAGTTTTAGTTTTATCATGGTAACTTTTAAATATTCAAGATATAAAAGAAAAATCAGTTTGAGCACTTAAACATTTTTTCCTCCTAAAAGCTTTAAATAATGGAAGTGGTTTTAATAATGAAAGTTTAGTATCAGTTAAATCATTAGCCTTTCTCCTGAAGAAAATTTTTTTATAAAGAATATCCAAGCAGGGTTATTACAATTAGTTTGTAAAATGTTTACAAAGTGTGCACTTGATAACAGATGGATGTGGTTGTGTCATATATGAATACAGAAATATTTTGTGAATATTTGTTCCTGCAAATCATTATTAAGTTTTCAAGTATTACACTTGATTTAATGATAAATTTAAACGGAATAATATTTTGACCAACAGATAAGATGAGCATGAGAAGAAAGAGCTATTTCAGTGAGTACAAGAGAGGGATTGTAGAGGGCTCCCAGGGTAAGAATCTTACAACTTTCTGTAAAGAGAAATACTTGAATAAATATATATTTTTGTACTTGAATAAATAGAGATTTTTATAGGTGAAAAAATAAGACATATCCTGAAAATAATTATTTTTGAACAGAAATTAATATAAGACATGGTCTTATTTTCAGGGAAACATGGTATATAAAACAAATTTTCTTAGAAACAGTAAGTGATATCTGTTATAGCATCTGTGCTATAAAATCACATTGTAGCTGTTGACTGTTAAGATTACTTGTAATAGATAGTCAAATAATACTTATTACTTTTTATAGTGTAAACTTTAAATAAATTTTGAGTATATCTTATTGAGACAGTTGTAAAAAGAATTACTACTGCTATATAATTATGGGAAATGGGGGTTTGGGACATTAACACAGCTAAAACCAATTATTTATTGCATAAAACATTCTTTTACAATATCATGGCAATTGGTATTGATCTAAATTTATTTTAAATTCCCTGAAATCAATCCTGCAATTCTTATATAGATATGTCACATTTCAGAATTTGGTTGCTATTATATAACATATTCTCGAATAATATTATAAAATATATCTCTATAGCATTGTCCTGTGGTAGAATGGCACATTTTGGAACTGAAGATACTTGGATCATTTCCATTTTTGCCACTTTTGGTGTTCTAATTTTTTACGAATTCCTGGGCAATAAAACCATTTAATTTCCTTTTTATTTAAAATTAATCACTAATATAGAGTAATAGCACACTTCTGTTATATATGAGCTTATGAATTGTCAAAAATCAGTGTCATGAAAATGCTTTAGGTACAAAAATAAGAAGTTCCTTATCCTGCTAAATTAAATCTGCAAAGTTTATTTTAATATGTTATTATGCATATGGATGTGTAAATATATCTCTGAATAGCTAAATATATCTATGATAAAGTCTTTGCTAATGATAAAAAATGGCTTGCTAAACAAAAAAACTTAATTCATTTTGAAAAATGATTTCATTTCAATTAAAATGAAAACTATAAAAGATTATAATCTAAAGATAATACAGCAATATGTCAAATACAGATATTTTTTATTCTAAAATTATTTTATAAAATATTATATCAAATTATAAATATATACATTTTGTATTTTTTGTTAATAAGCTAACTTTATAAGTTTTTCATAAGAAGTTTGAGCGTCTGACCTGCAACCACCAGAATCAATCCTGGGACTTTTCACGGTTTGTTTCTTTTTTTTTTTTGTTTCGTTTGGCTGCTGAAAGGAATTTGCTACTGACTGAAATGAGACCCTTTGATTTCTCTTGGAGGCCTTAAGGAACCAAGCAGGGTAAATTTCTAAAGTCCACTCCATATGTTCTTTTCATTGCAGCTGTTATTACTTTTTAATTATTCATATAGTCTACAAACAAACATGGATGGGCTGCTCACCAACATGCATTAGCCATGTGGTGAGTTTATTGATTTTTTACCTCTGATTTTAAGATCGAGACACACCATGGTTTTTCTTCTCAATAGCCTGATAGCTCTTAACTGTAATCAGTTGCTGTTACTTGAATGTAATGTGTATGTGAATGATTTTTTTTATATATATATTTCCAATCTTGACAGACAAAAATAAATCATGGCTTTTAATCGCAGGATGCTGTAATGTCACCAGCCAAGTCAGCCATCAAAGATTGAGAGTGCACGAATCTGATTGCGAATCCAGGCTGCCATTTGATGATGACATTTTATTTGGGAAATTACAACTGCAGATCACTTTCAATTGAAGAAGATTGCAAGAATTAGAAGAATTGTCATATTAAATGTAGCATTATTGAACTTTGTGAAGCTAGAAGAAAAGGTTTAGAGTCAGTTGATTTAAAAAGTGGGCATGTACTATACATGAAGAGTAGGAGTTGTTATAAATAAAAAGTGAAAGAACAGCATTTTGGAGATTGATGGTGTATCTGAAAGAGTGGAAAGATTAGTTATTCAGCTTAATAGCAGAAATTCAATGCAGATAATTCAGGTTTATTCCCCAGCAAGTTCTCATTGTGATGATGAAATAGAGGATTTTTATATGGAGCACCAAAAGGCTTTTGATTAGACCAAGTGACATTTTAAAATTGTCATGGGAGACTTTAATGCTAGAATTGGTAAACAATTAAAAATGATAGTGTTGTAGGTTGTGGAGTTTGCAAAAAAAGAAAAAGTTTACATTAGGAATTCTTGTTTTGAGAAAAATGTTAAACAGAAATGGACATGGAAGTTTCCAAATGAAGGGGGCAGAAGAATTAGATTATATTTTGACTAACAGAAAATATGTATTTCAATATTGTAGTGTTCTTAATAAATTCAAACCAGGAAGTGATCCTTGATTAATGAGGTGTAAGATTCATGTTAATGCAAAACAAGAGAGACAAATATTATTAAGAAAAACAATATTCATAGTTGATATTTCTAATCTTCAGAAACATTCCAATAAATTTAAATTAGAACTTGCAAATCATTTTCAAATATTAACAAATTTTATGATTCAGATTTCATTCAATAGGAAGATAATGATACATTTTTAAAAACTGCAACAAAAATAGTTAGTACAAAAAAGCAGCAATTGACCAATAAAATTTCTACTGTGACAAGACAATTTATAAAGAAAAGAATGAATATGTAAATATGTAACCATCCATTAAGAAGAATTGAATATCTCGAATTTTGTAAAATGATGCGAAAAAGAGTTGATAATGATATAAGAGAGTATAATGGTGAAATATATACAAGAATTATGAAGGATTTTATACAAGAATTATGAATTATATAGTAATAAAGAACAAGTACCTCCTATATCTATTGTATCTTTCAAATTGCCCAGAATTTTAAATGAAGAAGTGAGACATGCAATTAAATGTATGAAGAAAGGAAAGGCTCCAAGTAATGATGGAATTATAATTGATATATTAAAAGAAGCAGGTGAAGAAATAGAAATTTTTTTTAGCAAAGTTATATACCAAATGTCTAAATGATAAAGATGTACCAGATGATTGGAAGAATGCAGTATTAGTACTAATATTTAAAAAAGATGATAAAGAAGATGTTAAAACAGGCAAAACTCACTATATGTATTGCCACACACAGTGGTTTTAGTACAGTAGATTATATCCAGGTATTGAAAGAAGTTATAGAAAGGGCAAATGAATATGACTTGCCATTATGCTTTGGATTTGTAGATTATGAAAAGGCATTTGATTCTTTAAACATTTCTTCAGTGATTAAAGCATTGGATTATCAAGGTATAAATCTAGGACATTGTCATATTTTAAAGAATATTTATAAAATGCAACAGCTACAATTAGATTATATAATGATACTAGGAAAGTCAACATTGAGAAGGGTGTAAGACAGAGTGACTCTGTATCTCCAAAACTTTTTACAGCAGTGCTACAAGAAGTATCTTATGGATTAAAATGGGAAACTAAAGGAGTGAAAGTTAATGATTATTTAAGTCATTTACATTTTGCAGATGATGTAGTTGTTTTTGCAAATAATGCTTTGAAGTTTCAGGAAATGTTGCAGGAGTTACAGATAAAAGTAGGACTAAAGATAAATATTAAAAAGACTAAAGTAATGTTTAATGGATTTTTTCAAAATATGAAAATAAAGATTGATTATGATAAATTAGAAGTTAACAGTTAGAAATACCTTGGTCAGATTATTAATACAGATGAAAACATAATGGATGAAATTAATCATAGAATTAAACTTGGTTGGAGTGCTTTTCGTAAAAATAACTTGATACTAAAAGGAAATATGGATATGTGTTTGAAAAGGAAGATTTTTAATAAATGTATTTTACCAGTTCGTATTATGGATCTAAGACTTAGACACTTAATAGAAGAGCAATACAGAGACTTCAGACCACTCAAAGAAGTATGGAGAAATGCATGTTGGGAGTAACAAGAAGAGATCGAAAACTCAATATATGGGTAAGAGAACAAACAGGGTTACTGATCTCATTGAAAAAATTAAAAGACTGAAGTGGAGTTGGGCTGGACTTATTGCTAGAAGAAATGATAATAGATGGACAATTGAAATCTTAAATTGGATTCCAAGATATTTAAAAGACCCAGAAAGAGACCACATGTGAGCTGGATGGATGAAATAAGAAAGTGTGCAGGGGTGATGTGGAGAAGAGATACTAGAGATCGGAGAAGATAGATTGAATTTGGAGCGACCTTCATCCTGAAGTGGATTGATAATAGTTGATGATGATGACGAACTATGAACTTGTGAGGAGCTGTAGAAGATAATAAAAAAATTTAAGTGTAAACAACATCTTAGTATTGATAGGAAACTTATTTCTGCAATAAGAAATAAAGATAAAACTATTATTAAAGAAAAAGATGACAGCATGAAATATGTTGTAAGAGTTCTATCAAGAATTATATAGCAATAAAGACTAAGGGAAAGTATTTCCTCTAACTATTATATCTTCTAAATTGCTCAGGATTTTAAATGAAGAAGTGAGGCATAAATCAATTTTATGAAGGGAAAAGCTCCAGGTAATGATGGAATTATAATAAAAATCTTAAAACAAGCAAGAAAAGAAAAAAAAAAATTTTTGGCAAAGTTATATACCAAATATTTAAATGATAAAGATGTTCCAGATGATTGGAAGAATGCAGTATTAATATTAATATTTAAAGAAGATGATGAAGATATAAGAAATTACTTACCTATTAGTCTTTTATCAGTTCTGTGCAAATTATTTACCAAAATAATTACAATTTGTCTAAAATGACCTTTCGGTTTTAATCAAACAAAAGAACAAGCTGGATTTAAAAGTCATTTTAGTAAAGTGGATCATATTCAAGTATTGAGAGAAGCTATAAAAAGGACCAATGAATATGAATTGCCATTATTTTTTGGATTTGTAGATTACGAAAAGGCATTTAATTCTATAAGAATTTCTTCAATGATTAAAGCATTGGATTATCATGATATGGACCCAGGATATTGTCATATTCTGAAGGATATTTATAAAAATGAAACAGCAAATGTTACATTACATAATGATACTAAAAAGATTAGCATTGAGATGGATGGATGATAGGGTAACTCCATATCTCCAAAACTTTTTACAGCAATTTTGCAAGAAGTTGTTTATAATTTAGAATGGGAAGCTAAGGGAATAAAAGTAAATAGGGATTATTTAAGTCATCTACGGTTTGCAGATGACATAGTTGTTTTTGCAAATAATGCTTTAGAGCTTCAGGAATTGTTGCAAGAATTATCAGTGGAATTAAGGGTTGAATGTTAAAAAGACTAAAGTATTGTTCAATGGATTTTCTCAAAAGAAGAAAATAAAGATTGATAGTGATGAATTTGAAGAAGTTTATTACTGCAGATTGAAACATAATGGATGAAATTAATCATAAAATTAAATTTAGTTGGAAGGCTTTTGGTAGAAGTAACTTAATATTAAAAGGAAATATGCGTCTTAGTTTGAAAAAAAAAGATTTTAATAAATGTGTTACCAGTTCTTACTTATTGATCCGAGACTTGGATACTTAACAGAAGAGCCATATAGAGACTTCAGACCACTTAATGAAATTGGAGAGATGTGCATTAGGAGTATTAAGAAGAGATGAAAAATGAAATATAGGGGTGAGAGATCAAACAAGTATCAGTGACATCATTAAAAGAATTAAGAAACTGAAGTGGAGTTGGGCTGGACACAGTATTAGAATAGATGATAATAGATGGACAGTTGAAATCTTAAACTCGATTCCAAGAAATTGTAAGTCACATAAAAAGAGATTACATGTTAGATGGAGGAATGAAATAATGAAGTATGCTGTGGTTATGTGGAAAAGAGAGGTTAGAGATTGGAGAAAATGGATTGAACTTGGAGAGACTTTCATCTTGGAATGGATCGATAATGGTTGAAAATGATAATGATGACGATATTTCTATTACAAGAGATCGGTTGCTTATATAAGCAGAAAGGGAAAATGGAGGATATATAAAAGTAATGATAATATAAAGTCATCTTAATTAATATTTTTATATTGGACTATTTTCATCATTGATGGAAGTCCAATATAAAAATACAGCTAGAACACCATCATCACAAATCTTCAGAAAAACATCTTAATTATCATGTATGGAAATGTTAGCAAACTATTAAAAAAAATATCAAAGATTTTGTCATGTGAGAGGTCATGTAATAGTCCAGTGTTTGAAGTAATAGAATGAAATTGTGATTTAGAAATCTTTAACTTTTAAATCTATAGTACTACCAAATTATGCAAAGTAAACTGTTAAGAATAGCAGAAGGTGATGTGAAATTGGCTTTTAGTACACTGTTTAAGTTTATTAAAATGGTTTATAGAAAGATCTAATATTTGAACTTTTAATCTATCAGATATATCATATTTTCTTTACTTGTAAGCGAAATTTGATACTCTTTTTACTAATTAACTATTAGATTGCTTAATATTGTTTTGTGTTAAAATTTAAATAGTAAATGAAATACATTTGTTTATTTTTTTTTTTTTTTTGTAATTAAACTGCTTACTGAAGAACTCCATAAATGTATATATTAAAATAAGTAAATCAATTCATAATTAAATCACTATCAAAATTTAGTTATAAATCTACTACCAATGGTTTCCCTGCCAAGGCAAACCTCTCAAGTGCAAAGTAATACAAAATAATCTTTCCATAATTCCAACTTAATTACCCTTAATGTCAAAATATCTTGAAAAAAAGTTAGCTTCAGAGTCATAAATCTAATATGTATAATTAAACTTTATTTGTTTTGTGTTATGTTATTTTGTATTTGAAAAGTCTGCTGTGGCAGGGAATTTAATTTTGGCTTGTGATTTAATTGTAACTTGGTACATACTTTATTATATCGATTAGTTTAACTTAACAATAAAAAGAAGAATATGACAATAATCAATGTCTTAAATTATTTAATCAAGAAAATACTGTGTCAGATGCCCCTAACATCAACATAATAGGAAAGCCATATTTTCCTATATTTAATGGAGATTTAGTTTGAAAAGGGTGACTAAACATAAATTAGCTAAAGTTATAAACATTATTATTTACATTATCATTCTTAAGAAATAGAATTTTCCATTTAATTTTTATTACTAATATATTTTAAAGATAATATAATTGGAGAGTGTGTTTAATAACTAATCTAACTTAAATAGATAATTTTGTGACATTTTAATTGTAATATTTTCTGTGGATTTCTTTTTTTTTTCCATTTTTATTTTGCTTCAAGCTACCTCAAAACTGTTTTAAGAATTATAAATTATTAATTGATTCTTAAATCAGTTTACAACAAAAATGTATGGCCATTCATGTAATTTTTTGCGTACATATATATATAAGTTTAAAATTTTTTGCAATAATTGCGATTCAGTGTGTTAATTATGTAGTTATGCTGACTATAATCTTTGTAGAAGCATTAAATTACTTTTGAATGAAAAATGTACATTTCTTAAATATTGTGTAATAATAACTTAGCTGCTGAGAGTATAACTTATAATATAATTAAAGAATTTGTTTTTACATATGGTAAATTAAAGCTATATTAAGGCATTCACAATTTTTTTTTTTTATTATTTCTTGAGTTTGTGCTGTTTTGGCTCTAATTTTGAGTTCATTAGAATGTATATAAAAACTACAGATGTATTGCATGGATGGTCTTTAAGCTTTTTTTTCCCCTCTCAATGCATGAATTGTGACAACTACACATCACTGGTTTGGTAAGAGAACTATTTGGTTCAAAGTTTAGATGATCTATAACAATATTTTGGAAGGATATGTTTTTCAGGTAAGTTGGTAAGTATAAGTAGCAAGTACGGTGGAATCAAGTCATCATCTTTATTATGACAAAAACAGGTAGTTATGTGTAAACAAGCCACCGAGTCATAAATATTGTTTTTTACTTCATTTTTTAATCTTACTTTGTTGTCAACTCTTGGTATACTTTTTTTTAAAGAGTTACTATAAATTTTTAAAAAATAAATTCGTATACAAAAGTTTTATTTTTTTTTTTAATGTATTTTTTCAGCGTGAACATATACATGAGCATGTAATATTTATAAATACAGGGTATATCAATTTTTTAAAATGACTATTTATTTATACACTTGTTTATCATGCTATTTATATACTTGTTTATCATGCTTTCTTTACATATATATATACATACACACATGTAGATGTGAAATATTTTTTTCATGGAAGGGGCAAAGGAGTTGATGATTAAATTTTAAACCAAAATATATTTTATCATGTTTTTCATTTTATGGGAACATATTGATTATGAACTGTGATTTCAATAATGTTTTGGTTTGGGAAGTCATTGCTGTTCTGCATGGTAACATGAATCACTGTTTACATTGTAGTCTGCTCATCTCTGCATTTTTCTACATGTTTAAATTTTACTTATTTATAAACAAAGTGCACACACATTCTATTAGATCTTAGTTAGTTTCAATTAATTGTTTTTGCTATGTTTTATTGTATTATAATTTGTAATATTTATGGAGTAAGAAGAAAAATATATATACACAACAAAAAATGGAATTGTAAATCTTCAATATAGTAAACTTATACATCATTTTAAGCTAGAGTCATCTATGAAAGTTTGAATAAATGGACACTGCATGGTACTGCCAACCTGTTTTCCAGAATAGTTTAAAGGCTATTGGTCTGCATCAGCAAGGATCACTTCATTGCAAATTTATATATCCAGCCATTTTTAATTATGACCTACAACTATTCAAAAATTCTAAGATAGGAAATTTCTACAGCATGAAGTCACGACGTAATTAATATATTATGATAAAATATTTGTCTTGAATCTAGCTTGATAATAATTTAATATGACTAAGAAGAGAAATTGATATTAAATGATAACTGATATGTTTGATCTCCTCCTGTTGTGAGGATGAATTTATTCTTATGCATTTGGAAAAAATTACTTTTGTTAAGAATTCTGATGAGATTATAAATTTAAATTTACATTACAATTATTTAATGTGCATGTATTTAGAGAATGTAAATGTCACATATACATTTAAAAAATGTTGGATTAAAAACTATTTATTCAATCTTTACATTAATTTAAAGTTACTTTATCAAATATATATTTATATAAAATTTAATAATGCTGTGTTTAATCAGAAAGTATATCAAAGTTTAGCTCATCAATTTTGTTAATATCCAAATACTTAAGATTTCATCATTAGAAAAATTGATGCTTATTATTTATAAAAATGTTCATATAAGGTAATGATTCTCAACCTTTTTTTGACCATGGTCCCTTTGATGTTCCAGGTTTCTTTGTGGCCCCCTAAGATAAAATTAGAAATCTAAATAACTTCTTTTATTGTGCCCAGAGAATTAAAATGCTTAAGTATTTTTATTCAATAAAAAAAATAATTTATATTTTAATTAAACCTGTTATAATATTTATAAAATACAATACAATATCGCCATGATATGTAATATCCATAAAATATATATAATCAATGTTTTTTTAACAATTAAATTAAATATTTTTAAAACTAATAAAAAATGACAAGTTTACAAAATATTCTATAAGATTACTATTTTCTATTGTATAAATAATAATATATATATAAAGAATATTTTTATAAAATAAAAATAATTTTATTTAATTTGATGAACAATGCACTAAAAGCCAACATATATATATATATATTTTTTCTTCAATCACAACTTTGGTTGTTGTATTTAACTTGAAATAAAGGTATGGGACATCCATAAATTAATTAATCCAATCATTAATTGAATGAATTTATGAATCCCCATGTTATATTTCAAGTTGAATATAATAACAGAAATTATGATTGAAAAAAAAATTAGTTTTTAGTATATTATTCATCAAATTAAAGTGTTTTTCTTTTTGTAAAATATTATATATGTTATTATTTAGTATTTGGATATTTTGTAAGAATTTTTTGTAACTATTCATATTCAACTTAAAGACTAAGAATATAAATAATGTCATTATATTTCCAATATTTGAAATGAAATTCATGCAGTATTTTAAGAAAAAAGTTTGTTTTAATTAAGATTTCAAATTTTATTCCTTAATATTTTAATTAAATGTAAATGCTTTTTAGTTAATTGGTTGTGAAATTTAGTGTGAGCATATTTTTAAAAAAGTATACTCTCATCTATTATATAAGCATCACTGAAAAACTTACTGAACTGATATCAGCATGGTTTGAAATTCAGCCTACTAACACTATTAAGCCGGACAACCCTGAAATATTGCAATGCCATCATACAAAATTTGAAGAAAAATCATTTGACACAATTGTGTTAAAAATTGGTTACAAAATTTGATCCAAATAATCAAAGAAATAAAATTTCCAAGTTACTTTAAAGGTAAAAAAAATATAATAAAAAAATTATAACAAGAATAAGTTTTAGCTTAAATTCCCTATGGCATTCAAAATTAAAATTCACAACAACAAATATTCAATTGATGCATAATATTCAGAATGTCTTATATTGGAGAAATATAGTCCTATGACTTTTTCCATTGAAATTTCTCTCATTCAATTATAATGTCCAGAAGTAGGATTCATTTTTCAAAAAGTTCAATGTTTTATATGAGTATTTCTTAACAGATTCACACCTTTTTCAAGGGGAATGTGAAAAAAATGGGAGCCATGAAACAGTATCGCAAAAGAAAGTATTCTGTTCAATTCCGTGTTGATACAAACATGGATTAAGACCAAACAAGCTTATGATATCACCCTATGCAGTGGTTGGTGGTATCATTTTACATATTTAAAATTGTGCATTATCTCTGTCAGTAAAACCGTATACTTAAACACATCATGATAGATGATTTTATACATGATATGTTATTGCTTGCTGCATGTAAAACATTAGATTGCAAAGATAAACATCTTTTAAATTTACTGTATTGCTGAAGTATCAATATTAACTGCGTCTATAAGGCTAAATGTGAATCATTTGGATGCCACTTAAACTTTTACCAGAATCCATTCATGGGAATATGTTTGAACTGCCATATAGTGTAATAATCATTGATTATTCTGTGCTTACATAGAAACAATTTTAGCATAAGTAGAAAGATGTTATTGCTATTTCTAATGCAAATTGAATACAAGATAAAAGATCATCATATTGATAAAGCTGAAAGTATACTTCCATTTATTGTTCTAAATTTTTATTTCATTTGAACAATGTATGCTGTCATCTAACCATAAGTATGAGAAAATTAGTATAAATATGTTAAGAGTTGAAAATCTTAAAATAGAAAATATTTTTATGAGCATTCTTTGGGAATGTGCATGCATATATATATATTTATAGACAATATTAGTCAAAATTATGATAACATTTACCTAGTAAAATATTTATTGAATGAAATATAGTTTGATTTCATATATTAGAATTTTATTTTTTATATATCATTTCAATCTTCTGATTTTTGATGTCAAAAGTAGTATTTGCAGCTCTCCAATAGAATTTGATTGGAATAGATCTCATTACATTTATATTTCTTTGATTTCATTGATATTCTGTCTGCTGTATTTGTTTAAAATAGATCTGTATAATAGAATTTTATGTGAATAGATCTCATTACATTCATAATTTTTTCTTTGATTTTGACATTCTATCTGCTGTCTTTACCATCAAAAGTAGTATTTACAGCTTTACAGTAGAATTTAATAGAAATAGATCTTATTTTGATTTCATTGATATTATGTACTTTCTTAGTGTAAATTATTTATTTTACATTATGTCATAGCTATAAGTTACTGGAATTGATCAGGGAAGTTGGGAAGCCATTGCAAGTACTTTTCTTTTTATTCTTAGAAATGTATCTAGATATTTTTAAGCATTATATGCATAACACAGATATTCCATCTTTTTGATATCTTGTTAAGCAAATGTTCAAATGAAATCATTAATTCAAATATGATTAAATTACACAGAAATAGAATTTAAATATTGTTAGTATATTTGTATCTAATAAGACCAACTACAGTCATTATTTCTAGGCTACCATTTTCGTATTTATGACCTAACAACTTGTGGGTTTTTTTTCTCCAAAATATTAGTGTTATATTAATTAACTTGATTATCACCAGATACTCAATACCCAAATTAATGTTTGCCATTTTTTATAAATCCTACTACATTCTATAAGAATGCAGTTTGGTCTTTTTTGTCAAAGTTTCGATGACTTACATATGATAGAGAAACATTCTTAAGTCTTGTGTTAAAATTCTCAGTAAAATTAATTGTGGAATCTGTTTTGAGACTACCATATGTTTATTTTCAATGGATTTTTCTAGAAATTGATAGTTGCATTGCAGTTTTATTTTTGTTTGCAACAACAAATTTACTTTAATATAAAAAGTGAAGTATCTCTGTGGGTCTCATTCAAGTAGATTTAAAATATCTAAAGTCTGGTTGTAAAACAAAATACCAACATCAAGCTTAACCACTACTATTATTGTTTTTTTTTCTGGATTACTCTATTTGCCTGCATATCTGAAATATACTTTTTAAAAAATGTTAATATATTTTTATTTAAGTATTAACATAATTTTGACTAAGAACTGTATGTGTGTGTATATATATATGAAAAATAATGAAAAGTTATTTACCATTTTCAATAGCATTAAATTTTAAACCAGTATCATATTGGTTAAATCTAACATTAGCAATCTTGACTGATGCAACATAGTTTGGGATTTAATGCTACTCCATAAGTATAAGTTGCATTATTTTCACACATCAGATAATATTTTTAAAAAAAATTGTATGTATATATTACTATTAATTCAAATTGAAAATTAAGGACAATAATAGGAAAAACCATTTAATCATATAATCAAAGACTTCCCATTGTTTTAAAAAAGCTCACATTGAGAAAAATGTATTTTGGTTCATAATCAATAATTAAAAGTCCAAAATAATCCTAGTTAATGGTAGACTTAGCTGCTAAGAATCTTCTGTCAATAGGGGTTGCATTATAGAAACAATCTTGTTTAATTATTGTTCTGTTTAACAAGTTTCTCCTTTGTGTTGTGTGTGTATATATATTTGTATAATTATATACTTGAGTGTGATTTTAAAATCTTAGTGCATACAGCTAATAATGAATAATTTATTTTTTTGTTTTAATGTATCTGTATTTCCTATTTAGGAAACACGGCACAACCATCAAATGGAATTATTCAACCAAAGACAGGAGGATGAAATGGAATTAAGTGATATTGAAGATAATGGTGAAACAATTACTTTTGATAGTTCACCAAAACGATCGAAAAAGGATGAACCTGTTATTCCTTTAGGTGAATGCTTTTTTTCTTTTTCTGTCCCCCACTCTATTTTACATATATGTATATATTTGAAAGCCCTCATAATTATTCCCTATGGCATGGGTTTTAAGTTTGGAGCAGACAAATTTTTTTTTTTTTTCCAGATTACAAGCATTTTGAGGATTTATTTTTTACGGATAGGTCGTGCATAGCACAGCCAATCCAAGTAGCCATTCAATTATTAATCAGTAAATAGATATCTAGCTATTCCTAAATAGCAAGTAAAACAAGAAAAAAATTTTAACTTTTACTACCCAACAGTTGATCTTTATGAGTAATAATATGTCTTTGCTGGTCCTCTTTGGAATATTATTATAGAGATCTGTCCTAAAGTGGACTTATTTAAAGACTGACTAACCAATATCATTATTATGATGAAATCTATTCTAATGCACAAATGGTAATAATAATAATAATATAGTAATTCTCAAAATCAGATCCCATTAGATTTATTTGCAGGTTTATTACATTATTTAAATATATATTTATAAATTAAATATCATAATATAATCGCTAATACATTTTTTTTTTTTTGCCGTAACCTAGGAATAGCTGCAGAAAGGAGTTTGCTATTAACTGAAAGGAGACCCTTTGATTCCTCTTGGAGGCTTTAAAGGAACCGAGCAGGGCAAATTCTTAATGTCCACTCCATACGTTCTTGTCATTGCAGCTGTTATTACTATGTGATTATTCATATAGTATACGAACATGGATGGGCTGCTCACCAACACGCATTAGCCAGCGTGATGAGTTTATTGGCTTTTTACCTCCGGGTTTAAGAATATTTTTTCAATATATACTATCATGACAGACAAAAATAAATCATGGCCCTTATTCCCAGGAGGCTGTAAAGTCACCAACCAAGGCAGCGGTTGGTGGCCGAAGGCGGAGGGTGCTAAAAATCCCTTGATTGCGGACTCAGGCTACCATTTGATGACGACTTTTTATTTAGGTACTTACAACTGCAGATCACTTTCAAGTGAAGGAAGATTGCAAGAGTTAGAAGAAGAACTGTCTTATATTAAATGGGACATTATTGGACTTTGTGAAGTTAAAAGAAAAAGTGAAGAAACAATTGATTTAAAAAGTGGACATATACTCTACTATAAAGGCACAAATATTGGAAATACAAGTGGAGTAGGATTCATTATAAATAAAAAATGGAAGAATAACATTGTGGAGATTTATGGTGTATCAGACAGAGTGGCAATAGTTTTACAACTTAATAGCAGATACCAAATGCAGATAATTCAGGTTTATGCCCCAACAAGTTCTCATAGTGATGAAGTTATAGAAGATTTTTATACGGATGTACAAAAGGCTTTTGATCAGAGTAAACAACATTTTAAAATTGTTATGAGAGACTTTAATGCTAGGATTGGTAAACAAATGAAAGATGAAAATGCTGTAGGTAGTTTTGGTTATGGTAATAGAAATGAGAAAGGACATAGACTTGTGGAGTTTGCAGAAAAAGAAAAACTTTATATTATGAATTCTTTTTTTGAGAAAAATGTTAAAAGGAAATGGACATGGAAGCATCCAAATGAAGGTACAGCAGAATTGGATTATATTTTGACTAACCGAAAATACATATTTCAAGATTGTAATGTTCTTAATAAATTTAACACAGGAAGTGATCACCGATTAGTAAGATGTAAGATAAATGTTAATGCAAAACTAGAGAGACAAAAATTATTAAGAAAAACAATATTTACAGTTGATATTCCTAATCTTCAGAAACATTCTAATGAATTTAAATTGGAACTTACAAATCGGTTTCAAGTATTAGTAGATTTTGAACATGATTCTGATTTGAATAACATTAATAGGAAAATAAGCGATATACTTTTGAAAACTGCAACAAAGATAGCTGTTAGAAAAAAGCAGCATTTGACCAGTAAAATTTCTACTGAGACTAGAGAATTTATGAAGAAAAGAAGGAATATGAGGTTATACAACAATGATGCATTAAAAAAAATTGAATATCTCAAATTTTGTAAAATGGTGTGGAAAAGAGTTGAAAATGATATAAGAAAGTATAATTGTGAACTAGCAAGGAAAGCTGTAGAAGAGAATAAAAGTCTAAAGAGTGTAAAACAACATTTTGGTATTGGTAGGAAATTTATATCTGCAATAAGGAAAAAAGATGGCATTATTACTAAAAAGAGAGATGACATCATAAAATGTGTAGAAGACTTCTATCAAGAATTATATAGTAATAAAGAACAAGTGCCTCCTATACATATTATATCTTCTGAATTGCCCAGAATTTTGAATGAGGAAGTGAGACAGCCAATTAAATTTATGAAGAAAGGGAAGGCTCCAGGTAATGATGGAATTGTAATTGATATATTAAAAGAAGCAGGTGAAGAAATGGAAAACATTTTAGCAAAGTTATATACCAGATGTCTAAATGATAAAGATGTACCAGATGATTGGAAGAATGCAGTATTAATATTAATATTTAAAAAAAGTGATAAAGAATATATTAGAAATTACAGACCTATCAGTCTTTTATCAGTTTTATACAAAATTTTTACTAAGATAATTACAACTCGTCTACAGAAAACACTGGATTTCCACCAACCAAGAGAACAAGCTGGATTTAAAAGTGGTTTTACTACAGTAGATCATATCCAGGTATTAAGAGAAATTGTAGAAAGGACAAATGAATATGAGTTGCCATTATGCCTAGGATTTGTAGACTATGAAAAGGCATTTGATTCTATAAACATTTCTTCAGTGATTAAAGCATTGGATCATCAAGGTGTAGATCCAGGATATTGTCATATTTTGCAGAATATTTATAAAAATGCAACAGCAACAATTAGATTACGTAATGAAATCAACATTGAAAAGGGTGTAAGACAAGGTGACTCCATATCTCCAAAACTTTTTACAGCAGTGCTGCAAGAAGTATTTTGTGGATTAAAGTGGGAAGCTAAAGGAGTAAAAGTAAATGGAGATTATTTAAGTCATTTAGATTTTGCAGATGATGTAGTTGTTTTTGCAAATAATGCTTTAGAGCTACAGGAAATGTTGCAGAATTTATCAGATGAAAGTAGGAAAGTATGACTAAAGATAAATGTTAAAAAAACTAAAGTAATGTTTAATAGATTTTTTCAAAATATGAAAATAAAAATTGATTATGATGAGTTAGAAGAAGTTAACAGTTACAAATACCTTGGTCAGATTATTAATACAGATGGAAATATAATGGATGAAATTAATCATAGAATTAAACTTGGTTGGAGTGCTTTTGGTAGAAATAACTTGATACTAAAAGGAAATATGCTTATGTGTTTGAAAAGGAAGGTTTTTAATAAATGTGTTTTGCCAGTTCTTTCTTATGGATCTGAGACTTGGACACTTAATAGAAGAGCAATAGAGAGACTTCAGACCACTCAAAGAAGTATGGAGAGATGCATGTTGGGAGCAACAAGAAGGGATCGAAAACGCAATATATGGGTAAGAGAACAAACAGGTGTTACTGACCTCATTGAAAAAATTAAAAGACTGAAGTGGAGTTGAGCTGGACATATTGTTAGAAGAGATGATAACAGATGGACAATTGAAATTTTAAACTGGATTCCAAAGAGATTGTAAAAGACCCAGAAGGAGACCACATGTGAGATGGATGGATGAAATAAGAAAGTGTGCAGGGGTGATGTGGAGAAGAGAAGCTCAAGATAGGAAAAGATGGATTGAACTTGGAGAGACCTTCATCCTGCAGTGGATTGATAATGGTTGATGAGGATGATGAACCTAGGAATAAAATTTATATGAAGCTTGAATATTTTTTCAAATAGCTGGAATTTTCCAAGCAAGTTTAGCATTTTTTCCAAAAATCTAGCTCTCCAATATTTACCAGTAAATGGATAAGTAGCTATTTTTAGCTGAGCAGTAAGAGTTCTGCTTGACAAGTGCATAATGATTAGAGAAAAATTAAAAATACAGATGAAGTGATATACTATTCACTACTTGTGAAGGCGGTCATGCACCTATTGATACTCTAGCTTAATTTACTTTTATCTTTCAGTGTGTAAATATATGTTTATAAATCATCATCACCATCAACCATTATCAATCCACTGCAGGATGAAGGTCTCTCCAAGTTTAATCCATCTTCTCTCCGATCTTTAGCTTCTCTTCTCCTTATCATGCCTGCCCACTTTCTTATTTCATCCATCCGTCTCACATGTGGTCTTTTACAAACTTTTGGAATCCTGTTTATAAGATTTCAATTGTCCATCTATTATCATCTCTTCTAGCAATATGTTCAGCCCAACTCCACTTCAATCTTTTAATTTTTTCAATGAGGTCAGTAACACCTGTTTGTTCTCTTATCCACATATTGCGTTTTTGATCTCTTCTTGTTATTCCCAATATGCATCTCTTCATACTTCTTTGAGTGGTCTGAAGTCTCTGCATTGCTTTTCTATTAAGTGTCCAAGTTTCAGATCCATAAGTAAGAACTGATAAAACACATTTATTAAAAACCTTCCTTTTCAAGCACATAGGCATATTTCCTTTTAATATCAAGTTATTTCTACCAAAAGCATTCCAACCAAGTTTAATTCTATAATTAATTTCATCCATTATGTTTACAAATATCTACACATATATAAGATATTTTGCTTCACATAAAAAAAAAATGCTTGGATTAAATATTTTGCATCATTTTGTCAGAACATATATTTTACAATTGTTTTTTAATTATACATATATTGCATATGTTTAACACAATGACGCTCTCACAGCCATGATTTTATATAAGAGGAATGTTCAAGTGTTAACATAAGGACTAAGTAATATCCACTAAGGTTGTAACCTTAAGAATGTGTGCATAAAAATGCGATAGTAGGGACCTCTACAGGTCTTAACCACAAGCTTACATTTTGGAAGGAAAGAGGGAAACCCTTCTTTACTTCAACCTACTTTCTATATAAATAGGTGAAGCTGAAGTGGTTAGATCTGAGAGTGTGAAGCTATTCAATACTTCACTGATTAAGTCCACATTTCTTATTACACTTTAATACTCACGAAATCTTTTGATTTACAATGAGTCAATGGAAAGATCTTATAGTTAGAAATCTATTACGATAATTTAAAGTTGTAATTATAAATTTATTTATACGCACATTGATTACGTAAATAATATCCACTAAGGCTGTAACCTCAAGAATGTGTGCGTAAAAATGCTATAGTAGGGACCTCTACTACAGGTCTTAACCACAAGCTTAACGTTTTGGAAGAAAAGAGGGAAACCCTTCTTTACTTCAACCTACTTTCTATATAAATAGGTGAAGCTGAAGCGATGATGATCCTTAACTAATTAATTTAATTGAAATTTTTTCTTTTTTTAAATGGATGCTTAATTACATGGTCATTGGAGGATTGGTTGAATATGAATAATGAAGTGGTTTATCAAAATTTTACTGTGGTTACCTTCTGTCTATTATATATATATATAAGGAATCAATACATCCAGCATTATAAAAAATGCAGACTCATAACCACTTGAAGCATTAAATTTGTTTGTCATGCATTCTACAACTTGATCTTTCCAGAATCATTATGCAAGTTGGTTTTTGGACATCACATATGAAATATATAAGCTAGAAGATGCATCATTTTATTGTACATTAAACAGGTGTTCTTATTTTTTTAGTAATCTAGATCTTCACTTGTTATCTCCAATATTAATATGAGCATAATTTTATTACATTTGCCTTTTTTTAAAAAAAAAAAATTAAGACAGGGATAAGAGCTACTCTTTTATTTCTAAAATCTTTGTGACTAATAAAATATCTCACTATTTTTCATAACCAAAATTTAAATTTATCTTTAACTACTGACAATTTTTAAATGATGACTATATCAGAAAGACATAAATTTCTCTCATCTTGATTCTAGTATAAGTTGTGATCGTTTGGATTAATTTCCCTTTGGCAATTCCTTTGATTGTGTGGATGATATATATTAGTATAGGTTTCCTTTGAAGGAGTATTTGATTTCCTGATGATTAAATTCAGAACTAATTTTGAAGAAGTCATTGACCTAAAATACATTATCTAACTTTTATGTATAAGCATAATATAACTTTAATCTGGAAAACATATTTCCTTTTATATAGAGTGAAATGATAATATCTACTCCGTTACAAGTTACAAATTCATAGATATAATTAGAAAATTATTTTTTTCTAAGATATGACTTGGAATTATATATTCCTTGTTGTTTTTTTTTTTGGATTGTTATTAAGATACAGTATTTTATATATGTATATAGTGTAAGGATCATGAAACTGTTTCCAATGCCAGTATAAATTTAAATCTAAAATAGTAAAAAAAATAAAGGAATTTTAGTTAAAAGGGTAAATTAAAAATAAAGATTTTAATGTTAGGGCATTGTGGTCACAAAAGGTCAAACATATTGCAGAAAAAATAAACATCCATTTATTTTTTGGAAAGATATGTCTCTCTAAATACATATGACAAATGTACAGCATTGAATAATTTCTGTTGATCATTCATTTAATTATTTAGAATATTGTGAGTCAGTAAGGAAAAGTGAAAAGAAGGTTTTGCAAAAACTGAAAATGGAAATAATTATATTTAATATCTGTCTTATCATTATAAGCTGTGAATCTTTGTAGTATGTAGTAGTTTATTTAGCAAAATTTTTACCTTTTATTATAGTGGACAGAGAAATTAGTCTTAGCATATGCATATGCATACAACTTTATCTTGGTGCTTTAAATTTTGTCATTTAAAATATATAATTGCAAAAGATTTCTGTTTAAAGGCATTTCATTGGCAGTGGAAAAAATAATTTATAGCTTGAATATTTCGTAAAAAAATAATTTTTGTCAAACTGATATAAAACAAATATTTTCAGTTTATAAATTTTTTTAATTTGTAAAAATTTTAAAATATTAAAAGCTGCAATTTGGTAAACAACTTATTGCCCATAGAAGCTTCAAATAATTAACGGTTTACATCATAAGATGGAAAGGTCATGTTTTTGTAAAACACTGCACAGATGAATGAGGATTAGCTTTTGAGCTGTGGAAAATATATTTTGGTCAATAGCTGGAGGACAGCATAGAAAGATTATAAAACGCATTTTAATAACGATTAAACATTTTTTTTAAAGAACAGATTGCAGATGTCACACTTCCAAGAAAATTTAAATTTAAACATTTGTCAGTCCAATAGTTGCTGCAGATAATAAAGTCAACTGAGTGAAACAGACATTAGCTATGTTTGTCAGCTAGTTCTAAGAACCAGTAGGGGGTAACTATTTTATAAAAGTAAGGAAGCAAACTAACATTGCGGAAGAATACTTTGTCAGTATATTTCCATTGTACCATTGGTAAACTGTTAATGATGATAACTTTCTTAAGGAGGTCGGCTAAGGGCCATCAAACATATTGGTCTATCACTTTCCAGCCATATAAGAGAAATGGATGAGATGATAATTTATATGGTGCCTTAAATTGGGATTACCTTTTATATCAAAAATATATAATTAAGCTGTTTTAATGCTCAGCTGTCTACTTACTAATCGAATGACCAAAAAGTTAGTAAAACCATCCTGTTTAATAATACTAATGGATAATTCACACCAAGATTTAGAAGGAACCATGCTAGGAAAATGAACCCTATCGTACATTAATATTGAACTTTCTAGCTCAAAAAAATTAGGTTGGCTACAAAAAGTATTTTGGGAAAACTCTCAGCAAAAAAAAAAAAAAATACTAGTAAGAATTATCTAGATTGGAAATATAATTCATTAGTTACATTGTAAGGAATTTATTCTATTGTAGATATAATGTAGTTTTTTATTTTGAGGGAGTTTTCTCACTTCTTGCAGAGATAGATCAAGATGATGTAAATGAAGAGATTTTAGTGGGGGTTTTTTTGTGTGCTAATATTTATGTTATAAATTGGATGAATTTGAAGGATTAGTCATTTTTTGCCATGTCTGAGAATGTAATCAATAGTAAAGAATATTGGTGTATAATAATGAAATAAAATAAAATTGACATTTATTAGAGGAACGTTATATATTTGATAAATGCATACTTTAAAATTAATTATTGTACACATATATAATTGTGATTTGTTTGTTTCATTTGCGTTAATAAATGTTTTTTTTTTTTAACCCTCCCCTCATAAGCAATTAATTAATTGTAATTATTTGAAGCTATTATTTATTTTTTTTTATCTTGTTGGTAATTAGTTACCGAAAATGTTTCTAATGTTGGCTAAGGAAAAGGTTTATTCTGTATTTTTATTTATTAACAGTAATTAAGTGTGCTTTTGGCTAGAGAAGCCATATTTATAGTACTCATAAGGTGGGTGGCTGGTATGGTTGCAGTATTTATAGGTAAAATGCTAATTATTTATGTTAGCCATATGTCAGATGAATATTGTGGATTAAGTTTTTGCCTGTTTTAAAATAGAAATTTCTATGTGCATATGTATTCAAAAATTGTTTATTAAATTTTATTTTTAAGTGAAATTAAGTTATTTTAAATAACTGATATGATTTTATTGATCAGATAGAATTAATACTGGCTTCATGATGTAATAATTTACATGTTAGTTTTTCATGCCCAAAATGAATTTAAATTTAATAGGGTTGTTGCTGTGTTTTGTGTAGACATTTTTGAGTAAATTAATTATTTATCTAGCATAGTATTTTTAACCATTCAAAAGGAAATAAACCTTTACATGTGCTGTTTATTTATACTGTATGAATTTTACACGCACTCACCTATAAGTGAATCACTTGATTTTAGAATTTGTTCATGTATAAGCCAACCCTTATTTATTGTGCTTAACTCAGGGTTTGATTCTATTATGTGCCCAAAAATTCAATTGACAAATGAATTGTACAAAGTTAGTTCATATTTCACAGGAGAGAAAATTTTTCATTTTTAATCATTTGTGATTTTAAACATATATTAATTTAGAATATATGTAAATCAAATTGATTTACATATATTCTAAATTAATATACATTTAAAATCTCAGATGATTTAAAATGAGAAATATTCTCTCATCTATGAAATGTAAACTAACTTTGTACAATTCAATTGAACACTAAGGCACACAACAGAATCAAGCCCTGGGTTACGCACTGCAAGTAAGGGTTAGCTTATGTATGAATAAGCTTGAAGATCAAGCCCTGGGTTACGCACTGCAAGTAAGGGTTAGCTTATATATGAATAAGCTCGAAGATAAAGTGATTGATTCACTTGTTCTTTTAAAACTCTTACTTATGAGTGAGTGTGCGGAAAATTCATACAGTATAAATAAACAATACATATAGTTACATATTTTTTGGGTAAATTTATGATTTTTATTCAAGTAAAAGCCCATTATCAATCTAGTTATTTATTCAATAGTGATCAGAAATTAGATATCTTGTTATACTTATCCAGAGGGTGATAAGTTTTAATGTGTTGTCTAAAGAAAAACAATTTTTATACAGTCTTTTTACAGGTATTGAACCTATTGATATTTTTGTACAGTAATAATAAATAGTAGCATCCATTCTCACCCCAGCCTAGGTTACAGATTATGACTTGTGTCTGTTTATCTAATGGCTAGAAAACTTTTATCAAAGAATGTATACATCTAACTTGCCTTTATTATTCAATCTATGATCTTCAAATTAGATTTAGATATGAGATTGTTGAAAATAATTTTTAAACAATTTGGTATATATGGTGTTTTCTTACAAGTTGCTCTGCATGTTTTTGTAAGAAAGTTTTACTATTGACAGAATTTTTTGACATTTTTCCAAAAAGGAAGTATATTGATCTTATGGAGAGTTGGAAAAAATGGTGTCACTAATTGTGGATCCCATCCCTAGATAAACGATGATGCTATTCAAATTAATGATCTGAAATTTGACAGACTTTTTAAGTTTTGAACTTATGTGATGCGTGGTAAAATAGAAGCAGCTTAATATGATGCCTGCCATTTTAATGTGGCTATATGTACATTAAGTTATGGGAATATTTCTGCTAAGTATCTTTCTTCACTTACATTCATTAGACAATTATTAACATTTATCTTTGAATTTTAAAGATAAAATAGGAAAGTAGTGACTAACTTGATAGAAACTAGTAGATTACATGGGAGATTTCTGTGACTAATTTTTAAAAACTGCCTATTTTCTGCCAGAAGATAGTTAATTAGTTAGAAATCAGAAGCCATCTGCACTACATATAATATCCATTGTTTTATTCTATACTTAATTACTTTCACTTAAAGTTGAGTGTTATAAAGATTAATCTGAGAGAAGAATTTTATGATATTGCATTAAAAACATAGTTTTTAAAAGATTTCATTGTTTTATAGAGCAATTTTATAGTCTGTCCACAATTCTGTCCTTGTTTAAAGTATTTTTTTAAAATAATAAATGGATATCTTTATTTCTAGATCCTGAAACTCTTACAAAAATGTCCTCTCAGTATGCAGAGATGAATTTAATGAAAGAAGAAAATGAAAACCTTCGTTTAAAAGTACTATCTTACGAGACTGAAGTTGCATTGTTAAAAACGGAACGACAGTTTAACACAGAAGATAAAGAACAGCAAATCAAAGCATTGCAAATGGCTTTAAAAGGAATGCAGCAGGTACCATAATAAATAGCAAGAAGATTATATAGTTGAATATCATATATGAACTTGAATTTTGTTTATATAATTAATTATCATTACAATTAAGGTTACATTGTACAAATGTTACAAATGCTTATTGAAATTTTAAAAAAAAGATATAGCAAAGCAGGAATAGTTGGAGAATATATACTTGTTGAAATCAAAATATAATTATGCATTTTTCAATTAGCTAATTTATAGCCAACCCATTTAATTCAGGATTAGTCAGTAAATGGGATATGTAGTCATTGTGTAAAGGCTAAACTCCCAAAATAATTTAGATTGCTCATGTGAGTCTTAATATGCTAATCATAAAAATATTGCAATATGATGACATCTTTACCACTGGTATAGGGATACCATACATTCACAGTAATGAGTCCATGGTTTTATTTTTTATTTCTGTTTTAAAGATAATATAAATAGGGAAAGGAAAAGATTGAAGAAAGATTAAAAAGATGTGTTTAATTGATTACTTAAGAGATAGTAATATTTATTAAGAAAATTAAAAACATAAGAAATTAAAAAGGAAATGTCATAATAAATGGTTAGAAAAAAGATGAGATGAATTAATTAGATGTATGATTTTAAAGACCAATTAATATTTTTTAAAAGGAGAGTATAAGGAAATAGTCAGATTTGTATAAGAAGTTTGGAGTATGTTGAAACTGCTTAATGGCAAATAACTAAAAATAATTAATGGCATAGTGGCAAATGGCTTTTGAGGGTTTTTTTGTCTCAAAATTTTGCAGGGCAATTGTTTAGTAATCCTGAAGTATTGTGTGAAAGTATATGTCATAAACCTTCTCTGTTTATGGAGTCATATGCATTGACTCACTCAATAAAAATAGTATATAAGTCACTCATTTAATAAAATTATTTTCATGCATTTACCCAGTAACAAATCATTTTAAATTCTCTTATATGATTGGAAATAAGTAATTCAGCAAAGCCCTCAAAAGCTTGCTGCAATGGATAATTATGATATTCCACAATAAATATTGCAATGTTTTGTATCAATATTCAGTTTTATAAATTGGAACAATATAAACTTTCTCAAGTCAGTTGGCACAATTACTTGTATCCATATTGTAACGGTATATAATATGCCGTTACATTAATTTAAGATTAAAATAAAAACTTAAGTTCGTAAATAAAAACTAAAAGCTAAAAAATTAAAGAGTTGTTAAACGTCTGTATATTCGCACAGATGCAAAACTTTAAAAGTATTTTTTTTTAAAAAAAAAAAAATATTTGAACGTACTTTTTTATAAAAAAAAAGTACAAGATCTAAAGATAAAATATTTTCGTAAATGGAAACGATTGTTTTATAAATTAAATGAAAAGCAAACTAACCTTTGGGGCTCTTATATAAAAAAGTCAGATGAAAGATATAGATAAGAGAACAAAAAAAAATTAATGTCCAATAGAAGCAGCAACGAACGCTCGGACCATAACGAAAATTTGGAACAGGAAACCATTGTTCAGTGGATCCAGATGATTGGTATAAAAGGAAAAAATATTCAAATTAAAACAGTTCCAGCTTGATTTTGTGAGAAGGGCGATAAGACGCACTTGTCGCCCTCTCTCGCTTATTTCAAATGAAATGACTGTTGAATTATGAATGGTACTGTTGCAGACCCGAATCATATGGGTTCTGCAATAAAATAGTACCAGGATTGAAGCAGCTAAGGCCACCTCCAGAACAACAGACTGGTCTTCCATGAAAGTCTTTGCGGAAATGGGCAACAGGAACCGGAGCTCTTTACTATAAGATATAAACTGAAAAATTTTTAAAAAAATAATTAAGAACTTTCAAGATTTGACAAGCTAAACCTACATTTTTTAAAATGAACTTTAATCTGATTTTTCAAATCAATTATTAATGTTTAATTTTTATACATTTGAGTTTGCTAATTTAATCATTTCCATTTTTTTTATTATTATTAATATTTATTGAATAAATTATATAAATGTTAAATTTAAGTCGGGCATGAATGGTTGCATAGATTTGTAAAGTTATATTAACTAATTAAGGGAGGGTTAATCTTAGGATATTTGCTTCGTAGTTAAATTGGGTTAATCGATTGGATATATTGGTGTAATTAGTAAATGTAGCATGAGATTCCCTATGTGCAGGATCCTATTATACGCCGCACTTGGGCAAAATAAGTCCCATATCTCACTGACCATTGGAAGCAGGTGGTATTCCCTGCTCCTTGGATCACCCCTTTTAGCCTATAGAATGGGATAGTAAGGCGGAAAACGCAGTCCCTTCCTATGGAGTTTTTTTTTTATTGTTTTTCTCGCCAGATAGATGTAGTATTCCTGTACTGGACGAGAGTCAATGTCTTCTATAACCTTGCTGTTCAGATGTGCATTCCTGACAGTATGGTATTTGTGCTGCCGTATTCATGCTGCATTGAATACATTGATATATCAGATGGATTGATGTTGGTTTGGCTGCGAACTTTTGGCCTAAGGTTAAATAAGGGATAGAATATTTTCTTTTCAAATGTAATCTATGTAGTTTATTCATATTCAACACTCTTAAAAATATTATTAAATTCATTTGTGCGAATTGTTTAAAATAAAAATGTAAATTTAAAAATTAATAACCAACCTAAATAATAAATTTTATTCCTCAATTTTATTTATATATGTTTAATAAATATTTGTGTGTGTTATTACTGGCAGTGGCTTCCTTTATTTTTTTTAATATTGAAAATATTTTTAAATAAGAATTTATATTTTGTAAATCTCTGCGTCTCTCTGAGCTAGTGGCATGGGCTGATGGTCTGAATAATAAATATGTAAAAAAAATCAGATCTTAACTTGCATATCTGCCTACTCTATAAATTTTCTAGGTTCAAGTAACCTAGTGGCACCTTGTATGGCAGATACAGTAAGACTGGAAACTTCCACTTTTACCCAGACCGTTATAATATATTAAGAACTAATGTTACTGATTTTGAATCTAACATCTCAGTGCCAATTATACATCTCAAATCAAAATTTCCTTTTTCAATAGACATCTGAGAGTCCCTTCAAACAACTGAATTTATGCCATAAAAAATGAAAATGGTCTTGAAAAATCTAACTAACTTTTATTTTTCTTGATCCAACAATAAATCCAACTGGATTTGATATTCCTAGATGTGATTACTAGTTTCATCAACATATTTAGAATCACCCATAATTATTACATTTACCTGCTTCAGAAATGGAAATTTTAGTAGCCATTGACCAATCATGAATCACATAGTTAATGAATGTCAAATCTATGCATATAATGGTAGAATTGTAGGATTTAATGAAACTAGACTTTTTTATGACAAATGGTATATAGTTAGTTACCTAAAAAAAAAATCATACAATAAATATAAACTTCTTCATGGGACAAACAGATCCGAATACATTTCTAAGATAATTCACAATCAAGATTCCCAAGAATCATTTAAAGGAGCTTGAAAATGATACCCACCTTTTCTTATATCAATGCCATTCTATTTTGTCAGATACAATATATAACCAAAGGTGGGCATTGTTTCCAAGTTAAGTGATTTTTTGGAATCTTGTTTGAGAATTATCATAAGAAGAAATTCAGACTTGTTTTTTTCATGAATGGGTTTATATTCCTAGTGTAACATATTTGATGGGCAGTAAAGTTATTTACATGCTCATTAAAAATCATTAGATAAATGAATATATATATTACAAAGTTCAATTTTTTTATCAACCTGGGAATCTCTATCATGAACTTGGATCAGTAGGATGAATTTATCATTAGATGTAATGAATTAAATTATTATGTCATTATTTTTAAAATAATTAAATTATTTTGTCCATTTATTCAAAGTATCATATAAAAAAGATCATAGACCTATTTAATAGAATTGTAATATCATTTTTTATGTCTACATTTTACTTTAAATTGTTTTAGAAAAAGTATTTTAAGTAACCTCAATACAGTAAATGATATTTATTATCCTTTGCAGTTTTAATTTACCATTAATCTTACAATTTTTATCACATATTGCCATTTAATCAATTCACTACAATGCAATCATTGTCAAAGAACCAGTCCAGTTTATGAATTCCAAAACATATTTTTATTGATAGTCTGTCCAACAATCTGATAATGCATGTAATAGTCCACATGTTCATTTTTCCTATAGTTTAAATTACTCTTGTTCAAAAACATATATACTGAAATCTTGATGGAGAAAAATTTGATTGTTTATTGATATTAATGCTATCCAATAAGGAATCCATCAAATAGGCACGAGCAGGATTGCACACTCCATTTTTTAATTACACTATTTTATTGGTGCATTTGGAGTTTCAAGAGTAGAAAAGACTAATATATTGACTTGGCAATGAATCCAATTTATATTCACTTATTAATATTTTTATACATATTTTGTTCTATTATTATTTCTTGTTTTGTTTTGTTTTAACTTTTTATGTGATTTGTTTACTTGAGAAACTGTTATTTATTTATTTTAAATAAATGTTTTAAAACTAATTTTATCTCTAATACAAAAAAAGGAATTAGTTTAACATTTTAAATGTTTACTATTTGGAGTGCCCTTATTTTGATAATCTAGTGTGTTATTATAGTTATTTTCATTTGCTAATTTATTGAGTGTTACTTTGAAATAATTATTTTGATCAATTCATTCAACTGCTTATAAATTAAAAATCATTTAAAACAAATTAATGTGAGTCTGTATGTCAATGAAAACTCTGGAAACATATGAAAATTTGAAAATTCTGGATATTTCATTCTACACTTTGTAAACTCTCTTCAGCAGTGAATAGAATGACTGTGAGAACGAGAATTATATTAGTTGGATAAAATAGCATCAACCAAAAAATGATAAAGTGTAGATTCATTTATTAGATTTTATTCTTTACATATAATTTTAGTTTTTAAGCAAAACTTCTTTAGTATACAGTAATAAAATCTGTCCGGTATTTTGACTTGCTTATTCATGAAATCAAATGTGAGAAAGTGATATCACTATTGTATATAATATATATAAATAATAGGCTAAAAGAATTATGTGATACTTCAACCCATCGCTTGGCTATATCAGTTAATGTTTTTCATTAAGTTCTGGTCATTTAATCAATTGGTACTACATGGCAACACCTTTAAACTTGTGGCCTATTTTTAGCCAATTATCCTATTTTAATATGGGAAGAGTCTGTTCAGCAGCCATTTTATTATGTCCAAAGTAGTAATGTGAGAATTTTAAGATTCTTGTTTTTATCCAAATAAAAATATCCAAAATTGATCATGAGAGACAATTATATTTTCATTGTAGATAACAAGTCTACTACATAATCTGTTTTAAAAAAAAAACATATAGCTAGATAAATAATGATAACTAAAAACTAATTTCAGAAATTATTTAATAAAGTTAGCTAATGAGCAAAAGAATAAAAAATGTAAAAAATTGTAATGTGACAAATAGTCAATACACCTATTTATCTACCTTATCCATGCAGTATACATTTAATTTCAAATAAATATTATTCCATTCTAATTTTTTTTAATTTTCATTTAATCTAAATAAACTATTCCTTACTAAAATCAACGCCAAAAAAATATTTCAAAATAAAGGAAGTTATTTCAAAAATTTATTGAATCTTTCTTTCTTTTTCTTTTGAAAATGAAGATGTTCCCATACAATTTTATTCAAATTACAAAAAAATATTTTTGACAAAACAGCTTCAAAAATTATTCAATGTTTTCCATTATTATGTTCTTTTTAAAGTAACATTTACAATATCTAATTTTACCATTGATTTTTTTTTTTTGCCTTTTTCAGTCCTTTTGTTGTTACTTAGTTAAGTGATTTTTCTTTAAACATTTTGCATGTAGTAGTCTAATCAATCTTTTGACTTTGGTTTTTCTCTTTATATTTTTCTTAGTTATTTTCATCCATTTTGCATTTTTCTATCTTTTTCTTTTGTAGCTCCAGGTTTCCAGTTTAATAATTATTTTCATTTCATTTTTTTTCATTGAGTTTTTTCTTTTGTGTCTTCAGGTTTTCAATTTAACAATTATTTCCATTCCAGGTTAACATAAGTTGAAATAGCGATGACTTTTGGTGGATCAATACATAAGATTTTTTGAAAGTTTCTGAGGGATATTCTTCTTATACATTTCTTTTAATGAGATTGGTTACATAGTTGGGTTACTAATGTTCAGCTTTTAGCAAGAACTTAACATGTGGTTCTTATAATCCCTGGTATACTATTTTTCAAGCATCGTTTTTTTTTAAGTAAGAAAGTGTCAGACTTTCAAGTGAGCTTCTGAATGTTTATCTCACCATATGGAATTACTGAATTTTACTATCCACACTTTTGCTTTTTAGGAAGCAAGCCTGGTTATAATCCTCCATCTAATCACATGACTATCTCAGAAATTAGTGCATTAAGCCTTGACCAATTGATTTTCTTTTTACTAGAATGATCTTTTTTATAAATAAAAATTGTATTTATTAATTGAAAAACATTTCATTTCTCCAGAGATAAAGATAGATTCTAATTTCTTTTTGTTTTTTAATTAATTGATGAATGGCATTTAAAGTTTGCAATCCTTTTTTGTTTTTCTTTTACAGTTATTATATCTGATAAAAATTAAACACTCATAATATTATTAAAATGTCTCAAAATTTGGCACATAATAATTTTATTTATTTAAATCTTTGAATAAGTTTAATCTAACGAATTCCTATTTAGCAACTAATTTATCATGCAGCTAATATGAGAAGAAATAATTTTTCTCAATATATATCCATGCAAATGCATACCTATAGAAACTAGTACATTTACCAAGTAAATTAATACTCAACAATATTTTCATCTTATTCTTTTTTTTTCCCCCAGCAATTAGTTTCATTTAAGGACCAAATAAAAGTCAAAGAAGAGGAACTGGAACAGGTATTTTAATCTACATGTTTTGATTTTTTCAAAGTTATATTATTTTACTCATTCTCTCTTTTGCTACCACTTTTTTATTATATTCATTAATTATTTTAATATTTATACAATTCTAATTCAATGTATTTTATATTTTCATCATTAATTTCATTTTTTTATGTGTTTTTTAAATATTCCTTTTTTAAAAAAATATTATTTTATAGTTGCGGCAATTAAAAACAGCTCTAGAGTCGGCAAAAGAGCAGTCATTAAATGATAAAGATAGTTCTGTCTCAACAAGTTCCTCAGATCCTGGAAAAATTACCAAATTGTTAGGGGGCCATTATATAACTGAAAAAGAAGCTCATTTAATAGGTGAATGTACATAGTTTATAATTTTTTTTCTTAGTATATTCATAAAATATGTGTTATTTAATTGCTTGGAGTTTTTTTTTTTTTGTCATCTACTTTATATCCATTAATACTACAGAACATCTTTTATATGTGGAAACTTGGTTAATAGAAGTTTTTACAATATGTTACTTATAGAATAGTTATCTTCACTAACAGCTTGTTTAATATAGATAATATATAGTTCAAGATAACATGATAACAATATAGCCAATAGCTGTAGATTCCCTGACTCACATGTCCTTGCTTATTTGCATAAACCTAGCACATGTAAATCTATATTTAGGCAAAATATATGTCTAAATTACAGCATAGATTGAAATAAAAAATTTATTTTTCATTAAATTGGAATAGTGTAATAAAAATAAAGGCAAATAAGCCAAAAACCATTCATTGTAATCAGTTTTTCTATTGTCTGATGCTTATTGATTGATTATTGTTAACTGATACTTGGAGAAAAGAGAGTATTGTTAAATAATTTTAGTTGGTAGGGAGAAGATTAAATGTGAATATTTTTATTACTTTTATTTATTATGTGTGTTCATGAATATAGGTATATAATCTGAAGTGATAATATAAATTCTTAAATAATGGCTTATCATAGCATTAGAATAAAACTTTTCAAAAATACACAAACTGCATTTGATTTCCACTGACTAGAGTTTTTATCAAAATCATTGATATTTTTTAACAGTGTAAAATTCAAATACTAATTTAAATATATTTACTTAAAATTTTAAAAGGAAAAATTAACTGCCATAATAATAAAACTTTTTAAATATGTTTGAAATCAAATTTTAGACTTTAAAAGTATTTTATTTCTAAATATTATTTGAATCTGTCTGTGTTTCTGTATATATATATATTGAACCAGGTCTGAATAAGAATATGATGAATATTATTTAATTGGATTCAACTGGGTTTTTATAATAATTTAAAAAAAAATACACAGAAATGGACCGGCCCTTCAAGCGGAGAAGTAGAATATCATTGATGGATGAACCATCAACAGTACCTATAACCAGATCAAGCTATGCAAAGCATAACCCGATCACATTTTCAGACTGTGACAACCTCGACTGCTGGATTCAAACCCCTGCCATTCAAAGCATTTTATTTGTTTTGAAGATCAATCTCAGGTGCTAGCCAACCATAGGTTATAGTCTGCATGCTTCGAACAACAGGCACACAATCCAGCGCTTGACATATCTCATGACTAGCTTACACTCTGTCTCAGGGTCCAGCACTTTTACTTAACACAAAAATAATTACTCTTAAATTAATGGTGATGCAGTGACAGGAGAGAGAGAAAATAGACCAACTAATATTTAGGCAAACATTAATATTTATTCAAACACACACATTGTAATATAACATAAAATAACACAATATAATATTTTGATCACATTTCCTATACTAGCACATTAATTGTTGGAGAGTTTTGCTTTGTTTATAATATTTTGCATAACAATATAAATGATTACTTTCAGGCTAAAGTTATGGTAGTCTTTCATTAACTAAAGTTTTGTTTAAGATAAAAATAAAGTGTCTATAGACAAGTATCAAAATGTCTTTACCTAGGTTTTCATGATTGTCATTTCCACCTGGTTGGCTTTTTGGTTTCCACTGAAGGTTCCAGGGCTTGTTTACCATTCTTTGTGTTGACAGTGAGAGAGTTTGCGGCCGCATCTATTTACAATCCAGGCATTGTTCTGGGCGTTGGTTCAGGCGAGGTTTCAGTTGATTTTCTTTTTGTTGAGGGCTTTTGGGTCCCCAGCTGAACATCCTACAGTTGTCCAGCAACATATGTTGCCTTGATCTGCAGCTTTTGCATTGATGTTGATAGCAGCAGTAATTGACTGGCTTACTACTGCATTTGCAGTTTCCAAATATCTGGATCTCTGGAGCAATTAATAATGTAAGAGCACAAATAAAGACTGGAATGATTCAACCTCAAAATGCAGATTAGACTCCTTTACTGATTGCAGACCCAACTGAAGAGCAATAGCCAAGTTGCTCTTTATATATCTTTTTCTTTCTCATTGTTTTCCACAGTTTAAGATCGTAACTTAAAGTCTGTTTCTAATTATTTGCTTTAATCTTAATCCTTCGTTCAGATTCATCCACTACCTCGATAAGATAGTGTACAATTTTTTAATTAATTCAACTATTGATTTTGATTTTATTATCAATCAGAAATCTTATAATTAATTAATTACATTTTTGAAAGTTTTCTTTTACAACAAAATTTAATTTAACTTTCTATATTTACTTATTTATTCTTTAAAAAGGAGTTTTTTTTAAGAGACAGAAAAAAAAAAGTGTTATAATCTTTTTCTAATTCTATTTTAGATTTTCCCTCAGCCCTCTTTTTGACAAATAGTTTTATTATATATTTTTTTTTTCATATGTCATAGCATCGGCCGGGACGCGAACCCACACTCGTCTGCAACCAACTACTTGCTTGCAAGGCAGGTGCGATGACTTCTCGGCTAACAATACTTGACAGTTTTATTATATTTTAAAATCAAAATATAAGCAATCATTTTATTTTTAGAACCACTCCTTAATTAATTATTACTTTTAGACTATTCTCGTTTATTTTATTTTATTTCTTTTTTAATAAATCTGATCATTTATTTTTAAATGATTACATATATAATGCAGAATATATGTTTGTTTTTAACATATATATTTGCTAGCGGTATAATATATATAACAAAATGTACTTATTGATGATCATTGTTTTTTGAATAAAAGAAAATTATTATAAATGCTGTGGGAGTTTTTTTAATCAAATTATAATCCAATGATATGTTATTCACTATTTTATTTGAAGAGCAAATTGAAAATATGAAGAGAAAAAAGTAAAATAATAAAGAACAAAAAATCATTTCTGTGTTTATGTAGATATGCTTTGTGAAATAAATGTTAGTACAATGCATAGTATTGAAAAATTTTGATGCATGTGATCCCACTTGAAATCAGCTATTTTAAATATGTCAATAAAACCAAATCAAAAGATCTCATGGTACAGAGGGGCATATTTGATTTTTATGCTTACAATCTGAATATAATTCTGGATCAAATGAATTTTTTTTTCAATTGGCTTAGGATTTTCTTTCAAATCATTAATCCATAGATGAACCCAGTTAATTATCCAGCATTGATTGGTTAATGAATACTTCAGTATTCTCAGCCAAAAAAGATAAATTAAAGATTAAAACCCTCACTACCCAAAATTGATAAGCTTGGTTAATTTTGTCTTCTCTTTTGCTATTCCTCTATGAGGAATTATTGAAGAGATCTTTGTGTTGTCACAACTATTTATTAAAAGACAATTTTATCTTTATCTAAACAAAATCAAAGTCTTTAGAAGTTGATATGGTGTAAAAATCAAAATATTTCGGGGTTGATATGGCTTGTTTATATCCACAGACAAGTAGCTCAATAGAAATGTATTTTACCTATATTTTTTTCAGAAAGTCATGAGACTATTTTTAGACAGATTCTCTTTTTAAAATTTCAGTACTATTTAATAAGTTGAAAATTAATAATGAAGAATTAAAACTCACTGCATTAGATGAAGTTTCAATGAAGCTTTATATTGATTTGGGGCAATAGGTAGATGGTTTACTAAAATATTTAAGGGAGTTGCCTTTTTCTACGAGAAAGTTATTTTGATAAGTGATAGAATGAAATATAAATAAATTAAAATAAATGGAATATGAGAAATGATCTACAAAATTTTGCTCATTGATAAAAGTTTTATAGATTGACTGCTTAAATCAATTAGGAATAGATTATTATGAGATTCTTTTAAAATATTACATTTATTTTCTGACAAACAAACTATTTATTTGCTCTAAAGTTGTAAGAATTATCTTACAATATTACACATTATTCAAAAGCTATTTTTGTCAATTGTGAATGAAAAAACGTTTGGAAAAACTGTCAGAATAACTAAAAATGTATATCAGTTTTGATCAAAGGAAAATGAAGTTATGGTATGTGGTTTGTTTTTATATATATATATTACAGTATCACTAGGAATTTGAATCCTAAACAAGAGCTTTTTAGTAGAACATGATTATTTGTCAGAAATTATAGCATTCGTGAATAAATGCTAAAAGTTTAATTGATACATTAACTGGGAAGAGAACAATTACCCATCAACCTTCATACTTTATGAAACCATGTATTTATTTTAGCCTGCTTTAACATTTACTCAGCTTTATATAACTTTTCATTGATGTTACAATCTTTAATGAAAAAATAATGAAACTTTCGTTATTTAAATAAAAAGTACTTTTACATTAAATAATGATAATTATATATTCAGTTTATTAAGACATCACATGAAATTTGAGTATCAAAGTACAATAACTGATGAACAGCAAAGTATTATTCAGTTGACAAACAGATATTTTTCTTCCTCAACTTGAATTCACTATTCTCACTATTGCATTAAACTATGCAAAGTCCAATCAAATATTTCTGCTATCTTTGGATTATGTTTAATATTACCCAACTTGAATGTAAACTGAATGAAAAACCAAACTCTGGTTTACAGTTAATTTTCAATTGACAGTTAATATTTGCAAGTGTCTGCTAGTTTTAAAATTATCACTAAATTTTTCTTTATTGTTTTTATAATTATGAAATATTTTTGACTGTGTTAAACAGTCTTTATTTATATACACACATGTATTTTTTTTTTTAAAATAGTGTAACTGTTAACAAAATATCAAAAAAAAACCTATAGAAGTTTCAATTATGAGACAGATTCCCTAGTGGCTTTATTAAGTTCTCCAATCCTGCCACTGTAGCTATATAATTTGTAATATATGTTTAACCATATCTTTATAGATCACTGACTGTTGTGGTCCATTTATGAAGCAGAAGAATGCAATAACCATGAGCTGTTTTGAATCTGCTTATGAAACTACAGTAATGTCTAGAAAGATCAAATTTAGCTAGTTTTATAATTGTATCTGGAAAAGATATCTTTTGGAATCTTATAAGAGCTCCACTTTTGTGCCAGAATTCATTAAATGTTCAAAAAGATTCTTGATATCTGGTGGAAGTTTATATTGAAAGGTCTGCAAAGAAGTAGGCTTGAATGTATCAGTAATATTTATACTGATAATATTTAATTAAGTATCTAAAAGTTTAGTGTAGACACTTTTTTTCGCAAATAGAGATGTAATATTCATACTAACAAAGCAATTCATAAAGTACTTGGATTACAACTCCAAATAGTGCGAGCCAGCTTTTCAAGGAAATTATTATTAGAATTTATTTTAGATAGATGAGAAAAATAACTTAGGCTATGTTCCACATTTACTTCTAAGTAGCATGGGATGGGATAAGATTGTGTTTTTAGCTATTGTCACAGAAGATTATATTCAGTTTACAAGATGCTTCTCTGTTGTTTAGATTATTAAGTAATTATCATATATTTAAAATATTTTTGAAGTTTTCTTTAATTTAAAATAATTACTAAATTTTGTTTAATAGACAGGGTATGAGCACAGACTTTATTTAGTATTTATTATTATTATTATTATTATTATTATTATTAAAGTCTTCATTGCATTAAAACAGTCATCATTAGGTAATGGTAAGAGTTATTATTTCAAAATAATATAAATATATCATTTTTAAAAAGATTATTGATCAGTTTAAAAATATATATAAGAATTCAAATGAAATAAGCTAACAGAAGTTATTTTTAATAAAGCCAAATTGAAGGTTATAGCCAGAGTCATCTTAATATTATTATATTAATTTACATATATTCATAAGTGATTTTAATTTTTATGTCAATATGTACAGGATCTGGGTAAAATAATAGCAACACTTATCATGTTAGTATTCTAAAGAGGCAGGAAAGAGTATACCATACAAAGTCGAGATTACTTTTATCGTATGAATAGTATCGGTCTAATTGTGTTTGAAAGGAGACGAATTATTTGTACCTTATTAACTGGAACTGCTGAATTGTTTGTTTTAAGACTGATTCCAAGATTATGACTGAACTCAGCAAAGATAAGATTACTGATGAGTGGAAGTTTTTATATTTTGTTTAAAGTTAATATAAATAAGTAAATAATTTATAGATAGTAAACAGTATAAATGTACCTTTTTACTTAATAAATTCCTATGCTCTAATCATCTTATCTGCTCTGCCTCCTTTTACAAATTCTCAAATCACAAGCTTTAGTTCAAATTTGTGGAAAAACTTTTCAAGCTGCATATCATAAGTTATTCGATTTTGTGTTAAATTATCTTTTTAAAATATAATTTAAAATCCCTATTCATAAGTAGATATCACTTATCTAATCCAAAGACTTAGAGAATATGTGGTAGATAGATTAAAGCTAAATTTTAAATATAATGTTTATATTTTGTTCTATTTTTTTTTTTTTGTTAACATTAAAACAACTTTCCAAATAAATAATATATATCAATTTATATATGTCTACAAGAATCATTGCTGTTATGTGAATAGTTATAATCTTGCTATATAATGTTTATATATATATATATATAAGTGTAATATGTATAATTATGTTTGCTGAGATTGGAAATTATTGTTTGCTATGAGGAAGAACTACCTATCATAAAATACTACAGACAAAAAACAAAACTACAATAGAATAAATACTTGCAGAGTCCAATATAAGGAACTGACTATTGTGATGTTTACCAAAAAAACAGTCAATCTTGAGCTTTACAAGTAGAACATATATACAATAGATCTGTCATTTCTATAGTAATATGAAAATTAGAGAAACTTGTCATATGCTCGAATTCCCAACTACTGGAATTATTTATATATACTGATTAATAAAAATAATCTACTGACCAGCAGTTGCACATAATTGTAAAACTATCATGATTCGTACTATATTAATAATCTCTTGGTAACAATAATCCTGTTGTGCAAACCCTGTTTTAGACAACAATATGACTTTCCAAAGATAATGCTCCCATTAATACAGTCAAATATTAGTTTTGGATTACATATGTTGATTTTATGGTCTTTTCACTTCTTAATATTGACCTTCTGTGTGACATTCATGAACGAGGAAGTAGTTAATAGCCTTCGTCTATATCTTTTATAAGTTCTCTAAATCAAACATGGCTGAGAGGTTTTGAGTAGCAAGTCTCGTAAGATTTTTTTTTTCTTAATTAATATCTTCATTTATATACAGTAATGTATATAATTTCTTTTTAATATACCGTGTTCTAAATATTTTCACATAAATACGCAGTTTAAACTTCTAACACAAAATAAACAATATAATAAAAAAAAAAACGAGTGAATATCAAAAATTATATTTATCTACACATGAATTATTTTTAATTCATATTATATATAAAGCATTTTAAATTATTTTTAAGCGTGCTGTACAGATTATCATAAGAGGTTGCTTATAGAATGCAATTGCCCATGTTTGCTATAAATAATTCAAGCCATAATTTTATCTTACATAGAGATAGTCAGTTCTTAATACAAATGGTGATTGTATGTCTTATTTATAATCATAGATATAAAAATTATTTTATCCAATCTTTGTTATTTTATTAAATAATATAAAATATAATTACTTTTTTGCTATCTTTTTTTTAGGTTTAATATCAACGTTCCTTCATGTGCATCCTTTTGGTGCTAGTGTAGATTATATTTGTTCATATCTTCGCTGTTTAGATACAAATGTCCGATCTGGGGATATTGAAAAACTTTTAGATAAATTTCCGACGTTATTTTCACAAGAATTTTTAGGTGTAGGTGCCTCACTTGAAAAACGGTGGTACTACTTAGGATTCAAAGGGAAGTCCTGATTTGAAGATAATGAAATCTGAAAATATACTTTGTAAAATGTTGAACAGAATTTTTTTTTTTTTTTTAAGTTTTTACATTTGTGTAAAAATGTGAGAGTTGTAGTAGTTTGCTACTTGCTGTTATCTTATTTATAAATAATGGACATTTTTTAAAAAATGTAGATTTTTTTTTGTTAAAAAAATCAAAAGAAACATGTAAATAAACTAACATTCATTTTGTACAAAGTTATCTGTATTGATTTTAGCAATAATTAAAAAATCAGGATACAAATACAATATTAATAAGGTCTAGGGGGTTTCCAACTCATTTCGACTAATATTTTTAAATATTAACATTCGCTTAATTGCAAGCAGGCAGTGCAAAATAATTAAGCTATGTCCCGCAGTCGTAATCAGTTATCAAAAATCCAGTTAGTTACTAATCGTTTTGTTCGTCTACACGCTATCGTGATGGGACAGAAAAAATCATAACCAATATCTCTGTAATTACTGATGTTAGTTTTAACTTTCACTCTATAGAAATTTTACGATTTCTCAAACTGCAATGTTTGATGGAAGAAACTAACCAATCTCTGTAGGAAAAATGTTTATATCAATAACCAATATTTCTTTAAACATTGCTGCTTGGTAATGCATGAAAATTTCTATAGGGGGCATAAGTTAAAATTAACTTTAGTAATATTATTACTTATTTATAAAGATGTTTAATTAATTATTTAAGTTTAATATTAGTAATTTGGTGCCCATAGTTCTTTAGTCTCCCCCCATTAATGATATCGTCAGATTTAAAAAGATCAGTCATTAATAATGGCTAAACGAATGGTAGTAGCTTAAAATCATTTATTAATTATAAAAAATTTATTATTTTCAATGCTAATGGAAAATGTTTTGGGGTTGTTGTTTTTTTTTTTTTTTTTGGCATTTTTTAAATGTTTTATTAAGGCAAAACTGTTATATGCATTTTAAACTTTGGCAGTAATTTTTCTTGCATCAAGAAAAATTAGTTTATTCATGTTTGGCTATGAAGAAATACTTTTCTAAACTTTTGATCAACTCAACAAATGAAGTAATATTTATTTTAGAATTATATATATAAATAAAGTGCAGGAATTTTTGTTCATTCATAAAAAAAACAAAAAACCAATTTATCAGTAAATTATCTAACAAGTTAACCTTCTCTTGAATCGATATAGATTGGTATTTCTAATTATAGAAATATAAATGTATGTGTGTCTGAGAAATGTTTGAAAATATTCTATAAAAAAAATGTTTAATAAATGAAATGCACTTGTAAGCTTGCATAATTAACAGATATTCAATGGTAATACCATTTAAATTCATATCCAGTGTCATCCTAATAATATTTATAAATTATTTGAAAAGATTTCTAATTGTCAAAATAAAAATAAACTCTTGACATAAAAATTATTTATAGTAATTCTTGTTCAATCCCAAATGTTTTACTAATTCTTTGATCAAACTATCTAATATTTACTAGAATATATTTCCATTATGCTCTTTATAAGATAGGAGTATATATGATGTACTTTTGTTGCAATGCTTGCTCTATTTAAATTATGTTCTTTGTATATAATCATCATTTCATAATTTTGTATGAACTTACGAAAGTATCAATTATCTCTTATTGAATTAATGATATTGTACTTGTAATAAATAAATAACCTCTAAACCAGTAATGTTGTACACATTCACATTGAAATGAATTTATTTTTTAAAAAAGAACAGGTTGTTTATATAAAGATCTAACTGATTTCAAAAAATTTATATTCTTAATTATGTGAAAAAATAAATGATTTAATTTTTTGCTGATGTTTGCAGGAGCAATTCTTTTTCTCTTTATTGTAGAACTATTGGGCAAGCATAAGAAATGGTGATCATGTGATGTTTAGTGGTAGAACCATTTATTGTAAGCTTTAGTAATCAAGGACACTAAATAATAGGGACATTATATCGATACCTCCAGTCTACTTTCTAACTAAAAGTCTTCCAAGCGTTGGCTTCTGCTTTATTGGTAAAAATCGAAACTAGTATAGGGATGTTAATATAATGGCACTATTATCTAGTATCCACTGATTTCTTAAACTTTCAATAAATGCACTGGAATGGGATGAATTGTGGAAGGAAATGCTAGAGATAGTTAATAGGATGTGTAGAAATATGAAATAGGCAAAACAAAATTACTTTAAAGACAAAAATCCAAATCCATAGAAAATTGACAATATTAAAAGTTTTGTCTATCATCAAATTAGAAGAAAAAGAATATATATAAAAAAATAGCTTCTTCTTTGTAGGAAGTTATAAGAGGTATAGAAGCTTCTTTGTGGAATGAGTATGAATTAATATTATAAATTAAGCTCAGGTCAGTTTAGTAATTTAGAATAAAACATGGACACATGATCATGATTTTTAAAATTATATCCATTTTAAGAAAATAAATATTTAAAATACTATTTTTCTATCATATTAAAATAATTGTAAAAATATATATTTAAAAATTATTAAATAATACAAATTTCTAATTATGAGACTTTCAAAGTAGATTGATTTTTTTTTTCTTGTAAGATCAAGGTAATTCAATTTTGAAAGCATTTGTCGTCATGCTATTATAGTCTATTCTGCAACAGATTGGTTGCCATCATCCATTTAGCAACAAGACATCTAGCAAATGAAAAAATAATTTTGTATACAATTCAAAAATTAAAAAACAGCAAACAAACGATGATTATAAGTGGAATTATAAGCATTCTGAAAGAAATTAAATTAACAATGCAATTTAATTTTTTCAGATATTGTAATATATTTGCCTTGTAATCGTTGTGAATTGGGTTGATTCCTAAATATATTTTTTGCAGGTTTATTTTCTAAATATATATTAATTTTGAGTTTTTATACCTTTTTTATTTTATTTTTTACAAAATATTAATTACTTTTTCAATTGCTTAATTTGAATTTTGTTGCTATGTGGATGGTAGCTTCATCATGCAATACATTGTGGATTATATTAACACTGTTGCCTTAACTTATGGATGTTTTTTTTTTTCAAAGCTATAGTAATTGCATATATCTTGGCTAAATTATAAAAATGCTTTCGTCTATAAATAAAGCAGGTACTTTGACAACCAGTCAAGAAGTTTGCATTTTCTATTCAAAATTCTTAATCACTCTTTGATATTCAATTTAAGTCTTTTTTATTCCAATATAGAGTATTCAGTTATATACCAGCCAAAAAAAAACAACTCATAAACAAAAATTCAAAACATGAAAATTTGTAAATTGAATAAATTTTACAATACAATAGCAATGTTTCTGTCTCAAGTGCCATATATAGTCATGTTTATTGATGTTTTTTTTTTTGTTTTTTTTTGCATGAAGTTGAAATCATTTTCATTGTTTCTATGTGTTATAATATTTGCATAATAAAGGGTTTTCTTAATGTAACTAAAATTTTACAAAATTTTAATGAAATTTGTAAAATATCTTTTTTAACTCATAATGAAAGTTAACTGATTTAGTAATGGCAAAAAGTAATTGCTAAACATTTTTATTAAGAGTATCAAAAAGCATTAAAGTTTGAAGAATTTAACACAAAGCCAATATAAACTTCAAAATAAAATAACTAAAATGGCTTTCTGCTGATAACAAGACTTCTATTATTCTTTCTTTAGGAAAAATAATTATTAAAAAAAAATATTCAGAATATATTTAATTGCAATGAAACTGATATTTCACTATTCACTTTATTTAAAAAAATGAAGTTAGTTTTTTTTTTATTATTTTTATTTTTAGAATGAATGTGAATGAATCAACACCCATCAGTGAATATATGTCAATATGCTTCTATTTTTTTTTTTTTTTTTTCCTTATGTCAAAGCATCGGCCAGGAAGCGAACCCGCGACAACTGCAAGGCTGCTGCGCTGACTTCTCAGCTACCAATGCTTGACACATATGCTTCTATTATTACGAATTACATTTTTTTCTCTGTATATTATAATCTTAATTTATATATTTGTTACTATATACATAAAAAGACTTATATTATATATATGCATATTGTTCAATAAATAGTATATTTTGGATTATAATCAAAACATCAGCAAAATATGAGCTATTATACAGATGTACACAAGGGAGTTTGAAACAAAATATAGCTGTCATTGTGACTCCACTATACTTTTTATTTTTTAAATAATGCTACTTAAAAATATATATTAGGGATCTTATTAAATGAAACTTACAAACCAAAAAGTATCAGCAGTCTTTAGTGTGTGGACAATGTAATGGAAGTGCAACAAGCTATCAACTTTGGACCTGGAAATTCTAGTGTTTGATATCACCAGTTCACCTGATGAGTGAAAGTTATTGATAAAGTGCATGCATAGTTAGAGAGGGTAGTCTGAGTTTCTGCATTAGTGTGTGAATGTGATATATAAGAATTGAGGAATGCTCTGATAAAGCAAAAAAAGAACTTGAAAAATTCTTTAACTATGTTAGAGGTTTTTTTATGACAAGTTGTTTAGTCGTACCCCCCCCCCCCCGTTTTTTTTTTCCTTTACATTTTGACTTGAACAAAATCATGCCAATTTTTTTTTCCTTATATATATATAAGTACAAATAGGATATATCTCATGACTTAAGGATTTGCCTATATGCCTCACATGTTTGAATCTTAATAAAAAGTGGAAATGTATTCAAGTTGCAGGCATTTTTTTCAGACAGTCAACCTAGCTACTTTCCAATCATTTGTTAATTAAGAAGTAAAATATCTATTTCACTGGGTTGATAAATTTTTGTTTTTCACCATTTTTGTACAAAAGAATGCTGAAAAGACTTTTATACTAAAGTAGACTGTTTAAAAGCTGTTTATCTTTACACACAAAATACAAGAGTTAAATAAAATAAGAAATATATGCAATATTTAATTAATGTAACATAAAACTACCATTAGAATCAAAAATGTTTTATTTGGTGTGAATGCTATATCGTTTGAATAATATCTAAACAAATATTCCTAATGGAGAAAAAGTTCAAATGTCAGATGCTGCTAGAAGATATTTAATCATTTATGGATGATGCTTAATATTCTTGTCTTATTCTCAGTTGAATATTTGACTACAACTTATATAAATTGGAGAATTATCATTTTAGAGATTGGACTAAAAGAATACCATGATAAAAGTACATATCTATTTTGCTGTTGTTAAACATTTTGTGGTTATGAAGCATTGGGATAATATATTGATTGGATCAAAAAAGTGTCAGATCTTCTACTGTGACTTTATGGTTTTAAGCCCTGCCATGCGGAGTGATTTCTAAATGCAGTTGTATCTAAAAAGGCTACTTAATATTTAGTGACTGCAGTCACTTCTAGAATTTTAAAGTAAAGGTTACATAATTGAAAATGGGGAACTTTTTCACATGCTACTTACAATAATGAGTTGATCATTAGGTGGAAACAAAATTAAGATACATATGTTTATTATTTCAAAATTTATAATGAAAAGCATATTTTGTGAAATTCACTTTTTTTTTTCCATTTTGCAAAATCATTAATTATATCAATTTAAAATTCCAAATAGCCCAGCATATTTTGTTGCACTGCTCAAAATTCATGGGTCATAGTCCAACTCCGCTTCTCATGCTTGACCTTTTTAAGAACCACCATCCAATAATTCATTTGATTTTGTTTTAATAAAAATAGTAATATCAAATTAGACAATTTTTGAGTTGAATAAATTTAACTTAAATACAAAACAAATATTTACATATACAAGTTGTTGTTTTTTTATTTATTATAAAATTTGATGATAGATATAGCACAATATGAAACTATTTTAAAATATAAAAATTTGTGACAAATATGCAAATTATTCATTGATAAATATACAATATTGCATCATTATAAAAATGCCATTCTCAAAATGCTTATTTTTCTGAAAACATTTTTACAGCAATTTTAATTCAGATTTGAATCCTATCGTAAATTTTCTATAACAGTAATATAGTTTTAAAATATGTTGAAAAATTTAATATACTTAATTCATTCAATTTTTACAAAATGCAAGTGATTGGGTGCCGAGTCTAAGGTCAATATGATTTCAATCAATTTATATGGCAATATCTACAGGTCCGATAGTTTTTTGGTCTTTTTTTTTTTTTTTTTGCTAGGGTTATGAAAGTGACGCAAGTATTTAGACATTTTTATGTAAAATAAAAGTTAAGTTGGGATATATGTCTAGACTATACAGAGTCATAGTGGTAATATGACAAGTGTTTCCATTGTTTTGTCCAATTTTTTATATCCCTTTTCATTGATGATCTTGTTCTAATAGGTACCATTGTTTCTAGCCATACTATTATTTTCTGTTCAACTCCAGTTTCTTTCAAAGTTTGCCTTTTGAGTCTTGTTTTCATTATATCAGAAAGATTCTTTATAAGTTATGAATTGTGCAATTGGAAATTTTGCAGTGATTGACTAAAGAGTTTAGAAAAATAGCACTTCATATTCTAAAAAAGTGCATATTGTATATCTTAAAAAATTAATTATTTAAAAATTTGAATATCATTGTCTCATATCTTTTTTCACAAATTATTGTATTGTCACAAAACATTTTCAATTCAATAAATACTTATAGTCTGGAAATTTGGTCACTCTGCTTAAAGATTAACTTAATTCATCTAATTGTGGATATATTTGAATGATTTCATTAAAGGTGGAACAATAAAAGAAAATGATTCATAATTTGAAAGGTTTATGTAAGGTTTGAATTATAAATGTGATTAAGCTGCTATTCAAATTCTTACAGCTTTTGATTCATTCACTGCACTAAGTCAATCAGAAGCAAATAGAACAGTTTAAATTGCTCTTTTAGACAAATGTTTTTTCAATACATCTTTCACACTCACCAGACTTGTCAGGTGCTGTGTTTTGAGAGTTTGTGTTTTTCTTTTCTGTCTTATAATAACAAATTAGCTATTTACCAGTTCAGTAAAATGATAGATATATGGGACTTAAACTATCAGAAATCCCTAACTTGAAAAATATTTCAATTTTGAATTAGGTTTTCAAATCCAGACTGCAGATATGATAATTATATCAACCACTAAATAAAAGCCCTTTACTTATATATGTATATCCTGTAAGATTATTATTAAAATAATATTTAAGATTAAGTTTATAAATTTATATTTAGACGAACTAATAATTGCAAAACTGTTGGCCATTAAAGCCTAAAAGGGAATTCTGTTCCATAAACAGAAGACTTATAAAAATGGATCTTTCATGTAAGGCTTTATCTTTTTAAAAAACTTTTTTTCTTTTTATATACAATTTCCTTTCACTATATCTTCATCTATCAAATCACTTTTTTCAAAAAATCTATTTCTGTGCTGTCGGTCTTCTATTATTTATTTTCTCCATTAATTCTGACTTCTATCCACTTGTGTACTTTTTTTTTGTAATAAGGTTCATTTGATTCTTTTTATCTTAGGTTTTATATATACTGATAGACTACCAGTAATCTGAAATTTCTGGTTCCAAAGTTATTTTTAATTTGTAAATTCTCCAGATTTCAACAATAAACTTTTATCCTCATAAATCCAAACTGCTGAAAATTTAGATAAATATTACTTTTACTATCTGTAATTAGTATATATTGAAATACTAGTTTACTATATAAATTTATTGTATTGGTAACAATGTAAAGATTTTGAATGCAAAATGTATATATTTTTGTCATTATAAAAGTTTTATATAGTAGTAATTAAAACAATAAATCAATATTTTATCATTTTATTTGGATATTAAAAGTTTTTGCATTGAAAATGTTAATCTAGGATTGTACACTTTTTTTATTTTTTTTTACACAAATGAATTATATTTTTCAATTTCGTTTTTATTATGTTCTTTTTTCAATAATAATCAATTATTTGATAATTCTTTAATTTTAGCATGCTAGCTTATATAAAACGAGAAGTTTTTGTGTACAAAAGGCGATTGTGTCTTAAAAATCTTTTTTTATCTAAATCTACAGTCATTTAGGAGTCAAAAAAATGTTTACGGTATAATGATAATATATCGTTATAATTACTACCAGCTATGATGTTTTTATGCGGCAGGGCCCCTGTTTCGTATGATTAAAAACACTCAAATATTTTTTAAAAAATTATCTTATTTGGAAATTACTCCAATATCGCATTACATATTAGCACAACCGGAATATTACGAAGCTTTTAAGAATAGATAGTTGAAAAATCTACATCATGCTACAATTATATACTACTTCATATGTAATAGCCATTATAGGATCTATAAATTACAGAATTTTGGTTTTTTAAAAAAAAAAAAACGTAGTTACATTTAGCAAGTGATAGAATATTATATATCAGGGATAGCCAACTTTTGTGTTCCTAATATCTACTTTTTATTTTAAAATGTTTATTGGAAAAAAAATTAGAACAAAAAAACTTGAAAATCTTGACTTAATTTGTTTCACTCGTTACCTGACAGCTCTTGCCAGATTGGCCTCGCGATCGACCAAAAATGGTTTTGCGATCGATCGGTGGATCATGATCGACTTGTTGGACACCCCTGTTATAGATCATGTCATGGGCTGGTTCTGCGTATAGGTTAGATGATCCTTGAAAAACAGGTTTCTAAGACAAAAGAACAAAACATTTGATCGTTGTCATGTTTTCTATTTTACTCTTAATATAAATTGATACAACATCTGTATATAATAATAATCATAATTCTTCAGTGTTATTTTTTTATTCTATATATTATATATGAATTTTTCGAACCAGTCGTAACTGAAGTATTTCATTTATTAATAGATTTCCTTTGTACGTTGCATTTTCTGCAAATTCCTTTATTTGGAAATGATAATTCGCTGATAAATATCATTTGAATTAAAAGCAAAACAATATCCCTCTATTAACTGTAATTTGTCTGTTGTGCCTGCTTGGCGCTCTCTTGTCACGCCCGTCTGCCGTCATTATAATTGGTAAAAGTGTCAACTATAATTTTTTTCTATTATTAATAGCATCAACAAATTAATTTTCTAACAATGATATCAACTTTCTGTTTAGCTTTTGTAGTGTTAAGAAATAAGAAAAAATGTTTTTTTTTTAAAGTAACTATTAAAACTAGATAATTTTAAATATGATTTAGTATGTGTTGCCCTGCGTTGTTTGATATAATAATAAAATGGCTGATTCTAGATCTCAAAATCTATGGATCCTAAAACAGCACTGTCACTTTCGGTGTTCGAACAACTGCCAGAAATAACCATTCGATTATTATTGATATAAACGTATGATAAACTTCATTTAAAAAGCTTAATTATTGAGTTTTAAGGCACTTCATATTTTTTGTTCTTAAAATATGAAGCATATTTAAAATTATAAGTATTAAATAATACTATTTTTCAGTAATTTGCTATACATAACATATGAAAGTGACAAGGTATCTATCAATGGTTGATATATTTATCAACCTAATAATGTCAAGCCTTTCTCTTTTTCTTTAAAATTGCATTCAAAAATGTCCGATTCTTCTTTATAATTGCCCTGTTTGTCCCACAAACCGCAATATTGACTGAACATTTGAAGATTTTTTAATTACTGCAACTTATTATACTGTAACATTTTCTACAACTCCAGCATCATAGAAAATATATATAGACGGTGCTGTTCCAGTGAAAACGGGATTGGTTCTTTCTCTAAGCTCCTTGCATCACCATCTCTAAATCAATGCATATGTTATATAATAATATAGTTTAGTTATTCATTACCAAAAAAAATAAGGTGCTAGAATGTCTGGATCATGAGTTTCAACATGAAATGCAACTGCAGTTTGTTCCATCATAGATCATCTTCAATGCTGTCTCTGCCATCACAAAATCTTTCAAACTACTTGAAAGCATTCTTGAAGCTTATGCTTAAAATATTATATACATTGTTTCAGTAGGAGTTCTAGTTTAAAACAAAATGTAATGTAAGCATATTATTCCATAATAGTGTTATGGTATAAAATACATTTCATGTTGTAACTCATGATCCAAACATAGTAGCATTTTTAAATTTTTATTCCTTAGAATTATGTAACTTTAAATTTTTGTGATTAATATCTAAGGTATTTCATTATGTAACACGTTAATTCAAAGATGGTACTTCAGCCAGCTTGGATAGATTATTAGTTACCCTTTTACCAAGATACATTAAATTTGTACTTTTGATGTATTTCTTGGGTATATATATCCTCAGGCATTTTTAATTGTCAATTTTCAGCCACTTTCATATATAAATTTATCACTTGCAGGGTTCGGACCAGTTGTTGGTTTAAGGGGGGGTAGGTCTTTCTCGTATTGTCATGGAATTTTTTTTTTTAATTTGAATTTTATAGCATTTTCTTGTTGTTTTTTTTTATAATTTGTACTTTTGATATATTTCTTAGATATATATATATCTTCAGGCATTTTTATTTTTCGATTTAAGTGAAGAAATTTTGACTTTAGGGGAGGGGGTGGCAGGTCTTTCTCGTATTTTCATGGAATTTTTTTTTTTTTATTTGAATTTTATAGCATTTTCTTGTTTTTTTTTATAATTTGTACTTTCGATGTATTTCTTGGATATATATATATCCTCAAACATTTTTATTTGTCAATTTTCACCCACTTTCGTATATAAATTTATCACTTGCAGGCTTCGGGCTGCTTGTTGATGGTGTCACAGCACCATCTGATAGCAGCAGTACAGTCCCTCCATGATTACCCAGAAGTAGAATACAGTTAACAATTAAATTATAAAATTCCTAACAATGATTAACTTATCAAGTGTGAAACAAAACATTGTTTTAAGTACAATAATTTTTAAAATATCATGTGAGCACCAATTCGTATGCTTATGCTTACACAGGCTGTTAATGAGTGATGTGATGCACTGTGGCTTATCTTTTTTTGGAATCAGGAATCTCTCAGCCACTATGCACAGAGAGACCTGTTAGCCACTTTATTTCCCCTTTCCATTCCCCTCCCTATGTTTTTCCCATATTTTCCTCAATCTTGCTCCATCCCATTTCCACAACATTATCTTTATCCACTCTATGGTCTTTATATCTAAATCCTCCTTATCTTTTTCCAAATCCAGCATAAAAACTAAGAACCCATTTTCTGTATAATCACTTTGTTTATATTTATTCTTCCACAACTTCATAAACCATTTCTGTTACTAAGTATTTCCATTTAGCCCAATTAAATACTATTTTGGCTATTTTCTTATTATCCATAAATTGCAATCTATGGAACATTTTCATTTTACTTTTTGCATTTTTCATATAAAAAATTGACCATCCCATTTATTATATGAAAACATTGTAAATTTTTTTAGCAGCCACTTTCTTTTCTTTACTTCATCTATCTTTTTCTCCCCCATTCATCCAAGTAATTTCTGTTATTATTTAAGATGATTCCCAAATAGTTATACCTATTCAGCACATTTAACTGTATATCCCCCAATAAAAATTCTTTCTCTTCTTTTTCACCAGCATTTATCATCATTGCTTTTTATTTTACTTCATTAAATTTAATCCCCATCTCTTTATTCACCCTTGTGCAAGTCTTCAGCATAACTTTCATATCTTCCCTACTTTCTATGCATAAGAACATATCATCAACAAACAAAAGACCTGATAATATATAAACTCCCTTACCATCTGCTAAGAGTATCTCTATTGTGCCAGTCGGATTTGTATGTTCATGCAACAAGATCTAGCATCTAGGCAAAAGTACTTCAAATTCAATCATGCGCAAGATACACAGGTCAGGAACACTCATGAACTCTGCCCTATTTGCCTATTTCCCAGATCTATAACATTATGAGCAACAATCCTGATGACATCGACTTAATTTACTTCTCACCGCCGACATCGGTCATCGGAGACACAAAAAGACTCTAGGCTAAACTTATATGATAGATTAACTTAGTAACTAGCTATATTTTATGAGTAATGAAGGCTCCTGACCTAGCATATTAATTGTGTATTTAGCGGAGATCATCTAGTCAAATTGAGCATCCTTAATAACTTAATATATTAACTTAACTAAAAGAAAGCAATGGTTCGAGTTTGATATATATATTTAAGATTTATTAATAACAAAATTATGTTGGGTTATTTACCTGACATGAGCCTCGTAAGTATTATATATGTGAGTGTTTGATTCATATTTAACGATAACATAAGATTTGCGGCTATGCCAATAATATATATGTGTGATTTACTGAATTAGCACTATTAGAATACATTACTGGAATACTATTACACCCCCAGAGACGAAAAGAGCATTTTACTTAATTTAAAAAGATAATATTTTTACAAGCAGATATTATGTTTGGTTACATTCAATATGATTATTAATTTGGAGTTATAGATAATTAATGTGCGGGGTGGGTAATGAATAATTATGTAAACGATACTAAATCTATCACATTAATATGTATATAAAATTAATGGAAATATGTCTGTTTAAAGAAATCATCTCATTACGGCTTATGACTATTTCTGGGCAACTAATAAGACACTGCAAGGCGGTGCGTGCATGGCGGCTGATTGGGTTGGTCCAATTATGGATCCTGGAGTGTGCTTCATGAATTTTTAATAACGAAGTGGACTGATTTCCTCTGCAAACGTAGGCAGGGTCGGTTTGACGAACGAAAGAGTCCAAGATTCCCTGGAGTGAAGTACAGGTGGATCATGGATGACAAAGAGTGGTCGGCAACGACTTTATTGGGCTGGTTTCCCAGATTGCTCCCCATATAAAGTATGCACATAAGACCAAGTATGTCCCCAGGGTGGTTTTACAGCCTGGTTCAAGGACATTGAGAATGACGATGGGGCTCGACTGTGCGAATACCTCCATGTGAGAAAGAAGCATGAACATATATATATATATATGAAATGGCCTTTATGCACATAACGCTTAATAATATAATATAAACAAAACTCTAAAGATTAAAGATTATCTAACATATTTATTGCCCACAAATTATGAAATATTCGGCATAATGACATGGCTTCATTAAGCAAACATGGATAATAATTATACTTAAATATAAAACTAAGCTCTTAAGATTTCCCTCCCCCTTACATTATGTTACTTAATATTATTCATTACTTCTCACACATTTAATAAATCTCAATTTTGGTTAATCAATGGCCTTGTGAAAATATATAAATTATTACAAAATAAATGGGTGGTGGTAATAGTTAAGATGGATTTTACATATATAATATAATTTAAGAATAAAAGATAGTGCATTATTTAGGAAGGAAAATGTGAGAAAAAAACAGATGTCAATCTGTTTTTCTACAGAAAACATAAAAATATAATTAATTTATTTATCTAAAATTGTGAGCACCTGGGCAAGTCGAATAAGACTTGTTTTGATCAAATTATAAATTATTTACCCAGTAAATGATGGGTGGGGAAACGAAAATGAATTATATGCTTGCGATTTTAGAATATTATTGGCATTTATTTTAAAATATAAATACATAAATCTTAATGAAAATTATTTGCCACTTGGAAATAAGAGAAAAGAAAAAACATTTTATAGGAGGCTTAATATAGATTAGTTATATAGAGTTATATGAATACATATTTTGAAGACATTTAAAATAGATGATTAAAATATAAATATTACAGAGAAGGCAGGATTTAATAATTTTAAGCGGTCAAAGTTCTTTTACCTTGCTTATTTAGAAGAGTGATTTCACTAGGAGTCAGTCCATCGGTATTGTTTCACTAGATCTAGGGTAGCATTATTATTTGAAAATTAGCATTTCATTTTCACTGGAAAAATACATAAAGTTCATTGGTATGGGATGCAGAGCTTCGTTCATGGGAACAGCATATTAGAACAGAGGGAAAAGGCAAAATTTCCCTACTCGTGACACATTGAGTGAGAATTAAAACTGGCATGGAATATGTATAACGACATAGTTATATAGTGGTCTCCTCCTCTTGTGGATTCAAATCCAGCAGTATATATACTTTTATTTTGAAGCTGTAACTTAGCAACTACTGCTGGACCTGAGGCGGTTTAAGCACTTAAGTTTCATTTGGAATAGTTTGACCGGATACTCTTATCTAGTAAGATGTTTGAAACAATGTAAGTTTGTTATCAGTTTCTCAAACGATTGTTTTAAAATATATCTCATGATTTTAAAACAAGCTAGCGTGGACAATTTCCACTAATGGGTTTATTTTATTATTATCAATTCGTAATCTTTTACTTTAATCTAAGGGGTATTCCGGGTAATTGTTTTTCGAGAGACTTCTTAACAAGATTGCATCATTTCTGGCTACAAAATTATATATGAAAAAATAATAAGTTTCATATATAATACCTTATATATATAATATAACTAATAATTTATTCACAATCTCCTACACTGAAATATATAGATATTTATTATTTACGCCCGCATACACATGAGAATATTATTATTAAATAAAATATTTTTAAATTAAAATACATACGTGTTTACATTATTTACGTTATAATACTAACCAAAAGAAATATATATTATTAGCTATCTATATACATGCATAAAGGCGGGTTTAAATACAGTTAGGTGGTAGGAGATAGGATGTGGGCTGTGAAGCAGGATCTCAGTATCAGATCATCTCCTTCACTATCCCTCTTCCTGATCTTTGTATTGCTCTATTTCTTTCAAATATAAAAAAATAATAATAGATGACATAGGGCATCCTTGTATTAGTCCCACTCCACTTTTAACTCTGATTCTATATTTTCTAATTGATACATGTAGTAATTATTTTCATAAATCTCATAATAAGATCCACTAAAGCTCCATTCATTCCCAAATTTACTAAACTTACCCATAATCTAGTTCTACTTACTATATCATATGCCTTCTCTATATTTATAAAGACCATATATAACTGTGTATCTGTATTCCTACTCATATCTATAAGTTGGGTTATTACAAATACCCTATCTCCTATATATCTATCCAATCAAAAACCTCCTTGTCTTTTCCCCATTATATTATTTTCTTCCATCCATTTTGCACCCATTCCAGCCTCCATATTTGCAAATACTTTATATAACACTGATGTTACCACTATTGATCTATAATTGTTTAACTTTCTATGATCCTTACCCTTTCCTTTAAATAGTAACCTTACTCTTGAATTATTCCAGCTATCTGAAAATTCTCTCTTCTGTGCCATTTTATTAAAACATGATAATAGATTTAATTTTGTCCTATTTCCTAAATTCATTACTATCTCTGCTGTCCATCTATCTAAACCTCTTGCCTTTCTTTTTTTCAATTTCTTCCCTGCTTCATTCAATTCATCTTCTGTAAACCTAATATTTCCATTACTATATGCTTTTATGTTTGTTATCACTTTGTCCTTCACATCTATCATCTTTTCTATATCCATTACATGCTTATTTAAGATTGTCTCTAATTCTTCTCTAGAACTACCCTCTTTTTCCTCATCATCTACTAATACTACTTTTCTTTCCCATTTATTTCTTTTTTTAATATATTTCAAAATTTTTTTGCTCTCATCTCTTCCACTTTTATTAATATCCTCCAATAATTTATTATCTAATTTCATTCTTTATATATAATTATCTATTTTAGCCAATTTCTTTTTTAAAAAATATTTTTCCCATTTAATATTAACATCTGTTTCATTTTTTTTTGTTTTTAATAACACATTTATATTCTCTGCATGTGTTTCCCTCTCTTTTACACTTTTACTAATTCTTCCTTTTCTATTATTTTTATTCTTCTGAATATTCTTACCTAAAACCCTATTTGCTACTTGTTCTACTTCACCACATGTCCTTATATTCATCCCTAACAAACTCTCCCATGATTTTCTACTGTTATTTTATATTCTTATTATTATTCATTCTCCATCCACATCTTTCACTATCCTTTCTATTTTTATTACTATTTTCCATCACATTACTAACCATTTTTATTGTAAAGAAATTATGATCACTATTACATACTCTTTTTTCATTATCAAACACTTTAATTTTCCATATTTTATTCATTCCCTCTTTCTCTATTAATACATAATATATTGTGTGAAATATATTATTTCTAGACCATGTGTATTGTCCCTCATAAATATTTGATAAATTTACAATGTGAAAATTTACTCTCCACCAACATTTTTTCAAAAACTGTACATTCTTATTATCCAAGTCATCAATTTCCCTACTATGCCCATTTATATCTCCTAAAGTCATTATTTTTCCCCCTTTTTTTGAAATTCTGTATATTCTTAATTAGGCATTCATAAATGCTACTGTTCCACTCCATTATAGTTTGACTATCTCCAGTGCCACCATCTATTCTTGTCTTCCTAACCTTATCTCAAACCATAAAAGTTTTTGACACTTAACAGTATTTAAATACTTTTTGCCATAACTCCTATACTGTCACCCCTTTTTTCTATTTATACCCTGCCATACCAAGTCTTTAAGTATAGGTTCTTCTCTTAGATGTATTTCCACTACTTCTAATACTTTAAGCTCTTCATATTTAACTGCTTTGTTTAATTCCAGCCACTCTTTTGGTCTTCTATCACCTTGCATATTCAAATATCCAATTTTAACAATTTCTTTTTTCTTACTACTTTTCTTTTGACTCTTTCTTCTCTATTACATTTGTAATTAGCTTATCATTAATTTTATAGATCCATTCCCTCTCCATATCTACATTTATACCTAAATCAGATACCCTTTGTTTATTTCTTACAAGCCATCCATTCTTCTTTTTGATAATACAGTAATTTAAAACCTACCTCTTCTTATATATTTCCCAAACTATATATTTTATAAAACAAACTCCCTAATGCTTTACTTCCTTGTTTTGCTAAGTGGAATCCATTTTTTCTGTATAATGTCCTTTTACTAATAAAAAAATCCCACATATTTACAAACATAACATTATTTCTCTCGTATAATTTTTTTAATCTCTCATTTATAGAACATGCCTTATCTAACATATTTTTATTGTTAAATCTTGGTAGTAATCCGACTATTCGTACTTTTCCTTTAATCTTATTTAAATTACTAGTCAATTCTATGTACTCATCCATTACTCTCTTCAATAGCTCTGACAAAATTATTTGTCCCGACCATAATATAAACATATCTAATCCTTTGTTTATCTTATCATAATATCCCTAATTCTAGCTCCAGGAAAACATACTCTTACATATCTATTTCTATTTTCTCTTGCAATTATATCTCCACATCCCCTAATTAGTGAGTCTTCTATCAATACTGTTTCATAGTTTACTTTCTCTACTTCATTTGTAACCTTCTCATCCATTTTCTGTACTTTCTTATCTAGTTCTTCCTTATCCTTTGTATTCATTAATTCCCTGATCTGCTCACACTTAATCTCTAAAGATTTTAATTTTACTTCTACATCCTTTACTTCTTCCTCTTGTTTATTCTTTGGCTAATTATCTCCATTGCACTACTTATTTTGTCATCTATATCTCTTATCACTCCATTAGATACATACTCTATTCTATCTTACTTAACTACATTTTCTCCATTTTTCCTTTTTCTTTAACTATCTAAACTTAGAAAGCATTTTTTCATATCTTTTATCACATTTATATCTGACCACACACCTGTTATATCCTTCTTAGTCTTATTTAACCATTTCAAATGAAAAACCTTACCACATACAGTACACTCTACTAAAGCATGCCTAATTTCCTCTGACCATTATATATACATTTGTGGGATACAGTGCAATCCATATTTCATTATTTTTCAATTCTCCTCTATACTTAAATTTATGATTTTTCTATTGCTCTTCAAATCTCTTTATACAAATGGAAATTTTTTTCTTTTTTTAAATGGTGACCGATAGACATGTGCTTCCTAACCTTACACCTCAAATGTTATCTTTTTTCTTAAATCGAAAAATTCTTTAATAGCAAACCTATTAAAAACCAAGTAATCTTATGTATGATTTAGTTTTAAAGCCTTTTTGCTGTTAACACACATACACATAAATAATTTTCTTTTTATATTTAAAATGGCATATCAAATCACTTTCCAAACATTAACAATATTTTTTTCGATTTTTCCAAATCAAATTAAATCTATTTCTCAGCATACCAATATTCTTTTCACATCCACAAACTAAGCAAATATCTTCAGCAACAAATTTTTTTCCAGATGAAATTAAAAATAAATAAACTTTAAATAATAATAATAGACTTCTATGTAAATAACCTATTTATGCTAATGAGTAAATAATAATAATAGATTTATATTATAAGTCATCTCGCAGAACAAATCAGTCACATTGGCACAAGCAGATGGATTTTCATGTGATGTGATGTACTGTGGCTTCTCCTTAAACGAAGTCAAGAATATCTCAGCAATTATGCCCAGATAAACCTGTTAGCTACTTTATTTTCCATTCCCCACTCTAAATTTTCCCATATTCTGCTCCATCCCATTTCCACAACATAATCTTTGTCAACTCTATAACTTTTATATCTAACCCCCCCTTATCTTTTCCCAACTCCAGCATAAAAAACCAATAATCCACTTTCTGTATAATCATTTTTTTTCATATTTTTTCTGTTTTCAAGCATTTACATTCAATAAACATGCCTAATATTTTCTCTGTCTTCCTTACACAATTTACAGACTAAATCACCCATATTTTTCCATTACATGTATATTCCCTTGTTGCTAAAGATCCCATTCGAGCCTTAAACAATAAACTACTTTCCTTACTATTATCATATATTAATTCGCACCTAATATTCTGTTTACTTCTATATATTGAAACAGATATGCTGTTTCTCATATAAATATTCAAAGGACCCCCCCCCCATTTAAAAATGTCTAGCGTGATTCAGTCTAATTGGGAACGCAATAAGTTTTGATTTGTTTAAAAAAATATATATATTTTTAATTTAGTGATTGATGGATTTAAATAAAATGTTATATCGTCTTATTTTATTTTTTTTTTATCTGTCTCAATAAAAAAAAAATAAATTAATTATCCAATCATTAAAAAGAAAGAAAAAAGATACTTGAGTTAAACTGAGGCAGTATTCAAATTAGGCACGTCGTTAAAAGAAAAGAACTTTCGTCTTACACAGAGAAGCAGAACATATTGAATCTTTTTTTTTGTTAAAAAAGAAAGTGTATTACTTAATTCTTTTGACAAATTAAAATATAGCTTTAACTAAACGTGAAAATGGAAAAAGAAAACTTTGCTAGAGGAATTATAATGACAATTGGGTAATTTAGCGGCTTTACTCTCTCCACGCTGTGCCATGACTTTCCATAGATGAAATAACCTGCCTTCTTTAGAGTAAAATGGACTGTAAAACTGGAAGGTAATTATGTTATAGGAATGTTTAGACATCTTTACCATAAATTATAAATTGACATCATGAAATATCTACATAAAAATTATTTTTATAAAATATTAAAACATATTTATCATATGTTATGAAGTGAATTTATGAAACGGTTGCATACGTTTTGTTTAATAAAATATTAAGACATCTTTATTATATGTTATAAGGTGAAGTTATGAAATAATTACATAGAATTTGTTTTATAAAATATTAAAACATCTTTATCATGCGTTATAAAGTGAAGTTATGAAATAATTACGTAGAATTTATTTTGTAAAATATTAGAACATGTTTATCATACATTATAAAATGAAGTTATGAAATAGTTATACGCAAATTTATTTATAAAAATATTTGAACGTATTTACTATATGGATTAGAAATGCTTTAATTACTAAATGATAAATGCTCCACAAGCCAAACAGAGTTTATGTGTATGAATATACTCTTATATTTGACTAAATTATAAATGCTGCAATTACTAAATGATAAATGCTCCACAAGCCAAACAGAGTTTATGTATATGAATATAGTTTTATATTTGACTAAATTATAAATGCTCCACAAGCCAAACAGAGTTTATGTATATGAATATACCTTTATATTTGACTAAATTATAAATGCTTTAATTACTAAATGATAAGTGCTCCACAAGCCAAACAGAATTTATGTAGATGAATATACTTTTATATTTGACTAAATTATAAATGCTCCACAAGCCAAACAGAGTTTATGTGTATGAATATACTCTTATATTTGACTAAATTATAAATGCTGCAATTACTAAATGATAAATGCTCCATAAGCCAAACAGAGTTTGTGTATGAATATACTCTTATATTTGACTAAATTAGAAATGCTTCAATTACTAAATGATAAATGCTCCACAAGCCAGAGTTTATGTGTATGAAGATACTTTTATATCTGACTGAATTATAAATGCTTCAGTTACCAAATGATAAATGCTCCACAAACCAAGAATTGCTAAGTTTAAATGTTTACCAATCAATAGTAATTCATAAAATAATGAAATGCTGTATAAATCATAAATACTTGATTGCTTCAAAATGAATTATTGTATAAACCATAAATGCTTGACTGCTTCAAAATGAATTATTGTATAAACCATAAATGCTTGACTGCTTCAAAATGAATTATTGTATAAACCATAAATGCTTGACTGCTTCTAAGCTTCTTCTCATAAATGAATTCCAAATGAACTATTGTTGAATTAGAATATTTCCAAGCTTCTTCTCATAAATAAATCCAAATGAACTATTGTTGAATTAGAATGTTTCCAAGCTTCTTCTCATAAATGAATTCAAAATGAACTATTGTTGAATCAGAATATTCCCAAGATTATTCTCATAAATGAATTCAAAATGAACTATTGTTGAATTAGAATGTTTCCAAACTTCTTCTCATAAATGAATCCAAAATGAACTATTATTGGATTAGGATATTTCCAAGCTTCTTCTCATAAAGGAATTCAAAAATGAACTATTGTTGAAATAGACTGTTTCCAAACGTCTTCTTATAAATGAACTTGTAAATGAACTATTGATAAAAAAAAGAACTGCTTCTAGTTCTTTCATAAGTAAAATGAAAATGTGTTATCACATGGATAGAAATGAATTTCGTTAGAAATTGCAAATTAATTGTTATTTAATAAATTTTTTTTGTTACTAAAAATTAAATTGGTTATCCAGTTGTCCAGTTTTGTTTTGTTTTATTGCATCACTCATCAGTTATAGCACTGGTTCATGAGAATCTCATGCCTTCTGAGCTACGTCTGACATAACTAGACCTAGGCCAGTCAGGTTGTAGTGAGACGGAATTCTAATGGCACTGTTTGAAAAACCAAACATATAAATGTTTAGATGTTCCCAGTCTCTATTGTACTACATCCTCTGATGAGCAGGAAATATTGTTGTAGGTGCCATTAACATCTGCATTAGGAATGTCAATTGAGTTTCTTCCTACAGCATGCTCATCAGAAAATTGTTACAACTAACGTAATAAAAGGGTTGTATGTGAGTCCGGTTACAATATATTTAAACTCTTTTTACTCTCCATACTAGTTCTCCATCTCTCTAACTTCTTATTCTTTATTAATGAACCTATTCTTTTATCCCATTCCTTACCACTATAACACTCAACAATCCTCCTAACACAATCATCCCATCTTTTGTACAAATATATTGATATAAATTCTTTATCCAAATCTTTTGCATACCGCATGACCTTTCTCACCCATCTTGTTGTCTGCCCTTTACTCATAACCCAATTAAATACTATTTTCGCTATTCCTTTGTTATCCATATACTGCAATCTACCAAACATTTTCATTTTACTTTTTTGCATACTCATATAAAAACTTGACCATCTCATTTCTCCTTGAATAGCCTCCCTTACTGTCCATACATCTTCATCCAATTCATGTCTTCCTACTTCCCTTTGAACTTTTTCTAAGTAATCTAGTACCCCTTTACTAAGACATAATGCATCATTACCATATGTTAACCCTGCTATTGCAACTCCCATATAATTCTAGGTACATGATATTTATTATATGAAAACACTGTTAATTTCTTTATCAATCCCTTTCTTTTCTTGGCTTCATTTATCAATTTTTTTTCCCATTCATCCAAACAATTTTTCTGATTACTTAAAGTAATTTCCAAATAACTATATATATTCAACACACTTAATATCTCCCAATAAAAATTCTACATCTCTTTCTCCAGTATTAACCATCATTATATTTGATTTTTCTTCACTAAATTTAATTCCCATCTCTTTACCCACCCTTGCACGTCCTCAGCATAACTTCCATATCTTCTCTTCTTTCTGCACACAAAAATATATCATCCACAAAAAAAGATCTGCCAAAATATATACTCTCTTACCACCTATTAATAGTATCTCTATCCCTCTTCCTAATCTTTCTATTGCTCTTTCCATTTCATTCAAATGCAACACAAACAAAATAGGTGACATAGGGCATCCTTGCCTTAGTCCCATCCCATTTTTAACTTTAACTGATTCTATATTCTCTAATTGATATACTATAACAGACGGAAAAATTCCCACTTAGATATATAGATCAGATTCAACAATCAGCTGGTTCGAACACAATGTATGGCCAACTTACACAAAGTATTTATGTGATGATACACCTATCTATCGAGCCCCAAACATTGCTGCTGCCAGATATAATGGACGGAATGATTACAACTAGCCCCAAAAGTTGTTAACACCAGTATAATGGGCAGTACTCATCATCAACAGTCATAAATTAACCAAGCCCAATGTTGGTGCACCAGATGTAATGGATGTTCAACTAACTTTCAGACTATACTACTATGCAGATGTAGCAATATGGTGTGGGGGTAAATTAATATGCTCTAATTTATTGCCCCTAATGAAACAATCTGCAGAGACCTACCAGGTTTAGAAGGGAAAAAAGTTGCATCCAACTATGTTCAGACTGTGTGTTATCTGATAGAATGCTAATGAGAACCCAATGAAATGCTCAACCAATGATTGCATACCCTTTAATTGACTAACTCTATCCCTATTTAATAATAATAAATGCAATTTAAGTTAGTTCATCCACTTTTCCGATTTTAAATTCCGTTATGCCCTAATATTCAAGCCAAGAGAGAATATTGCTTTTAACTCCTTTAACAGGTATGAACAGATAGATACACACAGCAACACCTGCACCTATATATAGGTTACAACTAGCATCTATTATATTTGTTTTATTTTCAAGCTTTTATATGATAAGAAAAATAGATGTGTATGCATGCCTAATTGTTTATAGACTGTGAAATGTCAGGACAACTCAATAAACCAGAGACCGGAATAATACAAACTCTCAAACATTTATTAACAATAATAAATATCAAATATAACAACAATAGTAATGATAAAAACATATTTAAAAAAATAATAATAATCATATGTACGTGTGTCACATGTGAACCTCTACCATTTTACTAATTAATGCTTATTATAATCCAACCCTTATACCCCATGCTAGAAATCCACCTATGTCACTCATTCTCTACAAATTATAATTATATAGAAAAATAAACTTTAGTTATTTAATATCATTGAGATGCTGGCTAGCTAAATTATATATTTACAAATGTTAGTCTATTTAACAAGTTCCCCCAATTTATATATATATATATATATGATAGAGACAGATACTAGTTGATTAGTCAAACATACTAGAAAATATATGTACAAGGTTAATCACAAAATAAAACATATAATATGTATTCTGAATAGTGTTGTAATTTAACCTATGAAAATAAATTTAGATAATCTTACCTCAATATTTATGTGGATAGCCTGATGTGAATGTGGGTGAACCTAAATTTTATTTACAATGAAAATATAAAAATATCAAAATGAATAATCCCCCCTTTTCTTCTATGCTAATTCTGAAAAAATGAGGCTTCAGCATCAGAGTGTGAAAATACAACAGATAACAAGACTTAAAATAAATAAATAAATAGATAAACAAAAATTTACAATATTGATTCTTTGATTAAAAAAAATTGTAATTGGAACAAAGTTCATAAAAATCATCATAATAAAAGTAGTCATAGTTGATATTTAGGCAAGTTGTTCTTCAAAGCAGTTTCACTTAGTAAATCATTTTTCTTAGCAAGGATAGATAGGTACAATGGCATCTCCTGTAGTTGTGTTTAATGGCAAACACCTTGATCCTCATTTGATTCATCATAAAGTATTCCAATCCTTGTTTACTTTGGACTGCAGGCATCTTCTTGTGTGTTTACAATAAAGTAGAAATATATATATAGATAGAGGTTTAATACAGCTGGTAGATTTCATGACGCACGATAGCATGTTTTGACCTAGCCCATCTTCATATTAAAGTACAATTTAATAATTATTTGTAATCATAAATTTATATCAGATAATATAGAAGCGCTATATATATATATATTAAGAAAATTATTTCATTTTTCTTTCTTTTCCAATTTTCACCAGACTTAATTCTCGTTATTCTTTTTGAAAAGATTTAAAATATTCAAATTTACTCCAACAACTTCTATAACACGTTTTAATTAGTTAAGAATATATCAATTATTCTTACTTCTTATTTCATTTTCTTTCCTCTGAATTTGGTAAACTTTTAGCTACAGCATTTGACTTTTAAAATGTTTATAATTTAACTAAAAGAAAAAAGTAAAACTCAATTTTAGTGTTCTAAATTTTACTTTTAACCACTGTCTATTGTTGTAGCTGCTATCTCTTTTGATAAGAAGAACCATTTGTAAAAAAAGATTCTATTTTTATATAAAATACTGAGAACGCTGATATTTTAAACTGCCTATTGTTTAAATTCATTTAGATTTTTATATGTATTGTTTAAATACATTTCATTTATTACAAATAAAAATAATAATAATAAAATCAGTTTTATTCTCACACACATGTGTCCAATTAACTTCAGGCTATCCTTAATTCATTTAACTATAAATTAATGTACAATTTTAAATTAAAATATATATATATATACATTACAGTTTATTTAATCAAATAGTTTATATATATACAATATTACTTTGTAAAATATTGATCGTATTTTATTTTATAATAAAATAATCTATTGTGCATTATATGTATATATATAATAAATAATAAACAAATAATCTTCCCATTATTAATATAAATTCCAAATGGATTGGGTTCAATAAATATGCTTGATCTTTTTAGGAATGTAAGCTACCCTTTACAATACATAATAATTATTTTCATATAATTTCTTAATAATATCCACTAAAGCGTCATCCATTCCCAAATTTGCTAAACTTATCCATAATCTATTTCTATTTACTCTATTATATGCCTTCTCTATATCTATAAAACTCATATATAACTGTCTACCTGAATTTCTACTCATATCCATAAGTTGTGTAACTACAAATAAACTATCTCCTATATGCCTATCTAATCTAAAACCTCCTTGCATTTCCTCCACTATCTTATTCCCTTCCATCCACTTTACAACTCTTCTAACCACTGTGCATGATAAAACTTTATATAAAACTGATGTTACCACTTATCGGTCTATAATTATTTAACTTTCTATGATCCTTACCCTTTCCTTTAAATAATAATCTTACTCTTGTATTACTCTAACTACTCGGAAAACTGTATTCTGTGCCATCTTATTAAAACAGGATAACTTGACTCTTGCCCTATATCCTAAATTCATTACCATCTCTGCTGCCCATTTATCTAAACCTCTTGCATTTCCACTTTTCAATTTCTTCTCTGCCTCATTCAGTTCATTTTTTGTAAACCTAATATTCCCATTACTATATGCTTTCATGTTTTCTATCACTCTATTCTTCACGTCTAATGTCTTTTCTATATCCATTACATATCTATTTAAGATTCTCTCCAAATCTTCTCTAGATCTACACCCCCCCTACATTTCTCCTTTTAATGTAATTCCAAATTTTTTACTCCCATCTCTTCCACTTTTATTAATATCCTCCAATACTTTACTATTCAATTTTATTCTCTCTATAATTATCTATTTTTTCCAACTTCTTTTCTGAGTACTTTTCCCATTTAACATTAATATCTTTTTCATTTTCATTGTTTTTAATAGCACACTTATATTCTCTGTATGCTTCTTTCCTCTCTTTTACTAATTCTCATTTTTTATTACTCTTATTCTTCTGAATATTCTCACCTAAAACCCTATTTGCAATTTTTTCTATTTCTTTACACCAATCTTTATACTCATCCCCAACCAATTCTTCCATGATTTCTTCAACTTGTATTTTATACTCTTCCAACTTATTCTTACCATTCACTCTCTATCCACATCTTTCACCATTGTTTCTACTTTTATTTCTATTCTCCATGACATTACTAACCATTTCAATTACAATGAAGTTATGATCAATAGTGCATACCTTTTCTTCTTTATCAAACACCTTAATTTTCCATATTTTATTCATTCCCTTTTTCTCTACCATTATATAATCCATTAAACATCACATGACTATCTCCTCTTATGCTTGTGTATAACTGTTGTTAAAACAGGCAAAAACTCACTGTATATATTGCCACACATAGCAAGCTAGAATAATCAATGGATGCCAGAAGGCATAAAATCCCCATCTAGTGCCTACTCATCCAATATCCCCAGACTAGTTTCTGGCTTATGGCCTTCGTCAGTGAAAAGCCTTGGATCTGAGAGCACTGCATCTAGATCTTAGGATCTAATGCAACCCTCCAGCAACCACACTTTATCTCCATTTAATTACAAAACTATGAGTCTTAAATTGAAAACACCTTAATGTTTTCAATCCAAGCCCATTAGCTTATATAGTCATATGGGTCTGAACCCAATTCAGTACCCATACATTTTGTAGATATATAGTGAGTTTTTGCCTGTTTATATAATCTATTGTGTGAAATATATTATTTCTAGACCATGTGTATTGTCCCTCATAAATATTTAATAAATTTCCAATACTCAAATTCACTTTCTGACAAAATTTCTTCAAAAGCTGTCCATTTTTCTTATCTACATCATCAATTTCTTCAATATGACCATTCATATACCCTATAACCATTATTCTCTTCCCCTTTTCTTTAAAACTTTTCCTTAACTAGATATTTATATATGTTATTGTTCCACTCCATTATAATTTGACTATCTCCAGTGGCTATATAAATTATAGCCACCATCCATTTTTGTCTACCCAATCTTATTTTAAACCACAAATGTTCTTAACATTTAACAATATTTAAATATTTTTTGATATAACACCTATACCACCACACCTTTTTTCTTTTTCTTTTCTATTTATACAGTGCCATACCAACTGTTCCAAAATAGGTTCTTCTTCTTCTCTTAGATGTGTTTTCACTACTGCTAATATCTCAAGCTCTTCATTTTCAATTGCTTTATTTAATTCCATCCACTTTTCTGGTCTCCTATCACCTTGCATATTCAAAAACCCAATTTTAACAATTTCTTCTTTCCTAACTACTCTTTTATAAATTCTTTCTTCTCCATTACATTTATAAATAACTTTCTTACCATTAATTTTACAAACCCATTCCTTCTCCATATCTATACTTATATCTAAACCAAATTCCTTTTGCTTATTTCTTACATTCCATCCATTCTTTTTCTTTTTGATAATCTTGTAATTTAACCCCCCCCCCCTATAAGTTTTCCGAAATATATTCTTTATAAATCAGATTCCCTAAAACTTCACTTCCTAGTTTTCCTAAATGCAACCCATCTTTACTATATAAGTCCTTCTTTCCAATGAAACAATCCCACACATCCACAAACATAACATTATTTCTCTCACACAATTTTTCAATCTCTCAGTTATAGAACATGTCCTATCTAACAAATGCCTTTTGTTAATAATCCAACTAGTCCTACTCTTCCTTTAATCATAATCAAATCTAATCAATTCTACATACTCATCCATTATTCCAGCAAACTATCCATATAGTAGTGTCACCAAGTGCAAACCTTAGTAATCAATGGATGCACATGTTGATTACTATGGCTAGCACTTGGTGACACTACTGTATGGAGAGTTTGATATTGTTATTACCATAATTTTGCACAATTAAAACAAACATTTCATATATTTTTAATACTAAAAAAATATTTTAAATAAATTAATAATTTTATTGCAGAATGGAGAAAAAAATGTAGTCTCTTCTCATTAAACACTCTGATGCTAAAACTATTAATTTAAAATATTTAAAATAATAAAGACTTATTTCAATGTTATTTTAAATTGTGAGAAATTATTATAGTATAAAAATGTGTAATGTGTCATTGATGCGGTTAAAACAACTATTTGCCTTGGCAGAAAAGTTGGTGGTCGTTAATTTTTTGATCAGTTAAGTTTTTGGCATTTGATATTTCCAAAGATGTATTCCAAATAAAGTATTTAACAAAAACCCTTAAACCACATCAAAAATATGATTTTAATATAAACAGTATGAAAAGAGCTTTGCTTCAGTATTATACATATTCATTGCTGGCAATCTATTGTAATCTAACATGCATATATATATATATATATATTGTACCCTCACTTCTCGATATATAATATACCCATACAAAAGGGCACAATATATATATATATTTAATGTAACATGTTTGCTATTAATTGAAAGAAGGTCCTTTCAATTTTCTTTGAGATCTTAAAAGAGCAAAAATGGTCAAATTTTTAATCCATCCAGTATATTTTTGTTATTGCAGCTGTGATAAATCATGTGGCTAAGGAACATAAGTATTACTGCTAACCAGAATTCATCAGACAGTATGGAAAATTTCCTTTCTCAATTCTGATTTTAATGTCAAGAAGTCCTGTGATATGAATCACCAGTTGAGTTAACTTGAATGTGAGTAGAATACATGAATGTTCATTCTCTTTGTATGTTACGCAAAAATAAATGATAACTGTCTTATATTTTGACACTGTAAAGCCAAGGCAATGAATGATTAAAAAGAATACTAAGAGTGATTGGGTTATGTACATAAATTGTCATTGAATAATGAGATTTTATTTATCTACTTATAACTGCAGTCACTTTCAAATAAGGAAGTCTGCATGAATTGGAGGAGTAACTGTAATATCAAACAATTCACTGCCAGACACTGCAAAAAGAAAAGTAAAAAAACAATTGATTAAAAAAGGCATTTATATTAATATAAAAACACAAATATTGAAAGCATAACCTAGAGTAACACTCATCATAAATTAAAAATAGAATAATAACATTGTGGAGATTGATAATATATCAGTTAGAGTGGAAAGTCTAGTTCACATGTTAAAGATAGATACTAAATGAAGATAATTTGAATCAATAAGTAGAGATTTCTTATCTAAATGCACAAAATGCTTTTGAGGAAACCAAACATTTTTAAATTGTCCGGGAGAATCTCGTGCTGGAATAGGAAAATAAAAACTAGATTGCACAGAAATTAGCTGAAAAATCAATATTCTATCATCTTTTTTTTTTAAATCCGAAGTTGAAATAAATATAATAATAATAACAAACCATTCAGAAATGGGTATAATCATTCCAACTCAAAAAAATAGAAAAAAAAAATTATTCTAAAAATGACTTTTGACAAACCAATCTGTTACCACAATTATGTCTATAAAAAGAAACATTCTAGACCATTTTTCTGTTTATTTGATATTTAACAGTGCTGTCTTTTAGTTTTCTCAGCAAAAAACTTATTCAACATCATGTCTAATTGTAGCTGTTTAATGTACTCCATTCTCAGCCACACCAATATTCTTCAAATGAAAAGAGTCGCCATTGCATTTTTTAAAAATGTCTTTAATACAATCCTTATATAGTAGGTATAGTCTACCTCTATTACAAAATCCATAGTTTCACTATAAAACACCTTTTTTAGGAATCTTTCATTGTTCATTTATTTTGCATATCCAATCCCAAGATGTGTTTTACAATAGGGCACTCAATAGCATCACATTCAGAAAGTTGAAAAACATATTGGTTAATTTAATAATCTTGCCATTGTATTCTAAACATTTTACAGAGCATCGTTAAATGAAACTTTATGAATGCCTTTACATTGTGCCAATAGAGTGTTCAAGCTTCACATTCTTATAATAAATTAGGTAAAATAACCACTTTATATACAGCTAACTTATTTGCAGAAATTATATCCCTATAATAAAATACTTTTATCTTTTACCTTGTTAAGCAGCAGTATCATCATATTGGAGTTTGTGCTGAATATCATAAAATTAACAAAATATTTAAACTGATTAATATTCTCAAGATGGTAACCATCCAAGCTGAGAATTTTTCTTCCGACATTGGATTATAAAGAACTTGAGATTTTTGAACATTAATTAATAAATCAAGACATGTGACATTAAAATGAAAATACAGAAGAAATGGATTACAGTTTTCCTACTTGAAAATATGTATGTTTATATTATAACATATTTAATAAATTCAGCATATGGAAATCATCAATTACCCAGAGACAAAACTTTCCATACAGTAGGATCACTCAGTGCAAGCCAGAGTAATCAATGGATGCAGGAAGGTTTGTGCATAAAATCCTTATCTATTGCCTATTGTATGGAGAGTTTTGCTTCTGTGTAAACATCTTGTGTAAGTGTAAAGAATGGTGATCATGTGATGTTTAGTGGTTAAATTATCAATTACTGAGATGTATGATATATATTAATGCAAAACTATAAAAAACCAAAGCTATTAAACAAGATAGCATTAACAATTGATATTTTGAACTTCCAAACATCTTTTACTGAATTTAAGCCAGAATATAGAAATAAATTTTTAAATATTAAGATTTTGAATATCGTTCAGATTTAAATAATCAATAAAAAAACAACGAATACTCTATTAAAAACTGCTATATAGATAGTATTAAAAGATGCATTTTATCAGCAAATTATCAATTGTGATAAGCCAATGTATGTGGTAAGGAGTGAACAAAAGTCTCAACAGTATAAAACAACATGTTTATATAAAAAGTTGTTTTGGCAAAAAGAAGAAAAGATGCTTTTATTAAAAACAGGATAACATTGTGAAGTGTGTAAATGAGTTCTACTAAGAACTATATAGTAATAATAATAATAATAAAAAAATAATAAAATAGTCCTTATGATGAATAAAATATTTTTTCAGATGCCAAATATTTTAAATAAAAAGGTGAGCCATGCAATTAAATGTGTGAAGAATGGAGAAGGTCAAAGAAATGATGGAATTATTACTCATATTTTAAAAAAAGCAGATGAAAAAACATAGATATTGTTGGAAAAGCAAGCTGTATAACAAATCATAAAAACACATTAGATGATTGGAGGAATACAATAATGATGAAAAATATATTGTCATTATTTTTGAACATTGTTATTCCATTGCAGGATTAAGGTTTCCTCAAGTTTAATTCTAGAGAACATATTAATCTCATCCACCTGTTTTGCCTCTTTCTAAGTTTTTTTTACACTCTCTTGAATTTCAGTTTAATAATACATTAATATATTCAGGGTCAGGCAGTCAGATAGCAGCTCAATATATATGTTGTTGAATAGAGAAAATTAAACACAAAGTTTAATAAAACTTCAAGAGTTTATTTACACTGAAATAACAACAACAACAACAATAATAATAATAATAATAATAATAATAATAATAATAATAATAATAATAATAATAATAATAATAATAATAATAATAATAATAATAATAATAATAATAATAATAATAATAATAATAATAATAATAATAATAATAATAATAATAATAATAATAATAATAATAATAATAATAATAATAATAATAATAATAATAATAATAATAATAATAATAATAATTCAATTCAATTCAATTCAATTCATTTATTTAAGTGCTAAACAACAGCATAAAGCCAATTACAGCTTGCACATACAATAAAAGTGAAAATAAAACATATAACATAAAATGAAAATATAAATGTATACATAATAAAGTAAAATTTAAAAGACAAAATCAAACTTCACATTTCAGTTTAACAAGTTTACAAAATTTCTTATAATCAATGTCACACAGATTAAGGTTACTCCCAATTTGATTATATAAAGAGGGTAACCTAAATAAAGGAGAAAATTTAAGAATATTAGAACGGCATGTTTGAATCTGATATACACAAGTAGACCTAGTATCATAACTCAAAGACCTAACTGAGATAGTTGAAACTATATCTGATAAAATAACCTGTTTATTAACAATTTTATAAAAATATTTCAAATCCCTATACTTTCGTCTAGATGAAAGATTAATCATTTTACCCTCCCAAGAAACATATTTGAAAAACTTCTTTGAAATAGACTGCAACAAGTTACATCCTTGCAAAGAACTAGGGTTCCAAATTATTGAACCATATTCAATAATAGGAAGAACCAATGAAAAAAACAATTTCCGTTTAGTATCATTACTGAACTGATAACCATGTCTAAGAATGGCACCCATAACCTTAAAAGCTTTACCAACAATCATTTCAAAATGAGGAATAAAAGATCCATTACAAGAAAACATAATTCCAAGATCTTTTTGGCATTTAACTGAAATAATTTTATGAGAATTGATATGATAATAAAACTGTAAAACTTCAGATTTTTTGGAATAAGACATAAAGGAACATTTATCAAAATTAACTGTCATATTATTTGACTGACACCAAGCACTAAAGTTATCAATATCCTTCTGAAGGAGAACACAATCGTTCACTGATACAATTCTTCTAAAAATCTTACAGTCATCAGCATAGCTTAACAGAAAAGAATATCTCAAGCAATCATTAAGATCATTAATGTAAACATTAAACAGCATGGGTGCTAAAATACTACCCTGTGGAACACCTAAATTGCATTCAAAATTAAATGAAACTTTATTATTGAATTTAATATATGCTGTACGACTACATAGAAATGATTGAAACCAATATACAAGTTTATTAGAGAAACCTATTTTATGTAATTTATGAAGTAAAACACTGTGATCAACTTTATCAAAGGCTTTTGACAAATCAAAATAAATAACATCTAGTCTTTGACGATCTTCAATAGCATGAGCTATATGATCATAAATTGTCAGTAGATTACTATCAATTGATCTATTAGGACTAAAACCATGTTGAGAAGAAGAAATTATCTTACCCACATCTGAAATAATTTTATTATAAATACATCTCTCAAAAATTCTTGCAATGGTATGCAAAACAGAAATTGGTCTATAATTAGAAACACAATCTCGATCACCATTTTTGAAGATTGGAACCATTTTAGCACATTTCAAAACACTAGGAAAAGTACTGGAATTAAGAGACAGATTATAATAATAATAATAATAATAATAATAATAATAATAATAATAATAATAATAATAATAATAATAATAATAATAATAATAATAATAATAATAATAATAATAATAATAATAATAATAATAATAATAATAATAATAATAATAATAATAATAATAATAATAATAATAATAATAATAATAATAATAATAATAATAATAATAATAATAATAATAATAATAATAATAATAATAATAATAATAATAATAATAATAATAATAATAATAATAATAATAATAATAATAATAATAATAATAATAATAATAATAATAATAATAATAATAATAATAATAATAATAATAATAATAATAATAATAATAATAATAATAATAATAATAATAATAATAATAATAATAATAATAATAATAATAATAATATTAGTAAGATAGTTAATAATTCAGCTTGTTAGTTGAATATAAGATCACTTAGATCTCCTTAAAGTTCATTATCTCCTGAGAGATATAGTTTCTTTATTTTGCAAGCACATTACTGCTGATGCACATTATATTAGAGATAGTCCAAATAGATTCTTAACTAGAACTCTTCTTTATTTATTTCTGGAATAATTTTACATTTGCTAGTTTAATTTTCCACTTTTATTCTTCCTTTCGCATTTATTTCTGCATTCTTGCAGTTCAGCATTTGAGCAATTTCTCTTGCACTTTTGCTACATCATTGATAACTACTTAATTCTTCGGTAGTCTTTTATAGTTTGGCTAATTTACATAAAATAACTTTTTATTGCATGCAAAGTAGTCTGTTATTATTTCCAATAAGTTTTACTTTTTCTGCATACTTAATTACCTGTTTTATATCTGGAGGATTTTATATATTAACACTAACCGCTGGTACACAGAACTTTATTTATGCCCTAATAAATAAAATATATATTTGTATGCGTGCGCTCACAGCATCCATTTTATTTATTCCCTAATAAATAAAATATATATCTGTATGCGTGTGTTCACAGCATCCATCTTTTTTAACATATTTGAGCAGATAGATTTTGGTGGTAATAACTTAATATTAAAACGAAATGTATCTCCGAGTTAAAAAGAAACGATTTTAACAAACATGCTTTATCAGTGCTTCAAACATGCTTCTGAAATTTGGATGTTTAATAGAAGACAAATACAAACTTCAATTCACACATCAAAGTATGGATAAATGTACATTGGACGTAAAGATAAGAGAACGAAATATAGATATCACTGAAAGAATTAAAAAGCTGAAGTGGAGCTGGGTCGGATTTACTGCAAAAGAAATTATAATAGTTGGATTCTTAAGTGGGATCCAAGAGATTGTAAAAGATCTAGAAGGAGATCATGTATGAAATGAATGGATAAGAAAGTTTGCAGAAATTAAACTTGGAGACATCTTACCGCATTGACAATTGTTTAAAAATGCTAATATATATTATATAAAGTAATTTTCATAAGAATCATTTATATGAATTTCATGTTTCAAGTTTATAAAATATATTATTACTCTATGCATGTGTTACTGTTGTGTTTAGATAAAAATAATGGTAATTAATACTCTGATAGGTTCTTAGAAATATTTCATTGAATTAAATTTTGACGGTTTAAACTTCCGTTACAAAATTATTGCGTGAATAAGACAAAAAAAAATGTATCTTAATAATGTGCTAAATCTCCCCGATGACAAACCCAAAACAAAATAGATTCTTTCAAATAAAAACATTGAACAATAGAATAAGGGGAGTTGCGACAGTAACGACAGCAATTCTTCTCTTGCCCTGCGAGATACAAGAGAGGATAGAAAAAAACTTTACTTTCAACTTCCGGGAAATCAAGAATAAAGAAAAATGAAAATGCTTTAGGAGTCAGCGTAAAATAATTTTTATTTCCAGTACATTCCTGATTAAAATAAATCCATGTCTAAGTACAAATTAATCACAGGCGATGCTTACTGGATCTACTGCTTTGTTTTGTATGTTCGTGTGGAGTTTGGTCGATAATAACCCGGATGCTGGGCCTGAAATTGTCAACTCGTCATTCGTAAGTCATCTCGATTTCTTTATTAATATTATATATTTATTTCTTTTTGGTGAAATAAATAATAAGTTCCGTCAATAGTATTAAAATTTTGAGAATAATGGAACTTTAATAAAACAAAGAGCTGGAAACCATTAAATTAGTTTTTTTTTTTTTTACAATTAAATTATTATAATTAATCCGATCTTACTTCTTTGTCACTTACCATAAATCCATAACTTGAGTAACATATTTTTTTAAAAATAATGAATTCAATTCTAAAATGCTTTAGAGAATGTGTTTGTTTTTTAAACGTAAAATGTTTGTTCATGTTACGTGTATGTTAGTTCCTGCATCAGATAGACTCGGAAATGAATATATGGGGTCGCAGGTGAAATAGATAAAGGGAAGTTTATTGTGTCTAATTCTTTCTGATGCCAAAATATGACAATGGAATTTACGATCTGTTTTTTTTTTTTTACATTATTAACCTGCGTCTGTTTCAACAGAATTTAAATCTTCGCAGTTGGGTGGGAGAGAATGCGGACCCTCTAAAGAATGAATGAATTGTATTTAATAAGAATGCTTTAATGAATGTATATTTTTAAAATGTAAACTGTATTTAAATGGGATGTAAAGTGTGCGTACGGAGTTACTGGATCGGATAAACTCGAAAATGAATATATGTCGGTGCTGTTAAAATAATTGGGGGGGGGGGGTGTCTATGCATCAATTTTTTTCTGTTATTGAAATATGACACTAACTGATTGCGATTTTTTAACGATAAACGTGGGGGCATGTACCAACATTATTTAAATCTTCACAGGCGGGCGGGAAAATGCAGTTTAGTCAATAGGCTTTTTTCGATCTATCAAATAAATTCATTCAATGATTGGAAAAAGCTTAAATAATTATTTCTTGATCATGCAACTTGCTTCCAAGTTCCACTCATCCATCGCTTGATTCTTATGTACTCGATATTCGCATCAGAAACTGATTTCAACCCAGCAAAAAGGTTTGTTGATTGCTTAAATAGCAGTTTCTTTTTTCGAATAAATATGTTCTCTGCTCGAGAGTAAGTTGAGTATCTAATCCAAAAAGCACTATGATATAGCGATGAAACATCATCGATCGTAGTTTTCTATCGCTTGTCGCTATCTTTAACGCAATTAATTCTGACATCTTAATTTTAGAACTACACCATTTCTTTTCTTGCATAAGATACAATACCAGATTGTTGAGCGAAATATATTTAATTTAGCGCGTGATATAGTTTTTCTATCACTTTAAAAGCGTAATGAATAATAGGAAGGAGGAAAGGATTCCGCCCTCCTCTTGTTAGATAAGCTTTGGGGATTTGGTAGAGTAGTAGCACAATCGCTGTTCAGTTTTTCATTTCCGATGTTCGAACTTTTTATGAACTCCCTAGCAACAAATCATAGAATTATTTATTTTTGGCCTTGGTGCTGCAATAAATTGGCACACTGGAGCTCAAAGTCCATAGATCGCTTACCCAGCTATATCACTTCCGGTGTTCGAACTTCTTACGAATCCCCACGCAGTAAATCGTTCGATTACTGTATTTTTTTTAAATGTCCATTAAATTTATTAATATATTATTGATTTTTCTTCCGCTATTTATTCATATGTTCTATCATTTTATTTTCTCAAAGAGATAATCAGCTATTAAGCTATATAAAATATTATTTCAAAGAGATCTTTGTAAATCTGTAATTTAAAAATGTTATGTAAGAATTATAACGATAATTTATTTGCTTATATTACTTAGAATTTCAATTTTTTCAAATAAATTTTATTCAAAAATCTCTCCATCTGTCCTTGCGTCGTGGGCGTAGACTGTTAGTTAATCCCCCGGAGTTTGTATACACTTGATGACATCAGTTAACGGAGTCAAGTTTCGTTTAAGCACTTCTAATAAATCAATTATTTCAACCATAATAACCTGTCATTTAAAATCTAGATTTTATTGATAATTTTTGCTACTTTAATTACAAAATTAATTAAAATGAAAAAGCAAAAAATTAAATGTGGATTTGTTGTTGTTGTTGTTTTTTTTTTTTTTGGGGGGGGGGGGGGTATTAAAAGACAACGACCAAAAAATATTTTTTAAAAATGATATTCATTCTTACTTAGATTATGTGAATGTGTGTAATTCTGGGAAATAAGTGCGTGTGGGGTATTTTTCTATGTTTTTTTGTTTTTTTTTACTTTAGCAGCATTTATTTTTTATTACTTTATATGGCTAACAATTCTGTAATCAGTAAAACAGACTATTCTAATTCCAGAAAAAAAAAAATTAGAGAAAAACAAAGATAAAAAAAATAATTAGAAAACAAACAAGAAAAAAAGGAAATACAAGCGCACAGTTGCATGTTTTAAAAGATGGCACATTGTAACACAATCATAACATAAAAATGGGAATTGTCTAAGAGGCTCGATGAAGAACCTATACTAACCTAAGTGACTGGTATAATGAGATAAAAAAAAAAGGGAGAGGGAATGAAAGAATAATAGTGAATTATATTTAGCTTTTGTTCAAGACTAAAGTACGATAAAACCTTCACTACACTAAATTAGTGGATGCATTAGTAAATTCTCACAATTTTATGCCATCAAGTATACGTTATAAAATAGTAACCGTAGATGTCAGATGGTAGTGCTTAATAAAAAAAAAGCTTTTTGGATTTTTTTGAACATTGCACTTAGAGCTTTTGGGATCTAATATATCTTTTCTCTAGAAGCATTTTTTAATATGTATACTATAAAGCTACCTGCCTAAACTGAAAAACTTTTCAATTTTTTCAATCCAAGCTCCTTTGCTTACATATTTATATAGATCTTAAAGTGGTTTAGTTTTTATATATTATGGTATCCTTAGCTTTTATAATAATCTTAAGCACTTTTATTCTTTGGTCAGAAATTTTTACAAAACCATTAAGCTATCATATGAATAACATCTATTGATTACTATTTTATAGCTTACACTAGATGGCATAAAGTGGTGAGAAAAGAATAATTTGCTATTGTATAGCAATGTACAAGCAAAGGTCATGAGATGTTTCTTAGTCATATGATGTCTCAATAGTTTAAAACTGTTAATTAGTCAAGAGTTCACAAGAAGTCTCAAAGTACTGGAAGTAATGAAATCCAGAGCTTACTATTCTATAACTTCAGAAAATCATGTACCATATACTATTTTAACAAAATTACAAGCATGTTGAGACATTGGAAAGAGAAGCTATAATAAATACTTATATGCATCGATAAAATAATTGACAGTTGAGTGCTTTTGAGGCATTTTGCTTCATATTCATAGTTGTAAAAAACAAATAGTGCAGAGTAGAAAGTAAATAGCAATATGCAAATTATATTTAAATTATTTAATTAGCCCAACGTTTGGAAATATCAAAGCAAGGGTCATGTCTGTTAATGGAGTTATTATTGCTAGTAATAAAGTACGCTTCTTTGATTTTTTGTTTACTATCATTCTTCTCAATGCAGACAAGGTATAACTATCTTAATAAAAATAAAAATATGATTCTTATTCTTTGCAAAAAAGTAAAAAAACAACAACACACACTCCAAACATGCTACTACTATATTTAATTGATTAGAAGCTGGAATATTTCACGATAAGGATATAACTACTGAGAATAAATTGGTTGTATATAGACTTTTTTCTTTGTCCATTATAAAGCATTATTTCTTATATCTTTAAATCACATAAAAACATAAGGGAAATTTCATTTGAAAATGCTCTATAAGATTTGAAAAGGTATATTTGAAAAATATATATTTTTTAACATATTTGAAAATTATGTCAAGATCAACTTCATTCAATATGTTCTTCAATTTTCTAGATGTGATACTATAGAATTTATTTTTATAATATCGCATCTTCATTAGATCAAAGAAGTAAAGTGGGTTGAATGGTATCCAATTTTTGAAAAGAATATTTTAAAATTAATTTAAATATGATTTTCATAAAAAAAACATAGAACATCACACTACAAAAATTATCTCAGATGAATTAAAGAAGCATACTATCAATTGGGAAGACATGGCTGAGAATAGAATGCAATGAAAAGACATAATTAAATGAAGTATTGATGTTTTAAAAAGTAAAACTCACTGTAGAAGAATTAAAAAGACAACTTGCAAGATATTAAATAAATGGATGAAAAACCCATGTGTGCAAATGTATTTGGATTTATTTCATCATTATGAAATGTATCTTTCACTTGTTTGTCATTTTTGTCTGGAATTAGAATGGCCATATTTGTTAAAATTGTTTGATAATATTATTTTAACAAAAGTAACTGTGATACTTACCCTTATAAATAAAACAGCATATCTATAAACAGATAACATGACAGTCACAATAAGTTCAAAATTATGACTTCCCATTTTATAATTTTAAAATTATATTAGTTTTAGAAACTTTTACAAAACTAAAATTCCATAACTTATTTGATGTGAAAACTCCAAAAGCACATTAGATACAGTGCTTAGAGTTGTCTTTGTTTCTTATATATTTATATTAGTTTTGAAAAATGAAAAAAGTAAAATGGATGAAAATAGTTGATTGTTATTAAATTGTTCTTCATCTATTCCTAAATAATTCATAGAGGCATAATAGTCAGTCACTATCAGATGGTGGCACTTACTAATTCATGAGCTAATTTAAAATCCTGACCTATCTCAATTAGAAGCATAGTTTTATTTCTGCTTTCATCTAGTGGTCACATGTTTTCTGATTTTATTATGAAAACCCTTGACCTGAATAATCATCTTAATGTCTTCAACTTCACCTGCTTGTTCAGCTATTAAGATTTAAGACTGGGTTGTTGACTAAGTATTTCAGTAGTCTTGAGTTTCAATGTTTTAATTTCTTTTGCAAAAGAATATTATGTCTCAAAATAGATTCTCCTTTGTTGTTTTTTTTTTCAAATAAAATATAAAATTTAACTGAGCTTATGTTCTCAGTAATATCATGGCTTTTGCAATTTCATTGTTCCAAATATTTAATATGCAATTGTTGCTCACCCTTCTATAAGATATTAGAAATGGAGAAACCAATCTCTATTTTGCTTGAGAGTGGTAATAAAAAGAGCATTTATCTATTGTTGTGAAGATTGGTATTTGATAACCCTATCTTATCTGAAGAATGCATAGTGAGTTTAATGCAAAGGAAGAGTTTCAGCAACTGTCTTTGAATTGATTCCAGTTCTGGAATTTGCAGCATTCAAACTTTTTATGCACTCCCAAACAATAATGCTATTTAATTTTTTTTGCCCTGCATAAGTCAGTGCATCAGATTCTGGATCATGCAATCATTGGATCGATTCATGTTTTGGTATATCTGATGTTCATTCTTTCTTATGAAACTCCCAACCAATGAAGCCTTTGATCACTACTATTAGTGAGAGAAATAGTCTGACTTTCTGTGCCTGTGGGTGATTGAGATACACTGGAGTGAGGGACGCATTGATAAAAACTAAAAATCTAGAAAACCATATTTGTGATTACATTTTATGCCAGAAAGCAGAGTAATAGAATATAATACTAACAACAACATCACATTTCATGACTTACATCCAACAACAGCTATCTTCACTTTACTATGTGATCAAGCTTACAGTAGATGGTTTTGGATTAGGATTAAGATAACTGCTTTTGCAAGTGTGTGAGAGATCATGTGATGGGTTGATATTAATAATTCAGTTTAATTTCTTTAAGAGAATTAACAGATATTATATCCAAAATGAAAATGCTTCAAACAGTATCACAATTTATTCTATATCAAATTTTTCTTTTATAGAGTGCTATGCTTTGACTATTTATAATTAAGCTGTAAGATAATTTTTTTTTAATTTATTGCAGTGCTTAACTTTAAGTTACTGGACTTCCACATCATAAAGCCATAGTTTATCCATGAATTTTTATATGCTTTTATTTAACTTACTGTATTTTTTTTGGTCTCTGTCTAAATAAAATTTTGTAATCCAATTTTCACGCACTTTTCATTCTAATTGAAATTTTATACATATGTATTCTTAATGACCATTTATATATTTTTTGTTTGCAAACAACTTTAGTCAAAAATTTACAAAAAGTTTACATTTTTAATTTTATACAGGATTCATTTTAAACAAATGCAATTTCATTTAACATTTTTAAAATGAACACACACATACATATATTACAAAGAAATCAACTCATACATCACATAACTAATTTAACAAGCTTGTATTACAAATGTTATATATTGAGCTTGCAAATAGCTCTTAACAAGCTTTTCAGAATATCCCCAACCTCAGACCAGTTTCTGCTACTGGCTTTTTCAGTGAGATGTTAGGATATTCAAGCATTAGATTTAAAATACTAGGCTAAACCCAGCACCTTATCTAATGGATAGCTATTAAGTAGAAAATCTGAAATTTTCAGACATCCATATGTCTTCCAATCCAGCTATCTAACTCAAATAGACATATGGGACTGAACCAAGTTCAGATACACCATATATTAATAGCTTTAGCAATATAAAATCACCAAAGCCATCAGCAAAAAATAAAATTTACAAAGAAATCAAGTCATATATCACATGACCTAATTTGACAAGCTTGTATTATGAATGTTATATGGCTAAATCTAGTAATATATGGTTATCTGAACTTGGTTCAATCCCATATGTCTATTTAAGTTAGTTGTATTGGAAAAACATTTGGATGTCTGAAAATTTCAGATTTTCTTCTTAATAGTTATCCATTAAATAAAGTGCTGGGTTTGGCCTGGTATTTTAAATCTAATGCTTGAATATCCTAGCACCTCACTGATAAAGCCAGTAGCAGAAACCGATCTGAGGTTAGGGATATTCTGAAAAGCTTATTAAGAGCTATTTGCAAGCTCATTACATATCATATTGTATATATAACTAGAAAATAGAAAGAAAAACATAAATAAATGCTTTTATTCACATATTGAAAAAATAAAAAAGTAAATTTTCTTCAGTTTTTACATATTCTTGATATTATATAACCAAAATTAAAAGCAAAGTAATTTCCTAATATAAATATTCTTTCTTATACACTTAATGAATAATATTTCTGTAGTGTAATTTTCACTATACTATTCTCATATAGAGTAGGAACTGGTTTTTATCCATTTAATACCTTGTGGAGGGGTTTAATCATAAACATATGACCAAAGACATGAAAAAAACATGTATGATCCCAAGAAGCATAGAAATATTAAGTGGACAATCTGGTCTAATGATTGACTAATAAAAATTATCAATATACTTCTATCAAGTGGTTCATATCAAAGTTGTAATGGTGGTAAGTTTGACATATCAATTAAACTTCAGGTATCATGTATATATATATACTGAACAATGATAAAGATATGTATAAGTGATTGTGATCTGCACCAACTGATGAGTGCTGGTTTAGCATGAAATTGCATCTTGAGATCATATATCTTTTTTACATGTCATTAGTCATATGTTTATGATCATAACTCTCCTCAAGCCAGAAACTAGTCCGGGGATATTGGATGAGTAAGCACTAGATTGGGATTTTATGCACAAACCTTCTGGTGTCCATTGATTACTCTAGCTTGCAGTGTGTGGCAATACATAGTGAGTTTTGTCTGTTTTAATCTCCTCAAGGTGTTAAAAGCAGATAGAAATGAATCCTTACCTTGCATGAGAATGGTGTAGTGAAAATTATGCTACAGAAATATTATTAATTTGGATAATCTCTAATGAATTACTAATAAAATTTATTAATATTCTTAGGCTTATACTTTACATAAATAGAAATTAGATATATGTTTTTCAAATACATAGTACCAAAATGACAAAGAATATTAAGTTTGAAATGTTAAATTGTATTCTTGCATGATTAGACATTCATAAAACTGATAAAAAATGTAAGTAAGACTATTTCTAAACATGACCACTCTACATTTATTTTTGTCACATAATATCAAGAATGATCTGAAAAGGAAAAAAATGTATTTTTTTTAACTTTTTAATGCATTTATATGAATAAAAGTGTTTTTTTAAAACACTTTTTAAAAACATTATGCTTTCTGAGTATCAAATCATAAAAATGATATGATGATGAAAATACTAATACCTAAATACTAAATCATAACTAATATAATGTATTAATTTTAATAAGTGAGAAGGCTAATCTTGCTTTTCACTTACTAATCTTATTATATCAAATGCTATGCATCTTTGTTTGTCTGTTATCAATGAAGGCATTAGAAAAGCCAAATTTAACCTCAACAAACAGAAAAAAATTAAATTTCATTATTCACTTTGTTTCTATTGTTCTTTCATTTATTTATTCAATTTTATTATTATTTTATCTGTAAAAACATTTAACATTTCCAAGCCCGGCCCCTTTCTTGAAAAGATATTGGTGCAGCTTGAGGATCTATTTGAGATTAGGCCAAATTATTGTTGTAAAAAGAATTTTTTAACTATTATTTCCCTCATTTCAATCTAATATTTGGATTATTCATTTATATTTTAACTTTCATCTTATCTGCAACTTATTATTTTATTTGGAAACATATTCTTTTAAAAATTCACATTTTTTATTTTACATGTTAATGATTAAGATTGTTAATATTTTATAAATAAAATATACCTTAATATGAATTATTACTAATATGTACATATAGGTAAGTTTTTAAAGATGGTGTAAATGATATTTTTGCAAATACGTATGGCTTCTTTATAAAACTATAAAAATATATAATATTAGAAAATATACAGTTTGAAATATTATATAAATGTGTTGAGGGCAAAGATTTCTCAGGCCATTACACAAACAATATTAAAAATCTTGCCAATGGTACATGTATTTTACTATCAGTCAAATGAGGTGAATCTCACTTTGTCTGAAACCCCAAGAATTTTCATAGGAGACAAATTTAGACAGTGCTAGCTGTGAAAACAAAATTTTATTTGTTATAGTGTAAACCTTTTATTCTCAAGATTGGCATTGCTTATGATTGGTAGAATTTTATACTTGCAGTTACTACAGTCCAAGCTTATATCCTATATAAGATCTTGGAACTTATTTGATTGTCATCAATTTCTGCATGATTGTTAACATTTTCGGTCAGCGATTGGAGAAAATCTCATTCTCAACACATTTACATAATATTTCATGTCACATATTTTCTAATATTACATATTATGAAGATTTGGAATATTTTCAACATTATTAATAGATTTTTCTGTCTTGGGAGTATTGAAATAAGACCAATTTTAGTAAGTCATTGCTACATTTGTAATAAGAAAATATCATTCTTGCAGTTAGCATTATCTAAACTTGTCTCTATAAATTCTTAGGTCTAAAAGCAAATTGGAACTGATTTTGTTTAATTGCAGATGTGTGTTTAACAAGTTTCTATGATATTTTTAATGTCATTTGTATGATGGTTAGAGAAATCTTTACAGGCTCTATGACAGTGGGACATGCAGAGTAATGGTTCTCAACTTTATTTGTTGCATGCATCCATTTCATCGTAGTCAAAATATTGTCCGTCCCCCCCAAGATTGTGTAAATGAAAAGGCTCTTTCTGAATAATATGCATAAAATATTGAAAGTCATTTTTTCTATAATCATAAATGTTTTCTAACTTGAACTATTTTCCTAAGATAAATTTGAAATTTTAATAGCAATAAAAAATAATGATACCTTAAATAAAAGTATATACTAAATCATAAGTGCCATCAGCTGACTAGTTATCTATCATATGTGAATAACATCTTTCAACCCTGATGCTTAAATAAACCAATAAAATATCAGCAATCTGTTGTCATGGCAATATTATAATTAAATAGTAAATGAATTCCACATCATATTACTGTCATATTTAAATAAACCATTAGAGTATCAGGAGTGTTATCAAGGCAACAATAATTAGGTCTATTATATAATTGTAAGATTGCTTTGACAACAAATTGTTGATATTCAGATGGTTCATTTAATTATGAGTGTTCTGCGGTCTGATTTATGGAGACGTATTGAAAAGATCATTAATTTCAAGAGTCAAAGAAAAAGAGGATTTTTTTTACAGCATAGAGTATTCATTTTTCAAGGACAACTATGCAAAGAATATAAGAAATAAGCTTATCATATGGTTGTTATCATATGATATTAGCTGCAGGAAGATATAACATCACCATATTGTCATATATATATATGTGCATTTGTACATAGAGTATTCACCATTTATGATCTATATGTAAAAAAAAAAAAGGGTTATACATTTTCTAAAGTAAATTTAATTATTTTTTTTTAATTTATAGAAAGGCTTTTAAAAAACCTTAAAAAAAAGAAGATGAATAGATTAGAAACAATATAGATGCCAGACGAAGTAAGTGAATAGAATAAAAATAGCAAGAATTCTAAAAAAAAAATTATCTAAGATAATTTAAAGTAATCTGTTAATTAGATAGATAAGAGATGAGAGAAACTGCTTACATTAAAAAGATTTATTGTTTTGTGTGTGATTCAGTTTATTTTAAAATAGTACATAATGAATGTATTGTTTGAATTTAATTTATTTTAAAATAATGTATAAGTAACGTATCAGAAGAAAATGTAAAAAACAAATTACAAAGGATGACAATCCCTGGAACAGATATGGCTGATATACTGAATATTTTTATAATAACATTGCTTTCAAAAACATTATTGTATAAATAAAATTGATTAAAAATTTTACATGGATGTTCTTTATTGGTATTATCCAGAAGGCAGCTTTTTAACAAAAGGAACCTCCTTAGAAGTTTAAAGAGTATTTATTGGTAGTTTAATCTACCTAGGATTTTCTTCTGGGACCAAGAATCAGCATCATATGGAATACCTAACTCTTGATAGAAACTTAAAGTTACTTTGATTCTGATAAAAATTGTCAACCTTATAAATTTTATTCAAGGAAACTTCTGTAAAAAGGAAAGCAAGGATTCACCATTGCAAACAATCTATAGAGCTCTGGACAAGTGAAAAAACATCAATCGAAAGAAAGCTTTATATCTGTATTAACAAACTTGCTTTAAATGTAAAACTGTAGGTGTATGCCAAATCAGAATCTTTCATTGCAAATTTTAAAAAACAAAACTGATAAATAAAATGGTGAGTAAAAGAAGGTGATATATGTGTGATTATTAAAGATTTGCATAACCAGAGTCTGTATTATCACTAAACAATCACCATCTATTATATTTGCTTCTTATAAGATTAATTTGTAATAATATTTGGTTTTAATATGTAAAACCGACATATATATAAAACTAATTATATAACTATATTAGACGATTAATAAAGGTGAAATTCCACTTTTATTGTTAAAAGGAGGTTGCCTTGACAACAGTTTCAAATTGTTGATTATTATAGATATTGGGATTGTCTAAGTGGTGATTGGTTTTTAATGATAAAACTAATTGTATAAAAAATGCTAATGGCATTATAGCTCAGAATTTCATAAGAAATTTGAGTGCCAGTATCAATTCTGTGACCTCCCAATCCCAAGTTGGATACTCTCCCAACTGTGCCGGACACTAATTGTATTATTGATAGATTATTATGTTATGGCTTATAATAATAAATTAGTGATAAAGTATTACATACCTGTGAGTGTATCATATTATAATATAGATTTATTGTCTGTTGATATACTATTCTTCATGAAGTCATTTAGGAAATATAACCTTAAAGACTAATTTTTTGTTAAATGCTAAATTATATTAGTAATTGATTTATAATAAAATATTTATCTATTTATTTTATAGTGGAGTTTATTTCTCTACCATTGTTATTTAAATGATATAATCTTATATATTATGAAAAAATAATAAATATCAATTTCCCATATTATAGTAAAAAGAATGTGATTTAGATATCTTTCCCAGTAAATTTTAAATTTCCTTTATATAAGTTTCTGAAACAAAATGAGGACTGGCATTAATGGGCATCGTAATTCAATCATATATAAGTAGAAAGTTGATTGTGAATCTTGTGGCACCCTTCTGGTAAATATTATCAGCCACACTTGTGGATCGTCACGCTGACCATTGAAATATATATCTTTGATAGTGAATTACCAGCATTTAAGATGTTCTATATAACATTTTAACCCATTCACTAACTACCCATATTTTTTTAATAACCCTATAGGCAATTTTAATTATATTTTAACATTTTATTTTTAGAATAAAACCTTTATTCTATATCCATGTTTGATAATTTTTAACATTATTTGTTACAAATTGAAATTTACAAATGAAAACCATTCTAAAACATGACATTTGAACTTTGTAAATGTAAAAAAATATTGAACAAGTTATTTATTCAATCTCCATTTTTAAAATTATAATGTTTCATTGCTCAGACATCATAATGCAATGACTATTTTTTAATATTTAAAATTGCATTTATAAAAATTTCATAAAAATGTTTTGCACTGGCATTTATGAAATCATTGACTTTCAATGAATCAATCATAACTTCAGTTTTATTGTACTTACAGTCATATTTAACTTGTCTTTTTAAAAATAAATGTTTTCAAATAAAATCTAATTATAATTATATATTTTTTGATGTGAAATAAATATTTTATAAGTGTCTTGCATAAATATGTATCTAAACTTAAGAAAATAATTTTTCTTTCCAAAAAGAAAAACGTTTGCTCTCAAAGCCTGAGTACAAAGAATCTACCAATCAGAGGCATTGTTGGTTTTTTGTATTATTGTTCAACCAATCAATGGCACTGTCAGCTCCTTTAACATTTATGATATTTGAATAATATATTTATGATACTGATATCTTCAGATGTTTTTGAAATTCAATATGGATTTTAGTTCAAGTTTTTGCTGTTAAATTAATGCAAAATCAACAAAATAGTTTTATAAATAGTCAAAAAAAAAAAGATGAAGAAAAGCTGAAAGTAATAGCAGCACCATAAGAGCATGTCAGAATACATGGCAGATATGCCATTGGTCAAGAAGTGATTAATCACTTTACCCAAAGAAAAGAAAAAAAATCATTTGGTCACTTACTTCATGAATTGGGCATAAAATATCATGTAATCACCATTTCATATGCTTACACAGGCTGTTAATAACAGTAGAAAAACTCTTCATATTGTATTGTCACCAAATGCAAATCTTAATAATCAATGGATGCAAGAAGGTTAGTGCATGAAATCCCTATCCAATGCCTATTCTTCCAGTATCCATAGACTAAAGCCACAAACTGGAAACTACTCTGGGGATATTGGATGAGTAGATACTAGATAAGGATTTTATACACAAACCTTGTATTCATTGATTACTAAGGCTTGCATTTGGTGGCAGTAGTGTATGGAGAGTTTGTTACAGTTATTAACAGTGTAGGTAAGCAGATGAAATGCTGATCATGTATCTGAAAAATTCATGCATTCAAGCTGATAAAAAAGTGTTTCATAAATGCTGATTAGTAGAGTTGGTGTTTAGATCTAGTTTCTAGTCTTCCTACCCTTTACTGACATGAGCCAACTAGCTCAAAACCATGGTTTAAAGGTTGGAGACAATTTGAAAGAGATATTGAATTCTATCTTTCTCAGCGTTTATGTAAAAAAAGCTTGATAATGGGCTGTTTTGATGGTTTCATATCTATCCTGCCCATGAGATTATGGTGTCTGTAGTTTTTGAAACATCAATGATAGAAAAATGTGTAGATGCTGCACTGAGTTCAGATCTATAAGTCTATAAAAGAGAATGAGTTTGGATTGAAAACATTGTTGTTTTCATCTTGGGCTCCTAGCTTTGTAGTTAACTAAATAGGTAAAAGGTGGCTGTTGGAAGGTTGCATTAGATTCTAAGATCAAGATACGGTGCTCTTAAATCCAAGTCTCCTTACTGATCAAAGTCACAAGCTACAAACTGATCTGTGGATATTGGATGAAGAGGCAGTAGATGGAGGTTTTATGCACAAATCCTTTGCATCCATTGATTACTAAGATTTGCTCTTAGTGGCACTATTGTAAGGAGAGTTTTGCTATTGCTATTCATTAAGATAATATATAGGTCTGATGATGTAACTTTTAGTGTGAATTATTTTTAAATAATTCTTGACTCTTTTAGATTGAGAGTGTGTTGGTTATCACATTACTCTTTCCAATTTAAAAGTTACTTTACAAGATGTACTTAATGCTTTGAGTGTAATCTACAATGATTATAGTTTAGCAGTGAATATTCAAAAAATTAAACTTCTGTATTAGTTAGTGATAGAATTCACCCTTAGAAATTTTTAGCTTAAATAATTTTAAAGATGAGAAAGTGAATCAATTTTTAAATGTTTTATAGGATGTACTTAGTATATATAATGTTTCAACCCACACTTCATGTGCAGCTGCTACAAAATGTCTGATAATTTATCATTGTGATTTAATTATCACAACCATTATATAGGGCTGTTCTATTAATTATTTTACTTCAAAAAATAACTGACTTATTGCCAAGAAATCTATAAGAAATTTGAGTACCAGAAATGATTAAAGTGGATTCTTCAGAGTCCTCCATTTTACCTTACACCAAACATACTGGTCAATCTAATTTGTTGTATGGAAGTGAGATGTAAATTTCTATTGTTACTATACAAAGTTGTTAGAAAAAATATGTTTGATTGGCTAAATTACTTAACCAATGGTGTGTTTTTAGCTTGTTAAATGTGATACTGCAGATCTTCTAATAAAGATATGTCTTTGTTGGATCAATGAAATGAATACAAAAATGGTAACAGACTTCTTAAAATAACATTTGTTGATGTTCGTAGTGATCTGTTTGACTTATAAAATAATATTACATTTGTGCTTATATACAAATATTTTAAATTAATATAAAATAATATTACATTTGTGTAAAATGTTTATACACAGAAATAGTCAGACAGAAGATTAAATAATCTCCCAATTGGTTAATTAACCACTCTAGAAGATTAATTCAAGAATTTAAAAACTTCAAAAGATTAAGCAGATATTTGCAGATTAAGCACATATATGAAGAAATGCAGAAATCTGACTATAGTATTGTATCTAATAAGAAATAAATGTCTGTATTTATGAGTTATACATTTGTGAAATTGCAAAAGGATTATCCAGTAAGTTAGTTGTAAAGATGGATAATTATATCTGTTCATGTAAATCCCATGTAGCAACTCTGCTTTTATGATTTGCTAAAGAAAAAACAGTATTACAACTTTTAATAAAGCAAAAGACTTGTTAATGTTGAGTCAGTCCTTCATTCATTATAGAGATGACTAAGAAGTTATGGATACTTTTGAATATGGAGATGTTATTTCACATTAAGTTTATGGAAGAAAATGCCTGATTATGAATGCTTCCTGAAATTATTGACAGCTGAAAGGAACTGTAATCAGTTAGCAATAATATATGTAGTTAAAAAGTTTCACCAATATATATATGAGGACATGCTTTCAAGATTTATACTGACTATAGAATTCTGTTAAAGGTATTAGGAAATGTGAAATATTCTCTATACCATGCCAAGTTAGCAGATGATCAGGAGATGAACATACTAGCATATGTACAGGCTGGTAATGGATGAACATACTGGTGTACCATGATTTTGAATTCTTGTACAAGACAGTAAAAATTGGCCATGCTGATGCATTTTCTAAAACATGGTGTGCATGAGTATGAGTTACTGACCACTAAAATTATATAGACAATGAAATCAAATGTTTTAAATAGTGCAATTATGACCAAATGGACTAAAGAAGATCTTGGTTATCAACTTGTTAAAAAAATGGTTTAAGGAAGAATGGCTTGAAATCAACCAAGTTATGTGGTCTATCAATTTGGAACATTCTTGACAATTTGTAATTGGGTATTGATGCATTTTGATGTCAGACTATATATTGATTCCTACAGAAGGATAACAAATACAGCATAAAGGAGATCCAGGCTTTTTCAAAACAAAGAACTAAAAAAATCATGCGTGCAGTAGCCCTGGTATGAGTAGAGATAGATCAACCAAACACTGCAAAACTAATCAATCTATATCTAGTTTACTCTCAAAGGAATTGTAATTACTACCACAAGTCAGCAAATCATAGCAGTGAATACATATGGATTATACTAGGGCTTTAAATGGCCATATTTTTTTAGTAGTCCTTGATTTATTCAAAATGGGTGGAATATAAAATACTTGAAATTATAAGTACTGTGAATACTATAAAAGTTTTAAATTGACTATTTGTGTACCATGGATTTCCAGAAATTATCATTTCAGACAATAAAGCTGGATTTGTTTCACTGCAAATAAAAGATTTTCCAGTTAGTAAGGGGATATAGCATGTTTTTAATACCCTCATCAATCTAATGGACTAACCGAGAAAGCAGTACAGCAGGTGAGCAGACTTTGGATAAAGCCAAATATAAAGATATTTATGCTTTAACAGCCACTGTGTTTTTCCAACATTTTGCACCAAGTGTAGCTTCTAGGAAAACTCCTGCAGAAATGTTGGATGAGATGAAAATTTCAGACTCGGACATTAGTGCTGATCCCTAATCAGATTGAGAAAAAAAAATCAATTAGAAACAATGAAATATAATATAGGCAAAATAATATGGTTACATGACATGATGAATGTGTCAAAAATACTATCAAGTAAAATGATATGGCTGTCTGATGGAAATGAAGTCTGAAGAAACATAAACCATTTAGGAAGCCCAAAGTGAATCTCTTGAAGTAAAAATGAGAGAACATATTCTCCAATAGAAGAAGAAATGAATCCTGTGATAGATATAGAGGATGATATGTTAGAGTACCATCTAAAATATGAGAGGGGGAAGGTCCAAGGCTGAGCAGATTGAACAAGCTGATGATACCTATCTTGAGAGTTAGTAACCTTAATTGATGAATTGCTAGATACTAGTGAGAAACTATTCAGTGTGGAGCAGACTGTTGAAGAAGGCAAAGAATGTACAGTGAAGAAAGAATGATCTGTTGTACTACCAAGATAGCAAGAAATAGGAGACCATAACGATTTATATGTAATTAACTATCGCAGTAATTTTCTAGAGTGAGGGCAGAAGTGCTCTGTCTGACTAATAATATTAAGTATGTGCTTGTGTATATTTAAATTGCTGACAAATAATATTGTGTTTGAATAAAATATTTGTGTATAAAAAATAATCTGACTGGAAATTAAATAATCTCCCCATTGATTATGCACTCTAGAAAATTAATTTTTAGAATTTAAAAACCCAAAAGATTATACAGATTGCCTGACGGTAATAATATATCTAGTGAGAAATAGTGTCAGTATTTATGTATTATAAATTTGTGAAGTTGCAAAAGGATTATCCAGTATGCTAGTTGTAAAGATGGATAAATAAATATATCTGTTCGTCTGTGTTATGTCAATGAATCCATATTTGTTAAGTTTCATGCCGTGTCGGATTTTTTTTTTTGATTGCAATATTTAATGCATATTTAGTTGGTATCGGTCAGGTTAACCCTTGATATATCACAAGGTATCTTTTGAAGAGACTCCAATTTACATCATAAAGATTATCTCAGAAAGATTTTAAAGAGCTGAGGATTAAATATGGTGAGCTACAATTAGGTGAGATGTTGAAGTCATTCAAAAGGTAAATTTCACTTCAGTTAAAAGACAGTATTTTTTATATGTGAACAGTTAGTGGTTTGATTGGTTTAATTATTATGAAATTCATTTTCAACATTTTATTCTTTGGATTCCTGTTTTATGAGTGTGTGTTTTAGAATGGTCATAATCGTTTACGAATTCTTGCTAATAACAGTGATAAAATTTGCGTCTTGTTGAGGCAGTAGATATATATTTAAATGAACAATTATATTTATATCATAACATGAATTGTTGTTTTTCTCTTTCCACTTCCGGTGTTCGCGTTTCTAATGACCTTCCGAGCGATAAATCATTTGATTGGTTATTTAGCTGACACGTTTTTGATTTATTCTTCTTGACACGTACATTTTAAAATATTAAATGAATATATTACTGTTTTGAAAATTATTAAGTAAATCGATTATTTTACAGAAAAAATTAATTCTGTCGACCAATTATTTAATTAATGTTGAAAGAAACCAATTGGCGTTTGTATTCTTAATAATAAATATATTTTTTAAAAAAACTTAATTAAATAGAATAAATAATTGACTTAGAAGACGTTATTATAATGACTAAGGAATTATGGCAGCAATTATTCATAATGATATAAATAAGTAAAACAGCCTTAAATAGCAGTTCTGAGTAATTGGCTAGTCTACTGCCGATTGATGGTGGGAGGGATATGATTTTTCTTTCCTTATTTAATATATTGTTCACAATGGCTAGATATCCATTTATTAAAGGCTAGCTAAATTGACTAAGTATCAGCTATCTAGGATAATCCTAAGCAGAACTGATCACATAGGTGAGGGTGATAGGATGAGATACCTGCTTCCGGTGCTTAATTGAAATAGACGTTAAAATGAGACACTGTTTTGAAAATATGTACATATTTTTAAATATATTTATTTTTTACATTCACTGTTTTATTCATAAAAACATTTTCAATAATTTTTAAATGCACATTTTTAAAGATCTGCCAGGCCCTGATCCTAAGCTTGTAGAAACCAAACCGGGAGTTTTCTGAAAAGTGAATATTTCTAAATTTTAAAACATTTTTCAACTGCTGCAATTATTTTCTCCTATTTTTAATCATTTCCATTTAATAGGCATACAAAATTCAGGAAATGGACAAGCCTAGATAATACAATTTTATGTTTTCAAAAGTTTAATTTGAACTTTCAGGCCTTTAAGATTAAAATGGAAGATGTACAATGAATAGAAATACGTTTGAATAGTGTGTATAATTATTTTGATAATTCAAACTATTGCAGAAAGTTTTTCAAAGAAAGAAAACATTTAATGAGATGAATGAAGGAGTGTTACTCAGAACTCTTAAGTATGGAAGTTCAATATTTCCCATTGTCATACTAGTTTTAAATGTTCATCATATCATTTTTTTTTTAATTTAAGATAGTCACCGTAAAGAAGATTGACTTTAATGTCATTATTTATGTAAATCTGAGGGTTTAACTGCTGTAGATAAGTTTTATCAGATATATTAGGGTTGCCAGGGTTTGGAAAACCTAATACACAATGTAGATGTTAAAACGACACTAAATCGGAATATTAAAACCATTTGATTAAATAATGTAGTATTGTTTTAATATCTTTATTAAGTCCATAAACTGACTGAATGAAGTTCCCATCTTTTTTGAAAGTATCATTTTTATTCATTGATGCATGTTCAACCCATATCCACTACCCAATAGTTAAAAAAATTATAGCCCTCTATGGTTTAGATAATGATAATCTTGTGAAGATCTTTGATAATTAAGAAATGAAAAAAACAATTAAAATTGTTATAATCGTATACTTTTTATTGGTTGTCTGAATAAGTCTTTTAAAGAATTTATTGCTTATTAGGGAAGGAATTAAAGATGTGTTGATTTTGATATCAGGTATGATTTTGGTTGCCCGGTATTTAATACCATTGCAAAATATTAGCATTGTTTCTGTGCAAGAATAATATATACAGTAGATCTCAGTGAAAAGGTAATTGATTTCTGCTCCAAGCTGTTTGTGGCACCATCTCTAAATGAATTTGGGTGTTATGTAGTATTATATAATTTAGTTATTGACCGCAAAATGTTAAAGGTGCTGGAGCAACAAATCATTTTATTATTTATGTATTACAACAAATCATTTTATTATTTATGTATTACGTCAATTTGTTTTTATAGAGAAAAATAATATTTGTTGCATTTATAATCATAAAACTAATTTTTAGTTTCTATTTTTCTTTTTATGTTCTTGAATAGTGTCAGCTGACCGATATATTGTTTCTGATGTCTTATCTTAATTAAAATAGGACTAAGGAAGTCTGTTATCTGGGATTTTAAAGATTAAACTTTTGTACTTAAATTCAATATAAACAACTTAAGCAAAACTACTTCTTTAGACTCTTCCGATTAAGTAGTTTTAAAAAAATTTAATCGGATGCTTCATTGTTAAGGAATTCCTAAAAAGTACGAGAACTGGAAGTGAATGAGCTGGAACTACATTCTATGCTCCAGAACTAAACTAAACTAAGCAACGCACATTTGTTAATTAATATATACTGTTAGGATCGCTGAAGTTTAGAGAATAACGATATACTAACATTTTTGCGAAAGATAACCAGTTTTATACTTCTGGGGTTTTTTCTTTCTCTATGATAATTAACTTTAAAAATTGAAATGTTACGTTTATTTTTGTGTATGTGAGGTGGGGGGGGGGGCAGGGGTTGGAGGACTAGTAATTGGCTTTTCCTAGGATACAAAATAATCTAGTGCCGATTCTGTATATATACATCCAAAGTTTATATTATAATACAATAATTATTATTTTACATCATATCATTATGAAAAAGCTAGCTACATATCCAAATTTGAAAATTACAGATCTAAATTAGTCATCATCATCAACCATTATCAATCCACTGCAGGATGAAGGCCTCTCCAAGTTCAATCCATCTTTTCCTATCTTTAGCTTCTCTTCTCTGCATCACCCCTGCACACTTCCTTATTTCATCCATCCATCTCACATGTGGTCTCTTTCTGGGTCTTTTACAATCTCTTGGAATCCAGTTTAAAATTTCAATTGTCCATCTATTATCATCTCTTCTAGCAATATGTCCAGCCCAACTCCACTTCAGTCTTTTAATTTTTTCAATGAGGTCAGTAACACCTGTTTGTTCTCTTGCCCATACATTGTGTTTTCGATCTCTTCTTGTTACTCCCAACATGCATCTCTCCATACTTCTTTGAGTGGTCTGAAGTCTCTGTATTGCTCTTCTATTAAGTGTTCAAGTCTCAGATCCATAAGTAAGAACTGGCAAAACACATTTATTAAAAACCTTCCTTTTCAAACACATAGGCATATTTCCTTTTAGTATCAAGTTATTTCTACCAAAAGCACTCCAACCAAGTTTAATTCTATGATTAATTTTATCCATTATGTTTCCATCTGTATTAATAATCTGACCAAGGTATTTGTAACTGTTAACTTCTTCTAACTCATCATAATCAATCTTCATTTTTATGTTTTGAGAAAATGTATTAAACATTACTTTAGTCTTTTTAACATTTATCTTTAGTCCTATTTTCCTACTTTCATCTGATAACTCCTGCAACATTTCCTGTAACTCTACAGCATTATTTGCAAAAACAATGACATCATCTGCAAAATCTAAATGACTTAAATAATCTTCATTTACTTTCACTCCTTTACCTTTCCATTTTAATCCACAAAATACTTCTTGCAGCACTGCTGTAAAAAGTTTTGGAGATATGGAGTCACCTTGTCTTACACCCTTTTCAATGTTGATTTTCCTACTATCATTATGTAATCTCAAAAAAAAAGATTACATAATGATAGTAGGAAAATCAACATTGAAAAGGGTGTAAGACAAGGTGACTCCATATCTCCAAAACTTTTTACAGCAGAGCTGCAAGAAGTATTTTGTGGATTAAAATGGAAAGCTAAAGGAGTGAAAGTAAATGAAGATTATTTAAGTCATTTAGATTTTGCAGATGATGTCGTTGTTTTTTTGTTGTTTTTTTTTTGAGAAAAATGTTAAAAGGAAATGGACATGGAAGCATCCAAATGAAGGCACAGCAGAATTGGATGTAATTTTGACTAACAGAAAATACATATTTCAAGATTGTAATGTTCTTAATAAATTTAACACAGGAAGTGATCATCGATTAGTAAGATGTAAGTTACGTGTTAATGTAAAACTAGAGAGACAAAAATTATTAAGAAAAGCAATATTTACAGTTGATATTCCTAATCTTCAGAAACATTCTAATGAATTTAAATTAGATCTTACAAATAGGTTTCAAGTGTTAGGAGATTTTGAACATGATACAGATTTGAATGAAATTAATATGAAAATAACTGATACACTTTTAAAAACTGCAACAAAGATAGCTGGTAGAAAAAAGCACCAATTGACTAATAAAATTTCTACTGAGACTAGAGAACTTATGAAGAAAAGAAGGAATATGAAGATATGCAAGAATGATGCATTAAAAAGAATTGAATATCTCGAATTTTGTAAAATGGTACGGAAAAGAGTTGAAAATGATATAAGAAAGTATAACTGTGAAATAGCAAGGAAAGCTGTAGAAGAAAATAAAAGTCTCAAAAATGTTAAACAACATTTTGGTATTGGTAGGAAATTTATATCTGCAATAAGAAAAAAAGATGGAATTATTACTAAAAAGAGAGATGACATCATGAAATTGGTAGAAGATTTTTATCAAGAATTATATAGTAATAAAGAACAAGTACCTCCTATATCTATTACATCTTCCAAATTGCCCAGAATCTTAAATGAACAAGTGAGACATGCAATTAAGTGTATGAAGAAAGGAAAGGCTCCAGGAAATGATGGAATTATAATTGATATATTAAAAGAAGCAGGTGAAAAAATAGAAACAATTTTAGCAAAGTTATATACCAAATGTCTAAATGGTAAAGATGTACCGGAAGATTGGAAGAATGCAATAATAATATTAATATTTAAAAAAGGTGATAAAGAAGATATTAGAAATTACAGACCTATCAGCCTTTTATCAGTTTTATATAAAATTTTTACCAAGATAATTACAACTCGTCTACAGAGAACTTTGGATTTCCACCAACCAAGAGAACAAGCTGGATTTAAAAGTGGTTTTAGTACAATAGATCATATCCAGGTATTGAGAGAAGTTATAGAAAGGACAAACGAATATGAGTTGTCTTTATGTTTTGGATTTATAGATTATGAAAAGGCATTTGATTCTATACACATTTCTTCAGTGATTAAAGCATTGGATCATCAAGGTATAGATCCAGGATATTGTCATATTTTAAAGAATATTTATAAAAATGCAACAGCAACAATTAGATTACATAATGATACTGGAAAAATCAACATTGAGAAAGGTGTAAGACAAGGTGACTCCATATCTCCAAAACTCTTTACAGCAGTGCTGCAAGAAGTATTTTGTGGATTAAAATGGGAAACTAAAGGAATGAAAGTAAATGGAGAGTATTTAAGTCATTTAGATTTCCAGATGATGTAGTTGTTTTTGCAAATAATGCTTCAGAGCTGCAGGAAATGTTGCAAGAGTTAACAGATGAAAGTAGAAAAGTAGGACTAAAGATAAATGTTAAAAAGACTAAAGTAATGTTTAATCAATTTGATCAAAATATGAAAATAAAGATTGATTATGAAGAATTAGAAGAAGTTAACAGTTACAAATACCTTGGTCAAATTATTAATACAGATGGAAACATAATGGAGGAAATTAATCATAGAATTAAACTTGGTTGGAGTGCTTTTGGTAGAAATAACTTGATACTAAAAGGAAATATGCCTATGTGTTTGAAAAGGATGGTTTTTAACAAATGTGTTTTACCAGTTCTTACTTATGGATCTGAGACTTGGACACTTAATAGAAGAGCAATACAGAGACCTCAGACCACTCAAAGAAGTATGGAGAGGTGTATGTTGGGAGTAACAAGAAGAGATCGAAAACGCAATGTATGGGTAAGACAATAAACAGGTGTTACTGACCTTATTGAAACAATTAAAAGATTGAAATGGAGTTGGGCTGGACATATTGCTAGAAGAGATGATAATAGATGGACAATTGAAATTTTAAACTGGATTCCAAGAGATTGTAAAAGACCCAGAAAGAGACCACATGTGAGATGGATGGATGAAATAAGAAAATGTGCAGGGGTGTTGTGGAGAAGAGAAGCTAAAGATCGGAGAAGATGGATTAAACTTGAAGAGACCTTCATCCTGCAGTGGATTGATAATGGTTGATGATGATGATGATAATTATGTAATCTAATTGTTGCTGTTGCATTTTTATAAATATTCTTTAAAATATGACAATATCCTGGATCGACACCTTGATGATCCAATGCTTTAATCACTGAAGAAATGTTTATAGAATCAAATGCCTTTTCATAATCTACAAATCCTAAGCATAATGGCAACTCATATTCATTTGTCCATTCTATAACTTCTCTCAATACCTGGATATGATATACTGTACTAAAACCACTTTTAAATCCAGCTTGTTCTCTTGGTTGGTGGAAATCCAGTGTTTTCTGTAGACGAGTTGTAATTATCTTAGTAAAAATTTTGTATAAAACCGATAAATACTGATAGGTCTGTAATTTCTAATATCTTCTTTATCACCTTTTTAAAATATTAATATTAATACTGCATTCTTCCAATCATCTGGTACATCTTTATCATTTAGACATTCGGTATATAACTTTGCTAAAAAAATTTCTATTTCTTCACTTCCTTTTTTTAATATATCAATTATAATTCCATCATTACCTGGAGCCTTCCCTTTCTTCATAAATTTAATTGCATGTCTCACTTTATCATTCAAAATTCTGTTCAGAAGATATAATAAGTATAGGAGGCACTTGTTCTTTATTACTATATAATTCTTGATAGAAGTCTTCTACACATTTCATGATGTCGTCTCTCTTTTTAGTAATAATGCCATCTTTTTTTCTTATTGCGGATATAAATTTCCTACCAATACCGAAATGTTGTTTTACACTTTTTAGACTTTTATTCTCTTCTACAGCTTTCTTTACTAATTCACAATTATACTTTCTTATATCATTTTCAACTATTTTTTGCACCATTTTACAAAATTTGAGATATTCATTCCTTTTTAATGCATCATTGTTGTATATCCTCATATTCCTTCTTTTCTTCATAAATTATCTAGTCTCAGTAGAAATTTTATTGGTCAATTGCTGCTTTTTTCTACCAGCTATCTTTCTTGCAGTTTTTAAAAGTGTATCAGTTATTTTCCTATTAATATCATTCAAATCTGAATCATGTTCAAAATCCACAAATACTTGAAACTGATTTGTAAGTTCTAATTTAAATTTATTAGAATGTTTCTGAAGATTAGGAATATCAACTGTAAATATTGTTTTTCTTAATAATTTTTGTCTCTAGTTTTGCATTAACATATATCTTACATCTTACTAATCGATGATCACTTCCTGTGTTAAATTTATTAAGAACATTACAATCTTGAAATATGTATTTTCTGTTAGTCAAAATATAATCCAATTCTGCTGTATCTTCATTTGGATGCTTCCATGTCCATTTCCTTTTAACATTTTTCTCAAAAAAAGAATTCATAATATAAAGTTTATCATTTTCAGCAAACTCCACAATTCTATGTCCTCTCTCATTTCTATTACTGTAACCAAATTTACCTACAGCATTTTCATCTTTCATTTGTTTACCAATTCTAGAATTAAAGTCTCCCATAACAATTTAAAAATGTTGTTTACTCTGATAAAAAGCCTTTTGTACATCCATATAAAAATCTTCTACTACTTCATCACTATGAGAACTTGTTGGGGCATAAACCTGAATTATCTGCATTTGGTATCTGCTATTAAGTTGTAAAACTAATCTTGCCACTATGTCCGATACACCATCAATCTCCACAATGTTATTCTTCCATTTTTTATTTATAATCAATCCTACTCCACTTGTAATTCCAATATTTGTGCCTTTATAGTAGAGTATATAGTCCATTTTTTAAATCAATTGTTTCTTCATCTTTCTTTCTAACTTCACAAAGTCCAATAATGTCCCATTTAATATAAGACAGTTCTTCTAACTCTTGCAATCTTTCTTCACTTGAAAGTGATCATTTGCATTCTAAAATCAATTGGCCTTTTATGCTGTCAGATCAAGATATGATTATTTGCACTCACAATTGTTATTCTATTGGAATTAACTTTAATAAACCTTCCACACTCACATAATGTTAGATTTGGATATTTAATAAGTCATTTTCTAACCAAGCTATTGCTATTTATAAAACTGTCAACTTGCTATCTTCAATGTTATGACATTTCTATTGGAAAGTTTTCTTTAAAAAACAAAACTTTTCTTACATTATTATATGGACACACATGCACAATACATATAAATAAGCCTCAGATTTTGTTATTCTTAAACAAGTGATTAGTTGGCTGCAAACTAGATGTAAAAGGCAGTTTTTACTACTATATGTTAATATTCATTAAATTCTTTTTCTGAATACAGAATGAACTGCAAGCAATAGACTCCCATGCTCAAACGGTAACAGCCAATTATTGATCGTGTTTGTTTATTTTGCATTGTAACTCAGTTTGTTCTATATATTTTAGACCATTGAATATTAACACAGGCGAAACTTTCCATACAGTAGTGCCAACCAGAGTAATCAATGGATGCCAAAAGGCTTGTGCATCATGTGATGTTTAGTGGTTTAACACCATTGAATATTTTGACTAAAAGTCATTATTTGTGCACTTGTGATATTTGACCAGCCAAGTGAAAGCTCCACCCATTTGATAAAGCAAATTTTGTGGTTTAGTTTATTCAGATGAGAATACAAATGTGATAAAACCATATAAAGTATAACATTTGATTGATTGTTAATAGTTTTCCATTAAAATCAAAAAGATAATCAGATAATTCATTGTTCAAAATATCATATATTGTTAGAATGTCAGACACAATAAGTTGAGTCACTTGTTAACTCTCAGATTTTCTTAACCTAGATTTTAATAATTCACTATTTATATGAACTTTAAAGCATTAAAAATGTCCACTTGATTAGCCAGATTATATTATGTAAATAATAATGTTATAGTTATGTCATGCTTTTAAATCTGTTATTAATAGATATATAATATCTATGTAAATGTTTCAAACATTTACATAGATATTACAATAAGCACAAAAAAAGAAAAAAATTATAATTAGAGTTTAACAGAATATAAGAAATACTGCAGTCTGTCAACTTATTGGAGTTGGTTTAGAGTAAAAATTCACAGTTTAATTCCTGATCTTAAAATGTGAAAACAAAAGATTAGTCTGAACAAAAATATGTATGCACCAAAGTAAGTGATTACCTAAAATTCACAATTATCATCAACGCCTAGTTGCATAAAACATGCTCAATAAAGGAAAAATCAACCATTGAACTGAATCTTATAGAGTTTGGAAACTTCATATTGATCATGCATGTGTTTGGTGAACTCAACTCAAATGGCATGAAGTGATTGTCATCCCATCTTTCTTTTCCTCTTCAATACATTATTTGAAACTTAAGAAGAGGAAGGACTTTTTGCCACTCACATTATTCCTAGATAAATGTGTAAGATATCAAAGTAGCATTTACATTAGCACAGTATAGAACAAGAGTTTCCAAACTTTTTTTGGCCGCAAACCCCTTTACCAAAAACTTGTAAGAACAGTGACCCATAGTCATTTACTTTACTTACTCAAATTAATAATTTTTTACAATACTTGATATTAAATATTTCACTAGATATCAAACTTTTCATTTTAATCACTTGTAATTAATAATCAAAAAAAAAAGATAAAAGGAATATGGAATATGACTTTATCTTGTGCAACATTTAATACCAAAACTCACATTATCGAAAATTAAAGCAAAAAAATATGAACAGCGTTTCTTTTAATTTTTGACATTTATGAAATAAATACTTAAGTTCAAAATAAGTACAAATATTGAAATCACTTTATTAAACATAAAAATGAATGAAAAAATCAACATATTCAGACAGGATTAAACATCAAAATTACAATGAAAGATTTTAATCAGAATTATAAAAATAAGAATCCCAAATAAATTAGCTTAGAAAAGTGAATTTAATGAGATGGGTATACCTCGTGATTTGTCTATATCTGGTCATAAATTATTGAGTTGCATTCTAAAATCTCCACGTTCAATTGATTGTTCAGTGATATACAATCGAGGTCTGTTCTGAATCAGGTTTAAACTACACTGAAGCCTTTCTGCCAGATACGACAATGGAAATGCCAGAAAAATACTTTAGTACAACAGTCCATATATCATGTTGCAACCAAAACTTTTGATAACCCTGTTTGAATTTTATCTTGAAATTCTCATTCATGCTGATGGCTAACAGCTCATCTTGCAAAATTATTATTTGGTTCTGCACTAGTAGTGTATGGTTTTATTATCCAGTCTGATATTTCCAATTATAGAATATCTTCAAACTTAGTTTGAAAAGATAAATGAACATCATTAAATTTGCCAAATAAATCAATTTATCTGTTTTACTCTTAAGTAAATTTTCTTTCAAACTGGAATCCTCATCTTCCCAAAACTGTAAAACAGATTGAAAAAGTGGAAAAAATATCACTAAATATAAACCTTTTGAAAGCCAGCAGACTTAAATAAGGAGAACCAATTGATAGAAATCTTCATCGCTTTCCTTGCATAATTGAGCGAACAGTTTAGGGTTCAAACATTACTTCAAATTTTGATCACAGCTGTCATAACAAACTGAACTGACTGATGCAATCTGTTGGTAAGAATCTTGGCTGCTAAATGTTGCCTATGGATTATGCAGTGAACTGCAATCACTTCAGGTATGTATTGTTTCAGGTAACTTATGAAACCATGATAATGACCAACCATAGCTGGTCCTCCATCTGTCACATTGGATATTATATTTATCAATGGATTGTTTTTTTTAGTCTGAAAAATTGCTTCAGTAAATTAAAAATCAATTCGCCCCTGATGTCAGTTTCTAAAGTTCTAGAAAAAAGCAGCTCTTCAAGCACTTCCTGATCTTGAATAAAGTGAACATATGCCAGCAACAAAGCTTCATTACCAGGTAATGTTGACTCATCCAATTGGAGTGAAAAAAACCTTTTTTGCAAATGATTAGAGAAACAGTTTTCCACATCATAACTCATTTTAACAATACATCTTTGAACAATATTATTCCTCAAAGAAATCCTTTTTATAACATCTTATTCACGTTTGTGGAATACAATGTTTAGTACCTCCATGACAGCTGGTAGAATCAATTTCTCCCTTATGGTATATTGCTTGCCAGACTTCACAATGAATAGGGATATGTTGTATGATACCCTTCATCATTCTGCTTCTATGTTGAAATAACATATCATAATTCTCTTAAGAATTTTATCTTCAAGTGATTGAAAGTATGACAATCTTTTTCCTTTTTGTCAGGGTGAATTCTATTCAAGTGATTTGCTAGTTTTGATGGTTTCATAATGTCATTGCTATAAAGACTTTTTGCATATGAGGCACATTGGGACAAATCCTAGCTTCAAATAGTCCAAGCTGTACTGTCTGCATTTCTTTTTTGGTTCAATCATATTATTATCGTAAGAAATAAAAACTTTTACAAACAAACAATTTTGACAGTCCTTGTGATTTAAAAAAATTAAGCATGTACTTACTTGAAACAGATTTTTGTTCAAATTTAATTAAATAAACTGTGTTCTTTGATTTTCTTTTTCATAGTACTATAAATAATTATATTCAAAGTTCAAATCACAAATAAGTACATGTCACATCAAACGAACCAATTTAAAGGGTTTTATGAAAGCATGACCATACAAGGCTGATAGATTCTGCTAATGTCGAATAGGGTCGTCTCAAGTGCGCACATGCAATGGCTTTTTATGTTTGCAGTTGCTTTGGTATGTTCGATAAGAATGTTTGTGCTGCATGTATTTTCATGCATTATTATATGTGACTCTTAATGATACATTTTACCTTTTTTTGATCGCAAGTTTGTAATGTAATGTGTTTTTATCAAGAAAGTGTTTTTTTTTTTAATTATTTTACTTCTTAATTAAGTACCTATTGAAATCGTAGATATTTTGATGTAACAAATAAATAGCATTAATATGGGGGTCTGGTTTTGCTGTCATTGACCTCCAATTTTTTTTATTGAAAGTATCAATCCCTGGAAAGTTTAAATTGACCCAAGGAGTCGATATCACTCTTGGTATAGATGTTTTGATGCATGTAATAGTTTTGAATAGATTTTTTTAGCAACTTTCCATTTGGAAATACTGGGGTAGGTGAAAGGATAATGTAAAAAATAAGCAACAGTAAAAAATATTTTCATTAAGTGAATCACTGACCCCATTCAAATATCAATATCCCCATATTAAATTCCATGTAGAAGTATAATTAAATATCAACTGAAACACTCTTAGGAACAATTGTCACTTTCTTAAGATCTAGTTTATGTATATAATGATGAAATGTAATTGAATTTTTGTCACTCATGATACATAAAAAATCTCAGTGCATGTAGGTCATTTAGGATAATTAGGCAATAAGAAATTATGACCTACTTGATTTTCAATAGTGTCAAATTGGCTTTACTTAAAGTGTGATTTCATTATATTTGTTTATATCTTTGTTATGTGGCCATATAGTGAAGCTCTATTAGTGTTGTGTTTATATGTAATTGCAATAAATACAGACTCATAACTATGATTAAATATTAACATATATACTTACAATATATACAGTTGATATACATTTTCCTAATATCATTCTCAAGGTATAGCATCTAGTTGCTGTGCAATTTTTGATGCAAGAGATTTCAGCTGCCTTATTGGTTTGCCTACCACTTGTAGCTGTATTATAACAACTTGTCTTATGTGTAGGTATAATGTTATTTCCAGCTGTGCCATGACAGCTTGCCTCATGTCAGTTTTACGATCTTACAACTTCCAATTCAACATATAACTTCCAATACAACATGAGCCTGCCTCACTACTTTAACAATATAATGGGCAACATTATATACAGCTGTTCAGTTCTGACAGTTGTTTGATTTTTGTCCAAATGGATTGGCTATTTAAAATCAGAACCCCTTCCATAATTCCATAATGAAAGCAGTTGGATTCACTGAAGAATTATCACCTGTTGGCCGGTGTCTTATCTATTCATATGTTGAATGGTATATAATAATGAATGCTCAGTCTGATCAAGATAAGATGGAATCTGGAAAAATCTATTAGTTGAAGGAATGTTGAGCTATAGCAGTTACAGACATTCTGGACTCTCAACTAGCATCAACATTATATATAAAATGAATAATTTAAACTCTTTACTAATTTTAGCCTAAAGTTGTTTGCAAACTTTAAAAAAAAAGGGGGCATCAAGAGAACATATGTATGCAAAGTTTCAACTAGGTCAGAAATTAGGAAATGGGTGAAAATTGAATTACAAGATTTTGACCTGGCAGATTAAAAAAACAAGTTATATAAATGCATATAAAGAAATAAGTATTGTTGTGGCTAATGGAAAAATGAAAATATGATTACATAAATACACATTCCTATTGTTACAGTTAATAGAGAGAGCTGACCAATTAATACAAAGCTCATAATGGCTGAGTCTTACACTAACTGAAATGATTAATCTTAATAAGCTGAAAAAATGGAAAAGGCATGAAAAAAAAAATCAAGAGAAGCAGCATAATAGATTTTGTGCTATTTCATTTTAGTTTATAAATGAAAGTCAAAACTTATAAATAGTTTAAATGTGCTGGGAATAATAATGTTATGTAAAAACAAGCACACATGGCTTTCTTGCTCAAGATTTCATAAGATGTTTGGGTGCCATTACTGTCAGTTCCAGAATCAATCCTGGGATCTGCAGTGCAGGCCTAAAAATTTATTGCTCAGTAGTACATAAGAAGTTTGAATGCTGCCTGCAGTTTGGCACAATTGATAGGGCATGGAATCAGGAGGCCCAGAATTGATTATGGCACTCACATTTCTTTTGAACTCCTGAACAATAAAGCCATATGGATTATTATTAAATAAAAAATTTTTAGAATTGTTCCTAGTGTACTTAAATTGTTTAATATTATGTAACATCTTTGTATTAACTTTAAATAAAAATATTATTAAGTAAATATGTATAAAGATCTCAGATACTTATTTAAATTAATATTTAATAAAAACTAAAAAAAATTAGCAGTGTATAAAACGAGAAAGAGACAAAAACACTTCAAAATTCTGCATGAAAGATTGATTGAAATCCTTACCAAATCTCAATCTTCTTACAATGATCATATACGATTTTATATCATGATTTCAACATTACCTTATAAAAAATGTTATGACAATAGACAACATATATTTTCTTTTTTCAACCATTATCAATCTATAGCAGAATAAAGTCTCTCTAAATATAATCTAGTTTTTACAATTCATAGCCTCTCCTTTTCTAGTCCATTTATCTCACATGTTGTCTCTTTCTGAGTATTCTTCATTGTTTTGGAGTTAGTTTAAGACTTCAGCTATCTATCTATTATTATCTTTTAACCTTATTGTTTTGTATAGAAAGTTATCATTCCATGTTTAATCCATTAAAAACAAATTCTAAAACAGTTTGAGAACCTTCACCGACCACAAAAATTATTCTAGGATAAATCTAATGTGAAACCAACCTTCAATTGCTAATATGTCCAGAAAAATAACTAGAAACAAATGCAATAAGGTTACTTCCCTCCCATACCACAACTCTGGGAAGAGAAGATTATGTGATTCAGGTGACAGATATTGATAATCTCTATCCCACTATAATCCCTATCATATCATACTGCCCATACTATATACTTTTTTTAATCTTAGACATTAAAATATATCTGATATGTTTTATATCAGTGCATAGTTTCTATCTTAACTTTCCACATCTTTCTATTAATGCTTTGTGATCTTATATTTGTAGAAATTATAAGTAATATTCATTCTTTTAAACATAACTGCAGTTTGGGAGATGAAGATGGCTCTAATGACATCTTTGGATCAATCAACCAGTTCTCTTCAGTTGAGTCACCTCAGTGTTATATGCTGTTTTGTTGCTTTTATAGTTCAAATATACCAGTGCATAATCATAATTATTTAGAAATATGTAAAGTGTATGGCTGCGATTTGTTGAAGAATATCCAAATTTCTTTTTTTTTTTTTAAATAAGTTTAACTGTCCAGTATATATATTTTATTAATATACTTACATATATATAATTTATTCTAATATACATTTTTTTTTTTTTACAATGCTATGTACTCCGGGAGTATTTCTTCAATACCTCCTGGGTCACATCATTAACTTTTATAAAATGAATAATACACAAATTAAAACTCAACACAAATTTATTCACTTGCAATTAAAGGTATAAATATAAGGGATTCGAACTCAGATTTTCAAGCACCATTTAGCTATCCACACTATCTTATACAACTGATACACATAACTACACATGTGTAGAAAAGATAAATAATCTCCAATATATGTATTTTGTGCTAATCCAACACTCATCAGTTGGTCCAGATTATCATCTCTCATATTCATATAATCAGTGCTCAGTTCATTAGATTTTCAATGATATGGACGGTTGAAGGGTTGGAGATTAGAGTAGATTGAAGCCTGTCCATTAAAGTGTGAGGATTTGCTATCTTAATATAAACTGAGCACTGATTATATATATGTGTGTGGGAGATGATAATCTGGATCAAATGATGAGTGCTGGTTTAGCACGAAATACGTGTATTGGTGATTATTTATCTTTTCTACATGTGTGCGGTCATGTGTATCAGTTGTATGAGATAATGTGGATAGTCGAATGGTGCTTGAAAATCTGAGTTCGAATCCCCTATATTTACAATTAAGCTCCAGGTTTGTGAAGAATGCCTGGTTTTCAAATAATTAAAGGTATAAAGAAAAAATAAATAATGAGTAGAATTTATTTTGTACTCTTCAAAGTAATTGCAATAAATTAGCATATGAATTTAGTTATTCTCACGCACACATATTTGTAAAGTACGTGTAACTGTGTGATACTGTTTACTTTTTTCTACATAGATATTAGATAAATATATAAATGACGATTTCACCATCATCAATTAAGCTTTCACAAAGCTGATGAATTCAACATATATCTCCATTTTTAGCCTACACACCTGTAAACTCTTGCAACTTATTTTATATATCAGTCCTTCCTGCATAATGTGTTCATTTGCATATATTATCTCTATTTACCATTCAACAACATGCTGTATGGAAATTTTGAAGTGGTAATAGTAATAAAAGGTGACAATCATATCTGTGCATAATTATAAAAAAATTAATAAACTTTACATCCAGTTTAATATATACACACAGCCCAGGTTACATATTACAGTATTATTGTTTCTCAAATCTTCACTATTTCCTCTCTTTTTTTCTGCTGCAACTACCGCTTCCGATTCGCATAATTAATTTCCTTTGTAACTCTTTACTATCTCCGATTACAAAAGCAGTATTTGAGGTTCAAAAACATTTCCATAATTTTTGTAAACAACTCAATTCTAAATTACTCTGAAATAATTTTGTTCTTTGTCTTTTATAGATATAAATTTTAACGTGAATTGGTTTAGCACATCTCAGATCAGAGAAATGATATTACATGTAAGGATAAGTAATTCAAATGTTAAATATGAAAATAAAAAAAGATTGTTTGAAAATCAATATTTTATTTAGTCTACATTATATGATATATATGTAGGTATGATTTTTATATTTGTGATCATCATCATTTTTAACCAATATTAATCTACTGCAGGATGAAGATCTCCCAAGTTCAAACCAACTTTTATGATCCATGGCCTCTCTTCTCCATATCATCCCAGCACACTTCCTTATTTCATCCATCCAATCTCACATATAGTCTCTTTCTAGGTCTTTTACAATATCTTGGAATCCAGATTAAGATTTCAGCTGCTATTATCGCCTTTTCTAGCAACATGTCCAGCCCAACCCCACTTCAGTCTCTTAATTTTTTCAATGATGTCAGTAACACTTGTTTATTCTCTCACCCATGAATTTAATTTCCAATCTCTTCCTGTTACTCCTAACATGCATCTCTCCATGCTTCATCGAGTAGTCTGAAGTCTCTGGTATTGCTCTAATGTTAAGTCTCCAAGTCTTATATCCATAAGTAAGAACTGGTAAAACACATTTATTAAATCTTTCTTTTCAAACACATAGGTATATATTTTTTTTTATATTAAGTTATTGCTACCAAAAGCACTCTGAACAAATTTAATTTTATGATTAATTTCATCCACTATGTTTTCATCCATATCTTGTGAGAAAATCCCTTGAACAATATTTTAATTTTTTTAGCATTTATCTTTAATACAGTACTACTTTCTTATTTTCATCTGATAATTCTTGCAACATTTCTGAAGCTCTAAAACATTATTTGTGAAAACAATTATATCATCTGCAAAATCTAGATGACTTAAATAATCTCCATTTATTTTTACTCCCTTAGCTTCTCATTTCAAGCCACAAAATACTCTTTGCAAAACTGCTGTAAAAAGTTTTGGAGATATGGAGTCATTCTGTTATACCGTCTTCTTAATGTTAATATTTCTTATATCATTGTGTAACTTAATTATTGCTGTCACATTTTTATAAATATTCTTCAGAATATGACAATGTCCTGGGTCTATACCTTGCTGATCCAATACTTTAATCACTGAAGAAATGCTTATAGAATCAAATGCCTTTTCATAATCTACAAATCCAACTTATATTTATTACTCATTTTTATAACTACTGTCAATACTTGGATATGATTTATTATACTAAAACCACTTTTAAATCCAGCTTATTCTTTTAGTTGGTTAAAATCCAAAATTTTCTGTAGATGGGTTGTGATTATCTTAGTAAAAATTTTGTAAAGAATTTCTAAAAGATTGATAGGTTTGTAATTTCTAATATTTTCTTTATCATCTTTTTTAAATATTAATACTTTATTTTTCCTAATCATCTAGTATATCTTTATCATTTAGACATTTGGTATATAACTTTGCCAACAAATTTTCTATTTTTTTCACCTGCTTTTATATACCGATTTTAATTCCATCCTTACATGGAAGTTTTTCCTTTTTCATAGATTTAATTGCATTTCTCACTTCATTTAAAATCCTGGTCAATTCAGAAGATATAATCATTGTAGGAAATATTTTTCATTATTCTTAACTGCTATATAATTTTTATAGAACTTTTCTACACTTTTGATGCCATCTCTCTTTTTAGTAATAGTTCTATCTCTTTTTCCTATTGCAGAAATGTTTCTTATCAATCATCATCATCATCATTATCAACCATTATCAATCCACTGCAGGATGAAGGTCTCTCCAAGTTTAATCCATCTTCTCCGATCTTTAGCTTCTCTTCTCCACATCACCCCTACACATTTTCTTATTTCATCCATCCATCTTACATGTGGTCTCCTTCTGGGTCTTTTACAATCTCTTGGAATCCAGTTTAAAATTTCAATTGTCCATCTATTATCATCTCTTCTAGCAATATGTCCAGCCCAACTCCACTTCAATCTTTTAATTTTTTCAATGAGGTCACTAATACCTGTTTGTTCTCTTACCCAAACATTGCGTTTTCGATCTCTTCTTGTTACTCCCAACATACATCTCTCCATACTTCTTTGAGTGGTCTGAAGTCTCTGTATTGATCTTCTATTAAGTGTCCAAGTCTCAGATCCATAAGTAAGAACTGGTAAAACACATTTGTTAAAAACCTTTCTTTTCAAACACATAGGCATATTTCCTTTTAATATCAAGTTATTTCTACCAAAAGCACTCCAACCAAGTTTAATTCTATGATTAATTTCTTCTATTATGTTTCCAAGGTATTATTTTACACTCTTAAGACTTTTATTTTTTTATAGCCTTTTTTACTAATTCACAATTATACTTTCTTATTATCAATTCTTTTCCATATCATTTTACAAAAGTCTAAATATTCATTTCTTCTTAATGCATCATTTTTATAAATTTTTATATTCTTTCTTTCCGTCATAAATTGTTTTGTCACAATAGAAATTTTTTAAGCCTTTGCCGAATTTCCTTTAGCACCTATCTTTGTTGAAGTTTTTAAAAGTGTATCACATTACTATTGATTTCATTTAAATCTGAATCATGTTCAAAATTGGTTAAAATTTGAAAAGGGCTTGCAAGTTCTAATTTAAATGTATTGGAATGTTTCTAAAGATTAAGAATATTCTTATATCTTCTCCTTTACTCTTTTTGCATTTCTTCATATATAATAATATTATGATTTGATGTCTGTATTTTTAAAGCAATATATGTAATTATATAACTGAATATTTGTAAATACAGTAACTAAATAATTAAATTTTTTTATCCACTTAGGAGCGCTTTCGATTATCCCAGTAATCTGTGTCAACTAAAGCTTTGAAATGCGAACTTTCCCACAATTCCGTGATCTTAACATTTGCTGCTTGCCTGTTAATTAAGTCATGTTTATATTTGTATATTAGCATAGCTTCCTTTATTTTATTTTTATTGTTATTTTTTTCAATTTGCAATATTTTTACACTGTTAAAATTGAAGTCAAAACCATAAATACATGATTTATTATGGTCGTAAAAAACAGATGCTGAAATATTATCTACTATGTTTCGATTTCTGAACATGTTTTAATAATAGCAAGTGTTCTTTTTTCCAACGTACATCTAGATTCACCTATATATCCACTGCCACACCTACATATCCATTTATAAATGATGCAATTTTTATTTATAAATGAGGTTTTATCTTTGGGGTTATTTATTAATTTGTTTAATGTAGGAGGTGTGTAAAATGCAATATCACATATATCTTTATAAATTTTCCTTATAAACTTTACTTGATAATTTGAAATATATGGGATTGATATCCATATTTTTTTATTAGCAGAAGAATCAATATTATTATTAAAATTTTTTTTTTTATATTTTGTATTAAAATCTCTAATAACATTATATATGTGATTATAACTGTAGCCAACATTTAACAATTCATTCGAATATATTTCAATATTTTTGCCTTTATCTGATGAATATTTGCAAAGACTATTATTTCTAAATAAGAAGGACTTCAAACCTGCCATTTTGTGTGACATTGGCACTTTTGATTTATATGGAATATAACCTCTTTTTACTATTGGTTTAATGGTCATACAGTAATCCATCATGCATTGATTTCTAGTTATTTTAAGATCAAGAAACTGAATGCACATTAAATCTTCATCTGTTTTTATCCATCTTAGGCCTTTCAAACCATTTAATTCTTTAAACAACTCATTAATTGTATTTGGTTTACCACATACAAAAACATCATCAACATATCGATAATATACAGTAATATTTTTTTGATAATATTCCTTTTTCAAAATATTTTCTTCATATGTAGAAATTATAAAATTACATATTTGAGCAACAGTAGGTAAACCCATGGGCCATCCATTACACATTTTATAAAAATCCTTATTAAAAACTGCATAAATATTTTTATCAATAAAATTTAATGTTTCAATTATAAACTTTTATTATTTTCACATTAACATTTTTTAAACTTATTGCGTTGGAAATAATTTCGATAGATGCCAATCGATCAATTGATCTATACATTTCACTAACATCTAGAGTACATATAACATCATTAATATCAATCTTAATGTTATGGATTTTATTAACAAAATCAAATGAAGAACATATTGTATATTTACCAAAACCAAGAATTTCTTGTAGCATTTTCTCAATTAAACAACAAGTTTCATAATAAAACACCCCTCCAAAATCAATCATTAAATACAATGGTTCTTCATATATATATATTACTTATAATCAATCTCCACATATACACTTTAATGCAAATTTTTTTATATAATTCCTTTAATTTCCTAACAATTTTGACTGTCCTGCAGTCTTCATCAGAGCTACAACATTTAAACATATAATCATATAACCATTAATATACATATAAGAATACTTATACAAATACATATTTTACATTATTATTCATAATCATATTTTATTCTTAACTCTATATCTTTACTTCCCTCTTCTTTTCTAATAATTATTTTTTCATTTATTTATTTACTGTTTCTACTTTCTTTTTACTTTCTATTTTTTATTTTTTCTTTCTATCATTCTACATTACTTTCTAATATATTTATCATCTTTCATTCCGTTCCTAAATTTTTTAATATTTATCTATACTCCTTCTTTTATTAATAATCTTTATTCCTATTTCTATCTTTATTCCCTTTTATAATTCACTTATTCATTTTACTCACCACTTGCATAACCTTCCTCTTCCTTTTAAATTTATAACTGATTTTTTCCAAAATCCTTAAACTTTTTCATATACTCCTTTCATACAACTCCCTCTGTTATCAATTTCTTTAACTATTTATCTTGTGTTTAAATTTTATTTTACAAAATTCTCTCTCTATATATATATATACATTTTTTTTATCATTATTAATATTTGTATAAAAATAATGTCTATCTCCCCCCCCCCATTTCTATTCAAATTTGGTTTTTTATCTTTTTAATTAATATTAATTAAAATCAAATTTGAATAGAGGTGGGGGGAGAGACATTATTTTAATAGGAATATTAATAATGATAGAGAAAATGTATATATAGAGAGTTTTGTAAAATAAAGTTTAAACATGGGATAAATAGTTAAAGAAATTGATAATAAAGGGAGGTATATAAATGAGTGTATGAAAAAGAGTCTAAGGATTTTGAAAAAAATCAGTTATAAATTTAAAAGGAAAAGGAAGGTTATGCAAGTGGTGAGTAAAATGAGTAAGAGAATTATAAAAGGGAATAAAGATAGAAATAGGAATAAAGATTATTAATAAAAGAAGTATAGATAAATATTAGAAAGGAAGGAAAGGAATTAGATTTATAGGTGTTAAAGTAAAATAGAAAGATGATAAATATATTAGAGAGTAATGTAGAATGATAGATAGGAAGAAAAAATAAAAAATAAAAAGTAAAAAAAAGTAGAAACAGTAAAAAAATTATGAAAAAATAATTATTACAAAAGAAGAAGGAAGTAAAGGTATAGGGTTAAGAATAAAATATGTATTTTATAAGTATTTTTATATGTTTATTAATGATTATATGATCATATGTTTAAATGTTATAGCTCTGATGAAGACTGCAGGACTGTTGAAACTGTTAGGAAATTAAAGGAATTATATAAAAAAAAATGCATTAAAGTGTATATGTGAAGATTGATTATAAGATTAGGAATGTCAATCATGAATATTGCTTTTAATAATTTTTGTCTCTCTAGTTTTGCATTAACATGTACCTTGCATCTCATTAATTAATGATCACTTCCTGTGTTGAATTTATTAACAATATTATAATCTTAAATACATATTTTCTGCTAGTCAGAATATAGTCCAATTCTGTGATATCTTTTTTGGGATGCATCCATGTCTGTTACTGTTTAGAATTTTTCTCAAAAAAGAATTCATGATATAAAGGTTTTTTTTTTCTGCAAAACTCCACAAGTTTATGTACTCTCTCATTTCTATCTTATAATCTAATTTACCTACAACATTTTTATCTTTCAATTGTTTACTAATTCTAGCATTAAAGTTCTCCATGAAAATTTTAAAATGTTTAGTCTGATCAAAAAGCTTTTTGTTCATCTATATAAAAATCTTCTATTTTTTTATCAAAATAAGAGCTTGTTGGAGCATACATTTGAATTATCTCATTTGGTATCTACTATTAAGCTGAATAACTAATCTTCCAATTCTATCTGATACATCACTCTCCACTATGTTGTTCCATTTTTTTATATTAATAATGAATCATATTCCACTTGTAATTCCAGTATTTATGACTTTGTAGTACAGGACATGATCACTTCATCTTCTAATTTTACTAAGTCTAATAATAACCCTAGTTAATATTAAACAATTATTGCAATTTTATTTCACTGGAAAGTTATCTGCAATTGTAAATATCTAAATAATAGATCATCATCAAATGGCAGCCTGGATCTGCAATCAGGAAGTTCTTTGCACTCTCTGCCTTCGGCTGCCAATTACTGCTTTGTTAAGTTTAATTAAATTATTCTAAATTTAATTTGAGAGATTGCTATTTCGTTTTACAGAAATAAAAAAACAATCAAAGGAATAAGATAATTGGACAAAATAATTAATATATTTTAATAAATTCACCACCTTGAACTTACACGTAGTATACCTCTTTCCACACGGCCGACATAGGTCACGGAGAAGCAATGAGACTCATAACAAAAAAAAATGGAATTTATTAACTGTATATATTTAAAACTAATTAATGCATCGGAAATCACATATATAATATAGAGAATTTTGAATTGGATTGAAATAAATAAGATCGAGATCAGAGTAATTTATTAAATTGTATGTTTATTTTTGCAGATTAAATTTGACGATTTTATCTATATTATTCTTGCATTTTACAAATTAAAATCTTGGCGTAGCATCTAACACACATTTTGGAGGGCGCTTTAATATTCTCTCCTTACAATTAAGAATTATTTTACATTTGTTATTTTATTTGATGAAGTTAAACCATTTTTCATCATTTGCTTTATTATCTTATTGATCAGTCACTGCATTGTAGCTATGGGGCAGATTATGCTAATCCCTCTTATTCCATAGTTTCAGCTAAGCAATCAGGCAAAGCCTTGTTTTCACATATATGTGAAACATTTAAAGTCAATTTTATCTATAATATTATTATTTCAAACTATTGTACATGAGACCGAAACTAGCTCTTGAATATGTCAGACAATGGCTGAAACTTAATTTAAGGGAGGAAGAGTTGGCAACCAAAAGAACCAATGCGTATAGCGCTGGTAAACAGTTATAATAAATGTTGCTCTGCGGATGGATTAATATTTAGGGTTTTGTGATCAACACCGGAGCCCTATGACCGATCGCCATGCTGCTAAAGAGGGTTGGGGTGGCTAACACTATTGCCTGGAATTTGACGTCAGGTCTTATTCGTGTGCGACCCAAGGAGTGTAAGTGGGATGGCCGTTCCGAGTCCCAACTTAAAGAAAAATGCAACATAACGAGAAAGTTTAAATGTATAATAAAATTATCACATCCGTCAAGCAAAAGAGTTGAAATAATTTAATATTTAGCCACGAGAATGATAGCTAATCAGTGGAATCATTAGCGCCAACTCTAATATAGCACTTTTAATATCATATGCTATACGTGGGCGTACTTTTAAATATTCTTTGCTTTCTAGTTTCAATCTCAAATAACACATTTGATTACGCGATTAATTAATAAAAACAAAAAAGGGGAAAAAAGTATATTTGGAGGGCTTTTACAAAATGAAATAAATAACAAATATACTTATTCAAGGCTTGGATATTGCTTAGTGAAAATTAAATTGAAATTTACTTTGGGTTAAAACAAGATTCCCATTTTAAAATTGCCAACAAATAATTAAATAATCAAGGTCAAAATAATAATCAGCACATAGCCAATTCTTAACAGTTATTTAAGAGGGTTTCGAAACAGCGTGCATTAAGCTACGATAAATAATTATTAAATGAAGAGGGGTCATTCTCTCTTCTCTTTATTATTAATATTGAATGCCCGCTGTTTCGAGGCATTAGCATATAATTTATATTTTAAAATAAAAAAAAATAAAGAAACCATAGTCACAACTGCAGTGAGAAAATTGAAAATAAAATTATTAAAATCATTTAGTTAGGAAACATTAGAAAGTAGGTCAGAATTATATAATTAAATTTAAGAATAAAATTTTACATTTAGCAATTTACTTGAATTCAAGATTTTAGAATTAAAATACATTTTATAAGTCTAGACTTAAAGGAAAATTAATATATTGAACTGCAGTTAGAAATGGTGAGGTTACCGGTCATCTTGTAGTACTTGAGCTGGAGTTACGGGAGTCTTTGTGGCGGCTTGCGGCATCATCTTCTTCCCACGGTTAGAGCGGAGCTGTTATGGCGGCATACTGGTGATGGTGGTTTTTTTGGATGGAAGTAAAGGCCCGTCGCCTTCACTCTGGAGCTTAGCCAAGGCTGCCTGTTTTAGCCCGACATTTTCTCTCGCACAGATATAAAAATTATTGTCTTAACTGGATGTCAAAATGTTCACGGTTGCTTTTGGTTCAGGATACACGCTGGATTCCAAAGCTTAACGATGATCAAAGAAGGCAAAACTTCACAGATGTAGCATTCAAGCTGTAAAGATTTCAAAGATTCAAAGCTGTCAAGGTTTCAAAAAAGTAAAGATCTAAGATGGCTCCTCCACTTTACATGGCCTTTTTAAATGATCGCCTTATCAGCCCACACACCTTGGAATTTCATCTCCATCAAGATTACAAAATTTTTAATTTGCTTATGAAATTAGTGGTTGACTTCAAACATGCTGACATTCCTTTTAGGTGTTATAACTTTTCTCTGATTATCAACTTTTAATTAAATCGAATTTTAATCAGTTTAATCCGATATTAGATTTTATTTTTAATTAGTCAGGAATTTTGTTCTGATTTTATAATTTATGTGTAAAATCCCTGCTGTAAACATATTTTTAATTAGCGAGGTCTCCAAAATAATTTAGAATCAATTAGCTAGATTATTTTAAAATTGGCTTTTCTTTTTAGAAACCTAAGGCAGGTGTGGCATATACTGATACAATTGTTTACAGCAAAAACTTTACTAAACTTTTAATTCTCCGAAAATACTTTTATTTTTAGAAAAAAAAATCTTTTTTCTTTTTAAAAAGAAACTTGTCAGCGCATTTGCAATCAATCACCCTTTCAATGTGTTTTTACATTAAATTGGTTTATAATAAAAATGAAACTTAAAATTTAATAAATATTTTAATCACGCCACTATGCTATATATGTATATTCAATATAGGTGGATTATATTCCCACATACGAATTTAAGTAATAAATTAATAAATTGACGCTACATTATTACTGTTTAAAAATATTACGCGATAAAATTATACGCTATAACTCTGGCAATACTATTCACTTATAGCGTTCTTTCGTATGTGCGTATATAATGCTGTTTATATAGCCGTGATTGCAATTTTTAGCTTACAAATCTTAATTTAGACTTATTAAACAGGTTTGAACTTAGCACAGACGAGTGGGTTATTAGGATGGTTGGTGAAACGGTGAGGGACTTGAAGACAACCGTTTCATTTCCGTAAACTTACAAAAAAAAAAAAAGCAATTAAAAAAAAATGACCTTGCTACAATCATGACTTTGAATTTTTGGTTATCAACTTGTTAAATAATTTCCTATTTTCCCGTACGCATAAACTTGTTTACTTGCTGCGCTAAGGGATTTATTTATCACTACACTTTATACTTACTGGGCTCTCCTACCACCAAAAAAGAAAAAAACATCCTCTCAATAAAATTTATGTCAAGAGTAACATACACATTAAATCACCAATCAATCATAAAAAAAAATCATGAGATCTCAATAAATCTGAATTAATATCCAAATGGATATTCGTCAGTCAGAATGGGGTGAACATGTTAGTTTTTTTTTTTTTTTTTTTAAATATGCAGTATATATATTTAATGTTTTTTTTTTGGGGGGGGGAGGGACAGATCCTTTTTTTTTTTTTTAAGCTAATAAATTTTTACGTAGGATCTGGGGGTTGTTTAATACTTGAAACTCATTGACTACTAAAGCCAAACCAATATCCCAACATGTCATCATCATCCTCGGATTCAGACGTCTCATTACATTCGCTTGTTGGTCTTAACAGAGGCTGACGTGGGTGCATTTTTAAGCTTCTGGCAAATTCACTACAGCAGTCCCACCAAGACTTTGCGTATCCATGTAAATAATGAATGGCCAATGCTACCTGATCAGCTACTAGGACCTTTGAAATCTGAAGAGTTCCTTTAAGCTTTCTCTAAATGTACCTTTAGATTTTCTCCCGCCTCTCCCTTAAAAGATTTTACTTGGATAACAATCCAAGCCCATGGGTATATTCATTGATGATGTCACTGATTCATATATAGTTGGTTCTCTATTTTCTAAGTGGTTCAACTCTAAACCACTTCCTGCATGGGATGGAACAGTGTTCAGATTCTTTATCCATAATGTTTTCCATGTTGATTTTCATCTCCCCTTATATTAGAAATATCTTTTACACTATCTGTAGTCTTACTAATATCTGGTACAATGTTTGTTCTTGCCCTGGTTGTAGGTTTGGGAACCAGTAGTTAAGTTACATTCTACAATGTCCATTTTTGCTTCCCTTATTGGTGTAATTTCTCTCTTCAATTCCTGGATGTCTTCTGTAATGGCATTTTCTTCTTGGGCAAAAACATGATTTCTATAACTCAAGTTTTCTTTTAACTCAGAAATCTCCTCTCTCCCGATCTGTTTCTGTCCCTCTTCGTATTCTTCAATTTTTAAAGGCAGATATCTTGCCCCATTTTCGAGACTTTCTCCTCCATAACCATTTCCTGATGCTCGGTCTGCCCTCTAACATCTGTGAGTCGTTCTTTTTAGTGATTCTATTTCCTTGTTGGTTTCTTCGTTTTGATCTAATTTTTTTAGACCTCTACTTGAACTTCTTGATATTTTTCTTGGCATCTGATGGACAACTCCTGCCGAGCTCCTACAGGAGCTCTTTCTTCAAGTCACTAAGGCTTGCATTTCCATTTCTCAGTCTCACTTCACTATCCCTTCCTCATGCCGACTGCTTCCCTCTCCTAACTTCCTTTCCCAACATCTCAGATCTCTGCTCCATCTTCTAACTTTTTTTTTTGATCTCTCTCCTCCAATTTCTGACTATTTACCTCAGTCTCTCTTTATAAAAATTTGAGTCATCCTCTCCAACGTCAAAAAATTCACATCCCAGATTTTTATTTTTAGACTCTTCCTCCTGTTTGTGTTCTATTTCATTATTTACTGGTTCTTCCGTCAGATAATGACAGGCTTCTCCTGTAGGAATTTCCTCATCAGGGCTAAGGATCACTTCCCCTTATGTGCACCCTCTCTCTTCTGCGGTCTTTCTCCCTGACCTTAACGTGAGTTCCCTAAAAACTTCCCTCCTATTTCCTTGTGTGCACTTCTCACCCACACTCATTATTTCTTGATCCTCATCCATATTATTATTATTATTTCTTTTTTTTTATTAAACTAGATCTCAAAACAATACTGATTAATTTACTAAAAAAAAACTTTATTGAATATACGGCTGATAGCTAAACTCCATGAATATGAAACATTTTGGTTCATTTCCATCCTGTTATGATGCCTAACTCTACTATGATGCCTAACCTGCCACTATTATTTTTATTTTGCAAGACCCGCCCATTATTTCATAACTGGCAAAATACAGTTATAAAAATAAATAATAAAGTTGACTCACCCTCGGTTTCTTCCAGCTGTTTTAAAATTTAATTTTAAAATTAGTTCATGATTAAACAATATTTTGTTTTATACGTCTGTGCCAGTTTCAAATGGTAAAATTTATATTTGACCCACTTTCCAATTTCATTCTCATTCTTATTCAATCCAATTCACAAAGAATGATTTACATTTAAAAAAAAAAAATGGTTTTTCCTTCCTTTTTTATTAAGTCCTAAATGTTTTCCTTTACTACCCTGATGACAAATTTATATGAGGATGACCTATAGCTTATTTAAATCATCCTCGGGCATAAGTCACCAGTGAGCAGAAGCTTAACAAAATTAAGCTCAAAATTGCAAAGTCATTTTAACAAAAAAATTTGCTTTTTTTTTTTTTTTAGCAAAATTTTTTATTTCATTTTATATGTATCTGATCATTGGTCTCTTCAGGGGTGGAAATAAGTTACAAGCCCCACGATTTGGGCGTCCAAACCCGG
>JAQFVV010012479.1:5172449-5375406 GCA_028023455.1 Epiperipatus broadwayi | reverse complement strand
TGCATGATTTTTCAGGATTGTGAATATTAATAAAGCACAAAGAATATTAATCGCTTGTTTGGATTGAGTTTGATAAGCAAAGACAAATTAAAGGACTAATGAAACAAAATAAGTTAATTTATTAACAATAAATGTATAAAATTGTAGTTTGTGTACTTTAAACTATTACTTAGTATTATAATATATAGAATAATAAAATAATAATAATTGAGAGAGATATTTAAACCAGTTTAAAAAGTTGCCAGCAATGGTTTTCTGAATATATTATTCTTTTACTATTTTTTATGAACATCTTGATTAGTTCATTCAAAGATGGTACTTATTCTTCTTTAGAAACTGATGATGCTACATAGGATATATAGTAACATAGAATCAGATTTTATAGCACAGTCCACTTCTTTTTCTTATGGCATAACTACACAGGCAATAGCTGGTTTTAGCAGTCTTTAGCATTTGTCTCTGTATCAATTGCATCTCTGGATGTTTTGACTGATGTGACTTTTGGTTGTCTAGCTACACATAGAATATAGTCTTTTACTACTGTTATAAATGGATATTGAAATTTACTTCAAAACAGTCAGAATGATAAGGCTATCCAAGCTATTGAGTGAAAAAGTGCTTTCTCTTCTTTGCATAGGATCCTGCAGCACTGCTTCTGGACTTAATAAGTCTTCAAATAGACTAAAGTAGACTGCCATAATTCTTTGTGATGTATTTAGGCCCTGCTTTGCCTATTGTTCACACTTACCACTGTACTCAATGAATGTTTTCCAAACTGATTTAAGCAAAAGCTTAATTATAAGATTTAACATCTGTTTATCTTCAGTGGCATGTTTATTGATAAACATTTCTTCATTCCTCTTATAACATGTGGAAATAAATAATTCTGCATATCCTTTTAATAATTTTGCATATCCTTTTAAATTATATCATATTTTTTTAACTAAATGAACAAAATAAAAAAAAGTTTAATTTTCTCTTTTCTTTCTTTATTCATGTTAGAAAGAGAAAGAAAGAGAAAAAGTAATTGCCAACTTTTAAAAAATTGCTCAATAATTTTCTTAATTTTTTAGCAATCCCAAATTTTCAATAATGTATTTAGATTTGCCATTTAATTTACTTTAAGAATCGATAAGTTATTTATTTAAAAATATTATTCAAAAGGAAAATTGAAAAGAATCCAAAACACTATATTCTTCTACACTATGAACATCAAAACTATTTTTCTTTCTTACCTTTTAAATAGTTCATTTCACCATTTTACTGCTTTTTATGTCTTACAAGGTACATTTCCCTTATAAAATATACAATACTATGATTAAAATACATAAAATATTTTTCTTTCATTTTTTAAACAAATATACTTAAGTGAACTGTATATCATATATAATACATGCACACCTACAACAATATTTACATTTATTACTCTCAATTTATAAAAAATTTTTATTGAACATGCTTTTGATCAAACAGCTTTGTAAGCTAATTAATTTGAGTTGCTATTGAATTATGTGTGTGTGTTTGTATGTGAAGGAAATGGAAACAGACAAGTATTTGCTGAATTATCAATATAAATAGATACACCCACATTCAACATTACTAATAGTAGACATTTTTACAAATACATTTAATGCTAGTCATTTGCATTTAAAATATAAGATAAAACTTACAATCCAGAGGTCATACTAATCTAATAGTTTCTCAAACATCAAACAGTTTGTCAGTTTTATTACTATTTGTAAAATTATATAACTTTACCATATAAATATTTTTATTAAGCATTTATTCACAACAATAATTTTTCCAATAAATACGTAAATGATTATTGATCCATTATTATATTTCATTTAAGTTTAAATATAGATTTAAAATTAATTAAAGTTTAATTATATGTAAAATTAGAGAAAAAATAAAAGATTATTTTACTTACAAGAGAGAAGATATTTATCAACAGTATTTTTAAAAAATGAATATAAAGAGGAGGAAAATGTCTGTTCATAAAAATTGTAAAATACAAACCAAATTGGTATGTACTATAGTGTGAAAAGTTTAATTATATTAAAACCAAATATACATGATCTTTTAAAAGGCCATCATTTTAATATATTTAATTTAAGCATCATGGCTTCTTTCACATTAATATCTTTATAATAAAAATTACATATTATTAAACCAAATATTTGTAATTTTTTTCAAATTGGGCTTTTAATATTTTTTTTAAGATTTAATGTAATATTTATTACATTAAGACTACACCCTGTAAAAATTACAGTAGGGACCTCTGCAAATCTTTTAACACAAGATTTATTCATTTTTTCAGGCTCATAATCTTAAGCTTATAGCCATAATAAATATTACTTTTTAAATAATGATACGTGCTTTATAAATATCATTACATAACTTTAAGATTTAATGTAAATAGATATTGTTTTTTTTTACTAAATATTGTTGAGAATGTCATTCACCTAAATTATGTTAGAAGATTTACAGACCATGAAAGCAATTTAAGAAAACTAAATTAAAATTTTTAAATATATCTGTTATGTTTGACAGCATTATAGTACAACTATATAGTTACTGGAGCATGCCTCTGAATAAAAAATTGAATTCCTTTTTTAATTTTTTTGACAGCAACATATAGTAACAGTAATAGTTTTTTTTTTTTTTTAGCTTTGTTGATAGTTACCATTTATTAATACAAAAGCATCATTTTTGCAAAAAAATTTTTTATTAATTAAATACTTTTTTAATTGGTTTGCTTTAACATTTTTTTAAATATTTAATGTAAATACATGGGTTTTTACTAATCATTATTGAAGCTATATTAGGGGGATTGACAGACCAAAAAAGCTGGATAGTAACTTTTATTGCAAACAATACAAACAGTTTTTTTGACAGGATGTGATTTTTTAAGTGATTGCTTTAATATTTTTTTTAATATTTAATGTAAATTAAACAAAAGTTTTTAATATTTCATAAATAAATGTAGAAAAATGTACTTGATCTGAAAGGTAATTGTTACTAATATGTAAATTTGACAGCATTAAGTACAACTATAAATAATAAAATTATTTACTACAGTACTCTCCTGAATAAAAAAAAATGAAATCCTGAAAGGCTATCATTTATGTAATAATATTATTTACAGGAGGTAAATATGATATTATAGCATATATATTTTTTCCCCACTAAATATTACATTTCAAACTTGAATTTATGTATTACAATCAAATTTTTATTATGATTTAAATCCTAACCTACCTCTGTAGTTTAGAGCATATGTACTGAATATTTTTCCAATTCATTACTTTGCATAAATTTAGTAGTTATGGGTTGACACGTGACATTGGACAAACAATTCAACACATTTACCAATCAGACAATCAAAAAATATGGATTTTATATATAACAGAAACACTATAAAATGTTAATAATGAACATAACATTTATAATTTATAGTTAGAAAACAATAGTGTGTAAGATCAATTCAAACTAATCATAAAAATATCCATAGAAAAAATATAATGCAGCTAAAAATGGGAAACGAAAATAAAAAATAAAAAATAAATCATAGATAATTCAAATTATCCTCTACTTTTTAGATAAGAAGTGAATTGAGATGCTTCCCAAAAATATGAAAAAAGTATTGATTGAAAGAACATCTTTTTACTTTTTATATAGGGAACAAAGCAGTAAAACAATGAAGTGCTTTTTGACCCTTAATAGATGATAATCATGTTTCTAGAAAACAAATCTCACAAAACAGAAGACATTATTATGAGAAAAAACAAAACTAAATTTTGAGATCTTTTTTAGGCGTTAGTTTTTCATTTACATGTGTAACTTTTTGTCTTGATTGTATTACTCTTTTCTTGTCTGATTTTTTTACTTAATTTTTTTTTAAGTATTATTATACATTTTTTTCTCTATTAGAAAAGATCAAAAGCTTTAAAAAAAATTATAAGCAATATTGAAAAAAAAAAAAAATTAATACGAAAAATAAGACAGATTTTAAAAATGATTATGAGTGGGTTTATTGATATCAAAACAGATTTAATTTTTTAAAAATAATAATAATCGAATTTTATTATTTTATTCAAAATAATTTTTTGAAAAATTAGAGATTGAATACTTGATTAAAATTACATAAAATTAAATAAAAAATAACAATGTTTGTATTTTTATTTTTGAGTTATTTTCTGGCAGCATTAATCATATCATGTCAGATTATCAATGACCAAATAAATTATAATCTTTTATTTAAAATCATAACTTGTATTACAAATATTTTATATAGAATTTTTCATGAACATTAATTTGAAAGAGATGTCCTTTTTTTTTGTAATTAACATTAGTAAAACTGGATTATTACTATTTCATTTAAACATTAGGTATCAGAAAAGCAGCTTAATTGTTAAATGCAAAATTTTCTTTAAAAATTATCTAACACTTCAGTAAAGATGAAATTCAAAATAAGTAAGTTGAAGTACAAAAAGTTAATCATTAATAAACAATTACTCATGTTTTCTTGGAAATAAGACCTAACCAGAAATTTAAGCCCTAGCATGAGTTTTTTGGATGCTTTTAAATAAGCCCTAACCCAAATATAAGCCTGAATTGAGATTGTCAGCCAGATGGAACAAATTTCTTTTTGTATGTTGAAGCACACAATGTATGTATTGAATTATAAAGTGATAAATGTATAAATCACTAATATTAATGACATTAATGCTTTAAATAAATGACAATATAAATTAAATTGCTACTTATGTATTTTCTTGGTTGAACATTTTTAAATAAACATAATTCTATGTGCATATAGAAACACTTTCCCTCTCAATTTAATTTTTGACTTAAGCTAACCAATTTATTGACTTTATGAATGATAACAAACTTTTTTAAATTTTTCTACCACAAGCCAGTATATTGAACAATTTATAATTTAATTCTATATAATTTTAGGTAATTATGTTACTTATATTTAATACTTTGATTTAGAATGCTTGACTTACCTATAGAGTTTAACCATGGAGGCTTTTAAGTATTTTTTTAAAAATCAGCTTCATTCCTTAAATGATTTTTTCTTTGTAAAAGAATTTAAATAATGTAAGTAATTTTAATAATTAAAGTTTAGTTTAAGTTAAATCATTTTTTTCCCCTAAAGAAAAGTTTTAAAAAGAGTATCTAAACTGGGTTATTATGGATAATTTGGAATTACGATATGGGCTCTTAGTAATGGATGGATGTGGTTGTGTCTTATATGAATCTTCATAACTCAATATGTTATGTGATGTAACAGTCATTCTTAATGCAGTGCAAAATACAGAAATATTTTCTGAAATTTTGTGCTTGCATTTTTTCATTACTTTTGTATGAATAATCATTCTTAACTGTAATCATTTTTGTTACCACCCCCTATCTCATAACTCTTTAATTAATGCTTCATTTAATGGTAGATATATATGGAATAATATTTTGATACCAGACATGTTTTGGTACTTAAATAAATGAAAATATCCCAATGCATAATGTGTGCTGAAAATTCAAATATTCACAGAGGGTGTTGCTGGAAAGACATGTTTGGGAGGTCAACTTGAGATTTTAAATAAATGTGATATTTTTTACATAAATAATGCAGGTATTTGTATATGAAAAAATAAAACATACCCTGAAAATAAGCCCTACAGTATGTTTTGGAGCAAAAATTAATATAAGACCCTGTGTCTTATTTTCAGGAAATCAAGATATAACTGTATAGAGGTGACAAAAACTGTAAAAGACAATATGAATCTTAAAAATAAATATAAAAAATTAATATATAAATATTTACAATGAATGTTGTCTTGGAAATATTAAAAAAAATGTGGCAATATTATTAATAAGGAAATAATATCATGAAATGGGGGAATGATTTTATAAAAATAAATAAAAAACTAAATAAAATTTGCTCTCCACTATAAGTGAAATCTCTATAATTTTCTGTTATTTTTAATAAAATGTGAGATACAAAATTAAATGTTTTAAAAATGATGGAATTATTAATGTTATTTTAAAAAGAGGTGAATGAATAGAAAAACTGTTGGAAAATCCATATGTTTAAAAGATAAAAGTAGACCCAGAAATTATGAATTTTCCAGTTTTTTTTTCTTAAATAAGATCTCTAAGAATTGTATAATTTATCTATACCAAAACATTGATGTGAAATTAATGTGAATAAACAGTATGGATTTAGAAATAGTTATAGGATAGTATATCATACATGAATTTTAATATAAGTTTAAAAGAAGCAATGAAAATGATTAACGTTTTTTCTAGATTTATAGATTGTGAAAATACATTTGATTCTATAAAAAATTTAGTGGTGATTAAAACTTTAATATTGTCAAATTCTGAATACAGACGTAATGCTGTAAATATACATGTAAATGTGCTTTTTCAATTTATTCTGAATATTACTTTTAATTTTTTTAATTTATTACTGTATTATAATTTTAATTTTCATATATATATATACTATACACATAAATCATCATTTATATATACATACGTGTATAAAAAGTACTGTATAATTATAACACAATAACCAATAATAATCGAATTATAATTATGTTTTATCGATAAAACATGAACCGTTATACGCTATATACATTTGTGCGTCAAGGAATCTTGGAACAAAATATGACATAGTTCGCAGCTCCACCGTATGTGATTTTTCCTTGTCAAAGCAAATAATTATTTAATTATTGTCTGCAAATGAATTTCTTTAATAGCTTGAAAAATAAAAATTAAATTAAAATGATAAATTCCATGAGTATTGTTCTTCAATTTTTCTAATCTTCTTTGGAAAAACATAAAGAAGTCTTTAACATTCAGTATATTTAGAAAGATTGGTATAGATATATGTAGTAATATTTGACAAGGTGTTTAAGCAGATACAATATATATATATATACCATTATTAAAGAATATTAACTGTTATTTGTATAATTCTACACAAAGCCATTTTATTATTTTCACTCCCCTCCCCCTCATTTGCAGTATTATGTGAGTGTATGTGTGTGCATGCGCTGATTTCAAGTTTTTCTCTTTATTAACTTTATCTCATTTTTATTGACTTACTTTCTCTCATAATCAATTAACTTTTCTGGTCCCAAGACAGTTTGATGAAATTCAAATAAATTTGTTCTATTTTATTTTTAATTAAAACAAACTGAGAGACTGAAATTAAATTATACCTAAATGATCGCTAGCAAATAAAACTTTGATCTTTGGTTGTTTCTTAATTAATGAAATCAAAAATAGAAAGATGTAAAATCGAGATTTGCTCTTTTTTTTTCCATTAACTTTGATTTACAATCGTTTTTAATATTTTCTATTTTTTGTATACTGTAAATAAAATTGTGTATTGATTTTTTTTTGTTTTTTGCTGGATATCTTTTAATGATCAGCAAAAAGACATACCAACTCAATGAATTTTCCCACAACCCACATTTTAAGGGGGAGAGGGGCATATATAAACGTATTCAGTAAAATTTAGTTAGTTTTAATTATTAATATTAAAACTAATTTCATAATAAATAAAATAACAATAACCAAACATTATGATAGAAACACAATAGCAAAATCACGTTTAGCGAATATAGAATTGGATTACAAGAAAACAATATTCTGATATCAAGAATGAAACAAATATATAAATAGAATTATATGGAGATCATTTTATATATATTGGGATATACACATTTATACATGTTTCAAACTAAATATAATAAATTAAATTAAAACTTAGAAGAAAAAATATCAATTTATATTTATTCTGTCATCATGTCACTTTAAACATCTAATAAACTCTAGAGTAGTAGTAGTAGTGATAGTAGTAGTAGTAATAGTATTGATCAAGTTAGTTATTGGTTTTAATTTTGACAACTATTTTTACGATCAAGAATATGTATTTGAAAATACTTTTTAAAAAATAATTTAATTAAAATTTTTATAATAAATATGAATTAAAATATTTTATTAAAAAACCTGGAAATGAATTTAAAAAAACTAAGAACAAACATCTTTGCTGCTGAAATAAATGTGTTATCTTCTTAGCATTATATGGTGTCATCTATCTTCTTACTTTTTTTAACTTTAGTCCTTTTAAACATTGTTTGCCTTCTAATATTTAGATATTTCATTACTAATGATTTTTAATGCAATGCATATTATTAATATTTTAACAGGTGATATGTGGATGGTGCATTTAATGAATATTACTTTAGCAATAATTTTACCAGTTAATAAACTGAATTTATAATGCAACACTATAAATAATCTCTTATTACTTTTATCTATATCAATATTTTTCTAAAACTATTGTAAACAGGCTATTTAGGGACAAATAATAAAAAATAGTAATTAAATATTCATTAAATGCAAGACAGAATCGGTTTTTTACTATATATATATATATATTACATTGGGAAATATCTACATTTTTTCCATCATCATCCAGCACAATTATTTTTAGAGGCAAAGACATTGTTAGATAGAATTAAGTTTCTGATGACAGTTATTTTCATCAAGATATCTATGTTACTTAAAAAATGCTTCTTCATTATGGTTTTGATCACAGGATTTATTAATAAGGCTTTTTTCATATAATAAGAAAAAAAAATGTTACTTCAAAAATTAAGATTGTCTGCCACATATAAAAGAAGTAACTGATAAAATTAATAATGCTTTAAAGAAAAATAATATCCACACAATTTATACTACATTTAAAAAAAAATTAATGATGTATTTCCACACCTCAAAGATAAAATTTCTTTTGGAGTCTTGTGGTCAGTATGAAATTCCTTATCATTTGGTTTATATTTGTACATTGGACAAATCAATTATAGAATAAACATTAAAAAAAAAGAACACATTTTGGCAATTAAAAAAAAATCTAATTCATTAGCCATTTGTTCACACATTAAATTAACAAGCTATGACATCAATTGTAGTTAAAAAACACATTCTGGTAAAAATTGAACAATATGATCAGAGGCTTCTAACGAAGTTATAGAGATTTTCAACATACATAATAGCATAAATAAAAAATGTAAATTAAAGAAAATTAATATTTGGAAAAAACTATTTGAGGATAAAATATTTTTAAAAACTTTTCAACCAATAGAATTTAAGAATGAGGAGAAAATAAAAATAATGATTCTAGATTTCTCTACACATTCTTATGGTTTGAGCAAGAAAAAACACTAAGGAACACACTTGTTATTGTAGTAAAACATTATTTTAGTATACATGGCTTTCAGAAACAATAGTATAAGTGTATATGTATATAATTTACAAGCATTAATGTTTCAATTTTCCATTAATATATAATTTGTTCAATATAAGAAGAAACTATAAAGAGTTTTTTGATATAATATATAAGATTTTGTTTGCACTAATGGATAATTTGCTTAAAATTATTATATCATTAGGTCTTCAAGATTCATCATAATGATATGTTTCTGAAATTATACAATAAAGATTTCCATTGTCAAGTGTAATATTTTTTTGTATATTCTTATTATATACTAAAATTTTCATGAATTTTTATTTCCATTCTCCAAGAATTATTTACAATTATCTTTATCCACATTCTATTTTGATATATCTTCTTATATTTGTTTTGTTTATTTTTCCTAAATGTAATGAGTAGTATCTGCTAATATAAAAAAATAATATAGTTTAATGATGGAGACAATCAAACATGATCATGTGACAGCAAAATATCATAAACTACTTGATATTTAATACTGAATTTTTTGAGAATATAAGAATGTTATTCAAATATTAACTACAAATTATTACCAACTAAACAAACTTACATATACACACACACACACACACTATATATATATATATACAAATGAGTCATTATCTGATGCATTCATGTAGAAATTTTTATTATTGCCTTGGACTCACAACAAAAAGTATGATCTATAGTGTAATGTATGTCAAAAAGTAATTCAGTTTGTTCAGTGTATTACTATTATTTGTATATTAAACTATCCAGAAAATAAACAAATACAAATTCTATACTTTTGAAAGCCTATATTAAATTTTAACATGATAATCCTCATATTCATTAAGAAACATGGTTTATTTACTTCAAAAGAAGTGTTGATGTTCTGTCATTTTACATCAGTAAGTTTTTCCATTATTATTACTGATATTAATGTAGGAAATTCTTTAAAGTAGTTTCTGTGGGCATGTTTTTTATTGATTTACTAATTTTACAAAATCTGAAGATATCAAATGTTATCAACAATTCAAAAACTAAAGACACCATTACTCTATTGTTTAGGATCAAAGTAACCTTTCCTCCCTCACTTCCCCAAAAGCATTCCTTCTTGGGAATTTCCATCCTCATTGTGTGTTGCAAATTCAGTAATATTAATAATTTATTGTTATTAATTTTATAATTTTAACTTATATGGTTATTAAAATGATAAATTTAATTACATTTTCATAATAATCTTATTTTCAAGAAATAAAATTTTTTAATTTTTATAGTTTTGAATTCTGTTAAAAAAAACTTTCATGATTAACCAAATGCCTAGACTAATTATTGGCTATTGATTTTTGTTAGCAAGGAGCACTATATTGCATTTCTGTATCCATTAGCTATTTTTATTTTACTATTTTATTCTGAAAACTCTTATGTTGTGAATTGTCCAGCTATATAAAATTAATATTAAGTTAATTCCATTTATTTACAGAGAAGTGGTGATATATAGTGCAACAATATACATTATTAAGCAATTATATCCTATTCAAAAAAAATCTAACTGGAAAAAAAAAATGTAACAAAAAATAAAAACATTAAAATTAGTAAATTTAATATATTTGTAATACATCAGATATTTTTCTGTCTTGGAACGCTGATACATGATTCATATTTATTAATACTATTTCTTCAGATTATGTTGAAAGCAGATATATTTTATTTTGGGTTTGATGGGATACAATATTTGGGATAATAAAATTTTTTTTTATTATAAAATTGCAAATTTTGTTAGTAATCACATATTATCTGGAAGCAGGATGTTTGTCAGACATTTTTGTTTTAATTATCTATTTTCAGGGTATTGAAGTATTTTTTTCCTCAAACAATTTTACAGAACATGTGTTACTTGTTAAGTTTAAACAATATTAAGAAATGAATTATAACTTATTGTTAACTTTAAAAATATTAGTAAAGGTCTTCTAAACTCCATTCACAATATTTAATTCATATTTTTAATCGGTATTATAGCATAAAAACATTAACATGGTGTGAACATTATCATCATTTTTGATAAGATTTTATTATGTTTTCTGTAATGTTTTCCTTGAGTGTGTGTTAATTAGTTTTTTTATTTATTTATGAAAATTTACCCAAAATGTTTAAAATTTGGGATCTTACATTGACAGAAAAACATGCAGTGCAGTATTTAAAAAATACAGAATACCACCTACCATAAACTTTATATTACTGGCCATGATATGAGACTTTATAAAAAGTCAAGTTCAGAATGATGGTGTAATGTGAAAACATTTTCAGTTTAATATGCATTCTTAAAGGAACATAGTTAGAAGGCTCAAAAATTTCCTTTCTTGCAGCACCCAGATTTATTTATAGCTGATTTGGAAAATTAACTTTTATACAATGGGTTAAAACCTACTAGATTTGTTAGATAAAAAAGCCATTGATTAGAACAATTACCTATGTTCAGTTTTGTGCATCCAGCCTTTTATCTAAACTAGAGATGAGCAAACTATGGCCCACAGGTCAAATATAGCCCACCTAAAGGTTCTATCTGTGTTGATGCCAATTTTAAAACAATACTAGAGAAATCTTTGAATTTCAATGTTTTAAAATAAAACTGCTAGATACATGTTTTATTTTTCTCATATGTGAAAATTTCCGCAGAAATTTGAATATTTTTTTGCATATGTGAAATATAGCTAGAGAATTTATATAGAAATTGATTTAAAATCTTTTGCAAGTGCAAAAATGGAACTCACCTTAATAAATATTCATAAAATTTTAAAATATATTTATTTACTTTTATATTTAAATTCAAAATAAAAATAAAAAACAAAGATTTTAAAAGCATTTGAATTTACCATTTACAAGTTTATATTAATGATCATAGAGGTGCAAATACTTGTCCACATGATCACAATTAAATAAGATTAGTCAGTTTGGGAATGTGTGCAAAGTGGAAAACTGCCATAGAATGGAAACTTGGTGGACAGACCGGCATTCCAACTTCATAAATGTTGAACATTAGTGTCATAGTTAATATTGTTGTTGTTGCTTGTTAGTTTTATTGTGAATATTCATAAAATATTTCACCCCCAAAATGTCTATTAAAAGTATAAACTTGGTTCAGAAGGCCATGTTTTCAAAGATGAATGGACCTGGAAGTACTTTTACAGTTGTAAAGGATTAACGCTTTGTCTCATCTGCAATGAAACCATAGTGGTCTTCAAAGAATACAACATTTCTCACCACTTCTAAACATAAAAATTTCAATTATTAAGCAAACATATGTTAACATACGACCACAAAAAATTCGATACACAACATTACTTTTCTTCTTGCCAGGTATGACATTTTTAGAATTATTCACTAATTTATTAACATTATTTGGAATACAGAATGAAATATTAAACACATTCTTCATATCTCTGATAAAATTACTAATTGTAATAAATTTAATATGATTCCGTATGAAAAGTCATGGGAATTCGCCATTTCGAAATTTAAACAGAGGCTGAAGAATGATTTTATAGTGAGGGAATACAAAAGCTTGTTGACAGAAAAACGGTAGATTGAAAAGCATGAAGATTACGTTCAAAAATAATGCATTTATCTATTATCAAAGTTGACTAAGATAAATTGTATAGCCAGAATGCAGATAATTTTTCATTCAGCTCATAGAATCCACATCAAATTTAGTAGATCTATTAATTTATTAAAATACTAGAGAAGAAGATGGAGAAACTGTTTTTTTTTTAATAAAAATGCATTAAAATAAAAAATTGCTAAATATGTAGTTTTAACAAAGGACTGATAATATTTATTTACTTTTTATGATGAAAATGAATGTAGGCTAAAAGTAAAATAATAATATAAAAGACTAAAATTTGGGGCAGATCCTATATGCCCGATGAGTATATTTATTTAAAAAGATAATTAACTGATGATAGAAGTGGACAAAGATATTAGAAAAAAAACTGCATGAGGGTAGAAAATTTTTTATTTTATTAAAGATGCACTTAGAAAAGAGGCTTAATTATACTGTTTATTTTTACATAGACTACAAGTTGGACATTTGATAGACTAATTGAAAGATTTTGAGATATAAATTTGGGAAAAGAATCGAAAACATAAAGTTGGAAGAATTATTGAGAAAATTAAATACTGAAAAATAAAGTATAATTAGAGTAGAGGAATTTTGAAATATGTTTTGAAAAAATGTATAAAGAAAAGCAGAAAAATAACAGAAAGTTGTGAAGATCTGTAGAAAACAAGAATGAAATTGTTGAAAGAGTATAGCAAATACCAGATATACTTTAAGAAAATAGTTTAGTTGATAATATACAATATTATTAATTATACTGAAAATATATGTAAAACAATGAGTATAATTTTGGACTCTTCAATGCAAATTAAATTTTTTATTAACATTAAACGTGCTGTAAAATAGACTAATCTCTAATAATAGATATGTTTCGACTATAACCAGTGTCATAAGGTACATTAAAAATCACCTTGCAACAATCTCAGAAGAGTGGCTAGGTCATTGAACAATAGATTCATGTGATATTTATTGATTAAACATACTTTTTTCAATTGAGTTTAAATTTATCATGCAATTTTAAACACAGCTGTGCAAAAGCAAAGAAAATTAAAATCTCATTTTAAACTTTACACGAATAGATGATACCCATAAATGATAAATTAAACAGATAATATTAATAATTACCTTTTTATTACTACCATGTTAATTAAAGTGACTAAGTTGTTTGTGTATTTTATTATAGTCATAGAATGTTATATTCTAAAGTATAATATCCTTGGATCAATTCCACCTCCCTAATATATATATATATATATATATATATATATATTATCCATATATGGGACATATATATATATATATATATATATATATATATATATATATATTGTCCCAGGCATTATCAAATGCCCATGCACAGTCTCTGTAAAAACAGTACAGCAGATACATAGTAAATTTATATATATTAAGCACAACAAATATATAAATGTGCTACATTAGAAATGGAAATGGGGTCTGAGCATTAGAATAACCACAGAGACCAATTTAAAAATATTGTACACAAATACACATATAATAAACTGATGTATTTTTATTTATTTATTTTTATTGTTTTGTATACTTTCAGTATATGTCATTTTATGTATTTTGCTTTTCTCTGAAAAATTTAAATAGAGAAAGGCAAACTTTATTAAGCAAATGGATCAAATATTGGAACATATTAGTAAAATAAATAATTAAAGCAATTGTTCCAACATACTTGTATATATATTTTTTTTAATTACTTTTCTAAAAACTGTAATCTTATTCTATAATCAAAAAAAAAATGTTAATTACTTTGGCAAAAATCTGACCAAAAGCAAAATGTTTGATAATAAATGTTGTAATTAAAATATTATTTTATTTATAGATAAAATAGAAATTCCTTTGAATTGATATCTGGAATGGAGTGATCTGAGTAGTCAAGATGGAAACTAATCATTATATCAAACCCTAAAATGTAGAATTTAATCAGAAAAATAGAAAGGAATGTTATAATCTAAATGATAAGGTAAATTAAAAGGGTTGGCTGATTCATACTTCTCAGAGGGGTACCTGAATTGGTTCTTATGGGTGGGGTGATAGGTTTTAGCTATTGCTGTGGGATTCATTCTTTCTTTGGCAGTCATTCTGGCCAAGTCATTCACTACTTTGGCTGTGAAGTGGAAAAAAATTATTGAAATTCCATACCATATTCAGTTGTATCCCTTTAAACCTCTGATTTACTATATTATTAAATATATAGGGTATATGAGCACAGACTTTCACATCACCCACCATGCTCCACACTATCTTATAACACTGATACATTTGAACACATATATGTTGAAAAGATAAATAATCACCAATATATGTATTTCATGCTAAACCAACAATCATCAGTTGGTCCAGATTACCATCTCTACACATATATGTGTTCAAGTGTATCAGTGTTATGAGATAGTGTGGAGAGTGGTGGGTGATGTGAAAGTCTGTGCTCATACACCCTATATATTACATATATAGACACAGGTATATAATAAGCCTGTGTGTTTCAGTTATATTATTAACAGTGCTTATTAAATAAAATAAAATAATTGAACGGTGTTATTGTTCTAAGTTCATAAGAAGTTTGAATGCCAGAAATTCTGGAAGTGGAATTGATCCAAGGATCTTATACTTTAGAATATAACATTCTATGATTATAATAAAATACACAAACAACTTAATCATTTTAGTTAACATGGTAGTGATAAAAAGGTAATTAATAATATTACCTGTTTAATTTATCATTTATGGGTATCATCTATTCATGTAAAGTTTAAAATGAGATTTTTAATTTTCTTTGCTTTTGCACAGCTGTGTTTAAAATTGCATGATAAATTTAAACTCAATTGACAAAAGTATATGTAATCAATAAATATCACATGAATCTATTTTTTAATGACATAGCCACTCTTCTGAGATTGTTGCAAGGTGATTTTTAATGTACCTGATGACGCTGGTTATAGCTGAAACATATCTACTATTAGAGATTAGTCTATTTTACAGCATGTTTAATGTTAATAGAAATTTTAATTTGCATTGAAGAGTCCAAAACTATGCTGATTGTTTTACTAATATTTTCAGTATAATTAATAATATTGTATATAATAATGGCAACATCCAACAAGAGTTGATCATACAATTCTGGACAGACTATAATTTGAAGCTAGGCTCAGCTCTTCCTTCTTTCATAAAGTTCTCCACTGCTTTACAACTAGATTATTTCTTTTAGTTCAGCAAATCTCTTAACTGTCTAGGAGACAAAACATAGCAAGGAAAACAATTAACACAGAAAAGATCCTCCCATCACCTGCTGGAAACCTTTTATAGCACACCTATAACAATACAAATTGAGTACCCCTCCTTCACTATTGTAGCCGCTATCTCCAATTTCTAGGATAATTGATCATAACACTGATCGTTTTTTACACCTTTTTATCTTTCACTTCTTTCATTTTCCATTCAGACCCTTTTAATTCCTCAAGGTGTTCAATTTGACATATAGTTTTCTAATTTTAATACAATGAAATTAGCTTTTTTCATCTTTACAAAAGATTCAAAACAAAAAAAAACAAAATAAATCTGAGATATGACAAATTTTTAGATTCTCTCAGCTGATATTGGCCTTAAATTACTTAATTTTTTTTTAACAAAAAATATAATGCACAGGCTGACCATTTCTATCTATTAGTAAAATTTAAAATTAGCCATACAATAATAACATGCATTCCTTTTAACTTGTTAACAGAAAAAAAATCCATCAAATATGTGCAAAATATTTACAATTAGTCTGACTACCCCCTTTTTATACATCCTTGCACATAAAAAACTATATAAAATAACCATAAAATCAGCGAAATAATGTAAAAATTAGCGGTTTGAGAATGAGTTAAAGCCAACGATCGTGCATCGCATCTGGAGAAAAGGCTAGACCATCAAAACAAACCCAAATGCTTCTGAACTCACTATCACACTTCTAGAAGTCTTCACTGCTCATTGAGCAGTGGTACCACCCACTTTGGGAAGCATAATCATTATTCAGTTTATATTAAGATAACAAATCTTCAAACTTTAATGGACAGATTTCAATCTTCTCCACCCTCCATCCATAGCATTGATAATCTGATGATGGAATGCTCAAATCCTTGTTGATGCACATATTGTTATCATACCCATGACCTTAATATTTCCATTTAAATGCAGAGGAAATAGTAATTTTATGATAGACTGTTAGGAAGGTCATGTGATTTTAAACACCCTGGTGACAAATTGAGTATTTAATAATTATATTCAGTTTAATATCTTTTTGCAGATATATATGCAAAAAAACCTTTTCTAATCTCAAATAACATTGTTCTATTTGTCTATTTAATTAATTTATTTTAATTCACATTTTAGAGTATTTTTCACAAACACTGAACTATTATTATTATTAGAATACAAGTATAATGTATGTACTGAACTTTGTAATTAGAGGGGGTTTGAACATAGACTTTCAAGCTCATTTTAGCTATCCACTCCATCTTATATAACTGGGAGACATGCCCACATACATGTGTAAAAAAGATCTCCAATATATATATATTTTGTGCTGAACCAGTATTCATCAGTTGGTGCAGATCATAATCTCAATTTATATGAAGATAGCAAATCTTCAAACTTTAATGGACAGGCTTTAATCTTCTCCACTCTCCAATTTTTCAGCCATCCAAGTTATTGAAAATCTGACGATGGATATTTGTAGGGTGGAGAAGATTGAAGCTTATTAATTAAAGTTTGAAGATTTTCTATCTTAATATAAACTGAACATTGATTATATCTACGTGTGGGAGATCATCTGAATCAATTGATGAGTGCTGGTTCAGCACGAAATACTTATATTAAAAATCATTTATCTTTTTCACATATATGTTGTCATGTGTCTCGATTATATAAGTTGGAGTGGATGTCGGACAGGCTTGAATGGATGTGTTCAAATACCCTCTATTATTATTATTATTATTATTATTATTATTATTATTATTATTATTATTATTATTATTATTATTATTATTATTATTATTATTATTATTATTATTATTATTATTATTATTATTATTATTGCCTTATATGATTTATTTAGCATAGAGGCATAGGAGACTCAGTATTTACAGTTTTAGGATAGATTTTGAACTGGTAAACACCCCCCCCCCCAAAAAAAAAAAAAAAACTTAACAAATATTCGTCTTCCATTTAGTTGAAATCCGTGTTTAAAATCATCACCACACTAGGAGTCAACCATACAATTACTATTATTATTTTGATATCAAATTTAAAAAAACAATAACGTTTTCAATTTATTAATTAATGTGCTTACAAAATTATAATGCTATATAATAAATATATTTATACAGTTTAAAGAATATTGTATATTTAAAATATTTAATCTGAAGATTTGGAAAATGAAGATCTTTAGAGAACTCAGAACAATAGTGAAAACTTACACTATTGCTTAATAATACATATATTTTTCTTCTTCATCACTGTTTTATCTTTGATTATTTCCTAAGGACTTAAATAAGTGATACATTTATTTTGTATTTGATATAACATTTTAATAAAAGTACCAAACTCTCCATTCCAAGTGCAAGACTTCATAATCAATGGATGCAGAAAGGTTTGTGCATATAATCCATATCTAGTGCCTACTCATCTAACATCCCCAGACTAATTTCTAGCTTGTGGCTTTCATCAGTAAAGAGCCTTCGATTTGAGAGCACTGCAGCTAGATGGTAGGAACCATTGCAATCGTCCAACAACTACCTTTTACCTATTTGTTTAACTATATAGATAGGATCCCAAGATGAAAATACCATACTTTTTTTTAACTCAAGCTCGCTTTTCTATATAGTTATATAGATTTAAACTCAGTTCAGCATCTATACATTTTGATATCTTTGGTTTTTCAAAATCTATAGACACCATTACTCTATGGGCAGGGTACATATAAAACCTACAAAACATGACATGACTATTAATTTTTTTTACTGCAGCATGTGTAGGCATATGAAATGGTGATCATGTGAAGTTTGGATGGTTTTTTATCTATACTGTCCATAGGTTAATGGTAATTGTGGTTTTTGAAAAACCAAAGATATTAAAATGTATAAAGGCTGAACTAAATTCAGATCTATAAGACTATACAAGCAAATGAGCTTAGGTTGGAAACCTTATGATGTTTTTTATCTTGGGCTTTATAGTTAACCCAATAGATAAAAGGTCGCTGGTGGAGGGTTGCATTAGATACTAAGATCTAAGTGCAGTGTTCTCAAATCCAAGGCTCCTCACTGATGAAAGCCACAAGCTAGAAACTAGTCTGGGACTGTTGGATGAGTAGGCACTAGATAAGAATTTTATGCATCAACTTTACTGCATCAATTAATTATAAAAGACTTGAACTTGGTGGCACTAATGTATGGAGAGATTGGTATTTTTATTAACTACATGTATAGGCATATGAAGGGGTGATCATGTGATATTTTAATATTACATTTTGTTGTACTCAATTTTACATTCCGTAAAAAGACTAAACATGCTTATTAGGATTTTATATAGGTAAGAATATTGAAATTTAATTAAATAAGAAAATTTACTGTGTGTAGTATGTATCATCATCATCATAACTTTTAAACTTTATTTTATTGATCCATAGTCGATTCCATATCTTAGCAATATACTCCTTTACTTCATCCATCCATCGAATATGTGACCTCTTTTTAGATTTTTTAGAATCTTTCCAGATCCAATTTATTACTTCAATTGTTTATGTATTATCATCTCTTTTAGCAATATATTCAACCCAGCTTTATTTCAGTTTCTTAATTTTTTCATAAATGTTAATAATATTTTTTTGTTCTGTCATATAAGTACTTTGATTTTAATCCCTTCTTGTTACTTCCATCACAATCTCTTCTTATTTAATTGAGTGATCTGAACTTTTTACATCTTCATTATCTGTGCGCAGAGCACATCTATAGATTAATTGATCTTCTATTATATATCCAAGTCTCAGATCTATAAGTAATAACTGAAAAACAAAATATATTAAAAAAACGTTCCTTTTTAGACATATAGGCAAATTTCTACCAAGCATCCTTCATACAAGTTTATTTCTATGATTAATTTTATCAATTTTTATTTGTATGAACAATCTGATCAAAATATTTACAGTTGTTAATTTCTAATTCATGATAATCTTTTATTTTCTTTTAAGAAAATTCATTAAACATTATTTTAGATTTATTAACATTTATCTTTAATCCTACTTTCTTCATTTCGGATGGTAACTTTTGCAATATTTTCAAATCTGAAACATAATTTTTTTTTGGCATATGTCAAGTGCGTTGACCGGGAACTGAACACGGGCCAGCTTCTTGAAAGGCAGCTATGCTAACCATTAGGCCACCAACACTTGACACAAACAATTACATCATTTGCAAATTCTAGATAAGTAATTGCCACAAACTCTGTAAAAAGTTTGGAGATTTAGAATCACTCTATTGAACATTCTCATCAATGATCATCTTCCTAGTGTCAGCTGTGAATCTAATCACTGATGCTATATTTTCATCAACATTCTTCAGAATGTGGCAGTATTCTAAGTCTATATCTTGATGACTTAAAACTTTAATATCTGGAAAAAAGATTACAAAATCAAAATGGAAATTCCAAAGCATAACGACATATCACATTCATCAATCTTTTGTATAACTTTTTTCAATGCTTATATGTGATCCATTGTATCAAAATAATTTTTAAATTAATTCTGTCCTTTTGGTAGGTTTAAATCCAAAATTCATTGTACAGGAATTACAATTATCTTGATATAGATTTTATATTGAACTGTATCATCTTTCTTAAGTATTAATATTTGCACTCTTCCAATAATATTTAGACATTTTTACCAATATTTTTTTAAAGTTTTTTTATCAGCTTTTTAAAGAATATCTTTTAGAATATTAATCCTCTCATTTCCTAGAGCTTTCCCTTTCTTTGTAGATTTAATTGCACGTTTACAGGAGTAAATATAAACAAATAAATTGATATATAAATAAATATAAACATTTATTGGAAACATGATATATATACAGGGCATTATATGATCTATAGGTTATTTGTTTATATTAATAAAACTGGATGATTATTTTAAATATGCATACTTATACATTATTTTTGGTATGTATTAATTTATTTAAATATTAATAATTAGAAAGTAAATAAATGTCTTGTGTAAATATTTCAATAAATACATATAGGATGTGTATAGAACCAGATATATTATTTTAGAAATAAACCACAAAAAGTTTTAACAATGTAACGACTAGTTAATTATTCTGGCTGTATATTATTAATAGTTTGCTAAAATTTTCAAGTAGCGGCTTGCTGGTTGAAATCCGTAGATCGATCAATGTCACAGGTCTTTATTTCACTCTGTTAATTCTTCTGCGTTAACAATTCATTATAACACGTTATTCAGCATATGCCATTGCTGATACGTTGCGAGTTTTGCAAGCACTTGACTGGTTGCATGCTATTAAACACTAAACTGCTCTCTGACTCTCTCTAATTTGCATAAACGGTTTATTATTATTGTTCTTATGCAAATTAGCATATCCAGGTCAAGATTGGTAATTTACATAATTTTACTTATTAGGTATTTTCATTATCTCTAGAATGACTACAAATTTCTTTTGTATTGACTAATTATGCACAGACACAGCTTTGCTTTATTTATTACATAACCAATCAATACATAGCAATGTATACTTATTATTATTAAAAAATAATTGTATATTTGTAAACTTAATTATAATATGTTCGTTTATTTTCAGCTATATTCCAGAAGTCCATCACCGCTGTCTGAATGTAAAGATCATAATATGTGCCAACATAAAGAATGTTCAAGACATAACGTAGATTGTGAGAGTGAAGGCAGCGCGAGCAGTAACTGGGATTTTCCTATTTCACGTATTCTATGTAAACCACCAGTGGTAGAATGCTTACCCAAGTTAAAAAATCTTTGTCTTAATGCCGTGTATTTAAATTCAGTACATATCCCCCCAAAAGCTCTCGAGTCATTAAGACAAAAAGGAAAAATTGTTAACTGTCACGAGTATTTAAAAATAGAACTTGACGACGCGCAAATAAATGAGCGTAAATTTAATACGTTTGCGGAAATTTCGTCTCAAATGAAACCTCCAAAATCCACCGATGATTTCAAAATCCCAATAATGTACAAAAAAGTTCCACGGGATTTTAATCAATCAGTTAATCATGACGATAATATATCAATAGTTAAAATCAACCCAAGACAGTCTAAAAGTGGGTCTGTGTTCACTAAAGCAGGTTCTTGGCTTAACAAATTTTTTAATAAAAAGGAACCACCCAAAAGCAATAACATGAATAGTCATTGTAAGAGTGAGAACAATTCTTTTACTTTGAAAGATAAAGAAAAATTGATAAACGGTGAAGCAAATATTAATGATAAAATGTTAAAAAGTGATTCACTACCAAAAATCAGTGGTAATTGCTCATTTAAAAATGTGACTAAAGTGTCACCTGCAATGAACTTGTGCAAAGAAATAAATTATGAAACGGCAAATAATATCCAAAATATATCAGCCTCTTCTATTGAAAATAATCAGCAAGGATTACCTGAAGCGATATTACCCCAAATATTTCCACCAACGAAATCTTGTAGTTCAAACAAAAATTTAAATGCAGAAAATAATAGAAAATGTTCGAATGAAGAACTAAAATGTAACAATGAAGTTAATAATTTTTGTGTTGATAATAAAGATCTACATAATGATTTCAGTGATGAACTTGCAAATGCTAGTATCGAAAACCCATTTTTTGATAAGATGAATTCTTTGGATTATTCCTATAACAGGTATAAACTACTTCAAACCAGTGATAGCAATATATCTGATGACGGAATTAATCCCAACCTGTGCTCAAAGAAGGAACAGGAAAATTATGCAGCGGAAAAAATACCTGCTAATAAGGAGATTCCATTTGAAAATTCTAACAATCTAAAAAATAAAAGCAAAAAGTACATTAATAAAAACGAGGTCAACAACTCCATCAAACATAGCGAAAAGATTTTGGAAAAAAATGCATGTAATTGTGAACAAGATGATAACAAATTTAATTGTGGTAAAAAAGAAATGCCTAAAATTTCAATAGTAAATAATAAATTAGCCAAACAGTGTAATTGTATAAAAACAAATAAAATAAAAGCGGATATCTTAGAAAATGACACAGACCTTGACAAAACTTCAATGAAAACCTCATGGACTATGATTAATAAGAACGAATGTGAAGACAATACAGGTGAAGATCTTTGTCTACATATAACGCCCTCTAATGAAGAAAACAAAAAACATAATGATCAGGTTAGTAAGGTAAAAATCTGAAATATTGATCTAATGAACCTTTGAATATTTGTAACCAATCAAGTTTTTTATGTTTATTACCAACTCTTCTATGATGAGTTTATGTCTTTCATTGTTCAAGCCCCTATTTGATGAGCCAAACATGTAAAACACTTGAATGTTCAAAGAGAAACAAAACCGAGTATATCATTTATACAGTATGCTCCAGTAAAAAGGTGACTGGTTCCTTCTCTAAGATGTTCACCATAAAATTTTTGAGACATGTCTGGATCATGAATTATAAAATGTGATATGTTTCAAACCTTAAGTTAAGATGGAACAAAAAAAATAACATTAAATTGTGCTTTAAATTGAAGAAAACTATTGAAATGATGAAATGATTCAAACTGTATGGAAAGTGAATCATGAATCACAAAAACATTTTCAAGTGATTTTAAAAATTTCATGATGGCAGGGAGATTACTAAAGGTGATACATGAAGGTACAGAATATTCTTTCATATTTCGTGCCTAACTCATGGTCTAGATATTAGCATCTTAATATTTTTGTGTGCATAGCTCAATTATGTTGCTATGTAATATGTATTGATTTGGGGATGCTGTTGTAGGCAGTCAGCTTGAAGAAAGACCAAATCACATTTTTACTAGGATACACCATATATACTTGAGATATATAAATAGAGAGGCAAATTATTATTTCTCTATAGATGTTCAAGTATTTTAAATTCCTATTTGATCAGATGTTCCAAGATTTATTCAGATATATAATAAACAAATTATATGATGTAATATAAAATATCTTTATGTAACAGCAATAATTGTATATATATATATATGTAATTCTATAAATAAATATTTGAAAATACAGTAATTACTGTATTTTCAAATATTTATTTATAGAGTTACGTATATTATTTTGAAGAAATACAAACATCGATTTGTAATATTATTATATATATATATACATACAATAATAATAATAAATAAAAGCTATTTTGGCAAAAATGATTTTTACCCTTTTCAATGCATTAAAACTAATTTACAACTTCACTCCACAATTGCATACATAGTGACATCTATCTCTTACATATAACATTAACTAGAATCTATAATAAAAATAATACACTATGTATAAGAAAAACGAAACCCCCCCCTGTATTAATGTATACTATATAATTTTCCATCCATTTATCATTAGCCAATATTAGTTAAATTAATTAATGTTTTATATATATTCATATAATTACATTGTTGCCATTAATATAATTGGTTTTATATATTTTCCTTTTATTATGTTCTTTAATATAGTTTAAAGGTTTATATTTTTTTTTACAGAATCTATTTTATGATTATTTTAAATAATCAATATATAAGGCAGATTGATTATCTCTTCTATTAATTGCATTATTATGTTCTTTTATTATTTAATCTAATAATTTCCCTGTATGTGCATAATAAATTATACGGCAATTTTCACACGTAATTTTATGTCCAATTTCTTTTTTATATTTCACATCAACTCTTATTTTACAATTACTTATTAATATGTCAAGATTTTTATTATTTGACCATCTATGTTAATGTTTTTATCTGTATATTTTTTATTTTTTAATCATGTATGATTAATTTTAAGGAAGTATGAAAATTTTTAGCATTTTTTAATCTTAGAGGTACATTTATTATTATTATTATTATTATTATTATTATTATTATTATTATTATTATTATTATTATTATTATTATTATTATTATTATTATTATTATTATTATTATTATTATTATTATTATTATTTAATTTAAGTGGTTTATAATTAAAAAGTATGTTTTCAACAATCTTAGGGTTATAGAATTCAATAAACTATTATTCTGCAATATTTTACATTGATTGATTGCTTAGGATTAATAAAAGCTTTCAGGAGGAAGGTCAAACAAATTTAAAATATTTGATTGATTAACACTTTTATTTAAAAGTTTGTTATAAAAACATAAAATAGTTTAAAGATTAATGTTAAATGATTATCAACATACACATATTTATTAAATGACCCCTTTTCAATGATCTCTGGATTTTGAAAAACCCTGGTGACTGATTAGTCACAAATTATGTTAACAACATCAGCGGTTGCTTACCATTTGCTTTTTAGAAAAATAATAGCAAATATTATGTTTTAAAACCTCTCAAGATTACATGATTTTAGCTTATACCACATTTCTAATAAAATAAATTATTTTTTCTTCTGCCAAATTATTATTAACTTGAGAAATCAATAGATGATAGAAAGCTTAGTATATTACTGTCAAGTGGCATCCGATCTATACTTTACTGATGAATACCATAGATCAAAAACTAGTCTAGAGAAATGCACAATATAGCATTATTTTATCAAAATTACATTAGATAGCAGTACAGAAGCAGTGAGAATACTGTTTGCTTCTGAAAAGTAGTTTAGGTTGGGGATGTTTTTGGCTTTGTAGTAATTCTAGTCAAAGATTAAAGATGCCTACAATTATTATAAAACTGGGGATATCAAAATATATAAATATTGACATGGTTTCAGATCTATGTAAGTGTGCAAGAACGTTGTCTGGTATTCTAAATATTAAGATGTTTTTGGAATTTAGGTTGGTAGCTAAATAATTAAAAAAGGGATAGATAATGTATTTCATCTAAAAAACCTACCTGCACTGTAATTACACACAAAGCTTCTCAGTGACAAAGACTATAAAACAGAAACTAGTTTGGGGATATATATAATGTTTAATAATGTCTTAATCTTTTCATAGACAATATGACAATAAATATAACTAAATCAAGGTTTAAAATGTAAAATTGAATTTAATATATATATGTGGCCTTTAGTTTAAATAGAATTTACAGAAAAAAATTATCTTCTATAATAATTACTATTTTAAATGTTTTCTAAAAAGATTAAGAATAAAATTATTTTTAAAGGTACAGAAATATTTAATTTATATTGAGAAAAAAAAGCACATCAGAGCTTTCATTTATAATTAATTTTTTTTGCCTCATTGTAGATTTTTTAAATCCTTAAAAAACATATATTATATTATTAATAAAAATATCATTTGAATGATATTTTAAGTAAAAAGTAAGCTTTCAACCTAAATTAAAACTAATCTTTCATCATGACAAATATAACGGGAAAAGCTTTTATTGCATTGAGCAATGAATGAATGCATTCAGAACTATGCATATTCTTTCATTATGTCTGCCATCTAGAAACAAAATTTCAAACTAAAATAAAAATTCACTATCATTAAAAATGAAACAGTAATTTTTTTTTAAAAAAACATGCCTGTATTAACAGAAATGCACTAAAAAATAAAAAATAAGCATTCTGCTGCTTTAACTTGGTATTATGCAATCAAAAATAAGAGCATGGATATTTTGTTTAACATTTTAAACTTAATATTCTTCTAACTATGCTTTCATTTTTAGGCACATAATACTAAATAAAAGCTGAAGAAAATGTACTTCTTTTTTACTTTTTAGTGCATTTATATGAATAAAAGTAGTTTTTTAACTTTTACTTATTAATTTGTTCATCTTAGTTTTATATAGTTACAAATTAGGGATGAAGATAGTTTAGATACAATTTTTGTACCAGTAGATGACAGCACTGTAAAGAAATTAAAGAATTTAGATAGGTATATAGGAGATTGTTTATTTGTAGTTACACAACTTTTGGATATGAGTAGGAATTCAGATAGACTGTTATATATGAGTTTTATAGATATAGAGAAGGGATATGATAGAGTAAATAGAAATAGATTATAGGTAAGTTTAATAAATTTGAGAATGGATGAAGCTTTAGTGGATATTATTAAGAAATTATATGAAAATAATTACTATACATATCAATTAAGGAATATAGAATCAGTTAAAGTTAAAAATGAGTTGGGACTAAGGCAAGAATGCCATATGTCATCTATTTTGTTTTTGTTGTATTTGAGTGAAATGAAAAGAGCAATAGATTGATTAGGAAGAGAGAGATACCATTAATAGGTGGCAAGGGAGTGTATACTTTGTCAGATCTTTTTTTGCAGATGATATCTTTTTGTGTGCAGAAAAAGAGAAGATATAGAAGTTATGCTAAATACATGTGCAAGGGTGGGTAAAAAGATGGGAACTAAATTTAATGAAGAAAAATCAAATATAATGATGATTAATACTGAGGAAAGAGAAGCTGTTACAATTTTTATTGAGGAATATTAAGTTAGGTGTGGTGAATAGATATAGTTATTTGGGAATTATTTTAAGTAATCAGAAAAATTGTTTGGATGAATGGGAGAAAAAATTGATAAATGAAGCAAAGAAAAAAGGGATTGATAAAGAAATTAACAATATTTTCACATAATAAATATGATGTAGCTAGAATTATATAGAAGGGAGTTGCAGTAGCAGGGTTAACATATGGTAATTATGCATTATGTGTTAGTAAAGGAGTATTGGATTACTTAGAAAAAGTCCAAAGGGAAGTAGGAAGTCATGCATTGGATGCAGATGTATGGACAGCAAGGGAGCCAATTCAAGGAGAAATGGGATGGGCAAGTTTTTATATGAGAGATGCAAAAAGTAAAATGAAAATGTTTGATAGATTTATGGATAATAAAAGAATATCCAAAATAGTATTTAATTGGATTATAAGTAAAGGGCAGGCAACAAGATGGGTGAGAAAGGGAATGCGATATGCAAAATATTTGGATAAAAAATTTATATCAGTATATTTGTACAAAAGATGGGATGATTGTGTTAGGAAGATTGTTAATTGTTATAGTGGTAAGGAATGGGATAAAAGAATAGATAAATTAATAAAGAATAGGGAGTTAGAGAGATGGAGAACTAGTATGGAGAGTAAAAAGAGTTTAAATATATATTGTGAGGGTAGCTCAAGATCGCTCCCACAACAAACCTTAACCATCTGAAATAATAGATTGTTTTTTCTTTAATTAACATGTAAAGATTAAATAAAAATAAGCTTTGCTACAACACTTTTGGAGAATATAAATGTTTTGATATTTTTAACAGTGTACTAACTACATATTAAGTATTGGGAATGATGGGTAATTTACAGTGAAAAACATACATATATATTAGTAATAAAATTTTACTGTATAAGAAAATATCAACCTTGATAAAAAAATCATACTAATTTATTTATATGTTGATAATTCTATTGTGTTGATTATGTTAAACAGACAATGACTTAAATGAAAATAATCATAGCAATAGAAAATAAATCAAGTATTGTAATATCTGAATATAAGAGAGATGATAATAATAATAATAATAATAATAATATTGTAAATTTATTTTATAATTTGTTTTATTTTTTTAAAATGAATCGATAAAATAAAAATATTTTTAAAAATACAACAATAGGAATGCTAGGTTTAAACAATGGGAATAATACCAGTATAAAAAGAAAAACAATTAAAAATCATTCTTCTTTCTTATTCTGCATTGGACATGAAAAGTCATCTTATTGAAGCAATTATTATTTTAATATTTTTCTGCAAAATGGACATTTTTAAAAGCAGCATCTCAACAAATATTAATGTTTTTCTAGTTATTTGCCATTCAGAAAAAAAAGTAGAGGAACTGAATAGAACATTCTTATTTTAATTTATTAATCAGATAAGTTAAAATAATTTATCAATTTAAATTTTAAAAAAATATTATGATTTTTTTAAAAAGAAACTAAAAAAGAAATTAGAATGGTTTGTTCAGTTTGAAGTTTATAAGTTTATATAGCCAATTATTGCAAACAGTAATAGCTGTATTTTTTCTATAAATATATTTTTATTAAATACAAACCACACACACATATATATATATAAACCTGTTTATGTAGTTAAAATATAAGATACAGTTAGCTAGAACAGTTAATTGTCTTTGGGTGGAGCATTTTTATTTATCCACTATGGCCATGTGAAAATTAATATTTAACTGTCTACAATTTAAGTGCCTGATGAGCTGGATTCACACAAGATGGAAATCTATGTGAGGAGTAACCCAAAACTACTTACTGCCAACTTAAATAAATTGAGAATGTGCTATATAGGGTCAATCAGGAGTTTTCAGCATCTATAATGGAAAAAAATGCATAAATTATACAAACTGTTTATGTAAGGAGAACTCTAAAAAATAGTAATGCCTGATCATATCGATTCATAAATATTGTAAAATTATGTTTTGTTTTCTGTTGTATAAATCTGTATTTTTATTTTTATTTATTATCTCGATCTTACAGTCCACTATAAGAAAATATCAAGAGAGTAGAGGGGGGAAAGGTTGAAAAGTCTTTTTTCTTTTTGTTTTTAATAAAATCTAGATTACTGTCTGCCAAAATACTTGATTTTCAACTATGAACATAAAATTAAGTGCTCCAATAGAATACTTAAACGGTAAGATTTTCTCTTTTTTTTAGTCACAGAAATAAACAATGCCACAACATGAAATGACTTATTTTTAGTTTATAGTATATGTTTTACTAATAGTATCCTTAAGATCTTTATAATGAATGCATGATTAATGTTTTTTTCAAATTAATATTCTTTATAATTTTCTGTTCTATCATATCGTGTTGTTTTATTATTATACTTTTCCATACATAAAATTGCATACTACATCTGAAGCTGCATTTAAATTTTCATTAAGTTAGCAATCTCAATTTTAATTAATTATTTTTATTATTATCTTGGATATATTGATGTTATACTATGGGTGTCTATCATGGGAAGTAAGAGTGAATAGTTTTAAATTGTTTAAGTAAAGAAATGATAGATACTCATCATAGACATAAAAGCTATAAGTACATAGGGATATATCCAAATAATTTTTGTGCATTCATAAATATTTTTCTTTTTTGAAATTTCTCTTTTTTACATTAATTGAGAATTTATTTTGTTTGAATATATATATATATATATATATATATATTATATATAATGTTAAAACGAAGATTTGCACGGGTTAAATATGTATTTATATATATTACAAGCATAAAGCTAAACTAGTCAATATAAAATCAAAATACCCCAAATCCAAAATTAAACCAGACCAGCATAAAAATAATATAAAAAACACAACCTAAAGTTTCACTGCTACAAGCAGACTTCTCAAGTATAAAGAACTACAAAACTACACAATATATATAACATTAAAAACTACCCACAAATCCATCCACTTCCCATCCACCCTTAATATTAAAAGAACTCTTAAATAAGTTAATTGCTTTAGAATAATAAATTTTCAATAATAAAGACTTTTTAATTCTTCTTTTGATTTCATTTCTCTCAAAGAAGACAACCTTAGCTTCATCAATAGTGTGGCCTGTATCTTTTTCATGGACATACAAAGCAGAACTAAGATATCTATTTTTAACTCTACTTTTATGAACCTTTATTCTTTCATTTAAGCTCAAACTACTCTGACCTATGTAAACCTTCTTACAAATAAACAAGGAATAAAATATACTACACCAGGAATAGTCTTTCTATCAAAAACTTCTTTTGTATTATTTAATAAATTATTCAATGTAACACCTCTTTTCCAAAAATTAAAGTAATTAAAAAAATTAAAGTAATTAAAGATTTGCTTTTGTTATTGGAAGATTCTATGTATTTTACTTATAAAGGTAATTTTTATAAGATTAAGGAAGGTTGGATAATAGGTTATATTATTTCTCCTTTAGTATGTTCAGTTTATATTAGTTTTATGGAAGAGGAAATTATTATTAAAAAGAATTGTTTATATGTAAAATTATTTTTCAGATACATTGATGATTGTTTATTTGTAGTTGAGAATGATAAATTGGAGGAATTTGTAAATGAGTTTAATTGTTTTGATCCTTCTATAAAATTTGTGTTAGAAGGAGGGGGGTTAGATTTTGGGAAGTTAAAATTTTTAGATCTTTTGGTGATTAGAAATGTAGACACTAATTGTTTATTGTGCAGTCATTTAGTTAAAAGTAAAGAATTAAGATCTATAATTAAACCTGATAGCTATCAGTCTGTATCTCATAAAGTAGCTGCTTTAAGAAATTATTGTCATAGAAATATTAAATTAAATAATTCTAATGGGGTTCCTTTGTTTCAGAAATATCAATTTTATAAAGATTACTTGAGTGTTGGATACTCTGATAAACTTATTAAAAGTATTTTATTTAATAGTAATATTTGTAAGGATGTAAAGGTTAAAGAAAAATATGATTTTATTTCTTTGCCATTTAAATTGTCTTCTTATAAAATTGTGTGTAGAAATAGTATATTGTTTGGAAATAAGAAAATTGCTTGGAAAAGGGATATTACATTGAATAATTTATTAAATAATACAAAAGAAGTTTTTGATAGAAAGACTATTCCTGGTGTAGTATATTTTATTCCTTGTTTATTTTGTAAGAAGGTTTACATAGGTCAGAGTAGTTTGAGTTTAAATGAAAGAATAAAGGTTCATAAAAGTAGAGTTAAAAATAGATATCTTAGTTCTGCTTTGTATGTCCATGAAAAAGATACAGGCCACACTATTGATTTTGATGAAGCTAAGGTTGTCTTCTTTGAGAGAAATGAAATCAAAAGATGAATTAAAGAGTCTTTATTATTGAAAATTTATTATTCTGAAACAATTAACTTATTTAAGAGTTCTTTTAATATTAAGGGTGGATGGGAAGTGAATGGATTTGTGGGTAGTTTTTAATATTATATATATTGTGTAGTTTTGTAGTTCTTTACACTTGAGAAGTCTGCTTGTAGCAGTGAAACCTTAGGTTGTGTTTTTTATATTATTTTTATGCTGGTCTGGTTTAATTTTGGATTTGGGGTGGTTCAATTTTGGATTTGGGGTAGTTTTGATATATATATATTGTAACAGTCAGAAAACGTGTAACTCGTAAACATAGTGCAGAATTCGACCACCATACATGTAAATGGAAAAATATGGGTGATTTATTTTGTAAATTATGTAAGGAAGGAATTGAAAATATTAGGCATTTGTTAATTGAATGTAAATGTTTGAAAACAGAAAGGGTACATATAATGAAGTTGTGGAAAAATAAATATGAAAAGAGTGATTATACAGAAAGTGAATTATTGGTTTTTATGCTAGGTTTGGGAAAAGATAAGGGGGATTTAGATATAAAGGTTATAGAGTTTACAAAAATTATGTTGTGGAAATGGGATAGAGCAGATTATGGGTAAATTTAGAGTGGGGAATGTAAAAGAAAGTGGCTAACAGGTTTATCTGGGCTTAATTGCTGAGATATTCTTGACTTCGTTTAAGGAGAAGCCATAATACATCACATCACATACATCACATCACCCGTTGTACTGAGTTCGAACATAGTTTATCGGTTTCACAATACAATCCATGAAGCCACGCATCTGATGCGACATTAGTAAATATTTCCTTAGGCACGGTGGTCAGGGATATGCAAGAGACTCATGATTTTCTTGAGTTAGCCAATAACCAAACTAATATTAATTAACATTCATATTTACATAATCGAGGAAATATTATATAGAATGGGTATCGAATGAATGAAACGTAACTGCAGACGCATAGTTTAAAATTATTTATTAATACATTTTAATAACACAATCTAATAATATTTTATGGACTAACAGCTTCAGTAGCAGGATTTGCGACATGATATTTTAAAGAATACATTTATTTATTTAGACATTATTTTATATTGAGGATTTCAGTAGCGGTATTTCCGATACTGTAGTGTTTACAAAAGGAATACATTTATTTGTTTGCGTAATCTAGCTACCTAAAATTCTCGAGTAAGTATTTCTAATGCATGCCTTGGGGAATTTATACCTTTGCAATGCAAGAGTCTAAAGTAAGATTTAAGAGCAGCGGCGGACATATATTTATTTAATTTAAATGTTTATTTTATGACTAAGGTCAAACATTTGAGAGTGAATTATGAAGATAATGCAGAGGCGGAGTGATATATAGAATAATAGAATTGAGCAAAGGAACACGTGGTACGCTTTAGAAAGGCGATATGGAGTGGCAGTATATTGAAACTGCAATGCCGCGAATGGGTTTATAAGAGTATCGGGCTGGTCTCTGCCATCGGCCCGATGAAGTAAGGTGTCACATAAGCATAACCAGGGACAAGCGGTCCGTGTCGCAGTTTTGCCGGCTGGCTGCATGACATTGTCAAGTCCTACGGGAGCACGCATTATGCCCGCTTGTGTAGGACGACTGGGGTTAATTTCAACCCTGAAGAATCCGGAAATTTCACGGCGGAATAGATCATCACGTCTCTAAAACGTAACACATGTATACTTATAAACGATTATGACAAGATTTAAGTAGATTTCTGACTTGGCCCTACATTTCCAACATTTACTCAAGAACTCTCGCGACTCTCAAAGAAATGGGATTTTCTAGAATTTATTCATGATGATTTAGTAAATATAAAACATATATATAAATTGGGAATTATTATAACTAATACATCAGCCATTTGCGAAGTTGTAGACCCCTGCATTACAATAAATGAAGCATTGAATGCATGTCGATTTATATGAAAGTTAAGTTATTAAAGAAAGTAAATATTAATGAAAATTTGACACGCATTCATTGTTTCAAGCGATCATAGATTTACTTTGAAAATTGAGACAATTATGAGCATGCAATAATTAAATAATAACTATAGATAGAAATGTAGATTATAGAAATACGCACCCCCGATAGAGTGAGATAAGCTAGATTATTAGAGAAATTTACATATTAAATTAATTATTCAATTTTAGTTATACAAATGATAGTTTTACATTTTATAAATTTAGATAAGTAATATGAAGAATAGCTATAGCATGTTATTAGAGTACTCTAGAGTTTGAACACAGACAGGTACCTGTTTTATAAGAAGTTTTCTTATTCCATGAGTTTAGAAGCAAAAAGTTCACGAGTGGCAAGTCTTTCTTGTATTTAGATATTTCATTTAATTTCACAACAGCAGCAGCTTTTTCATTTATTTCAGGCAGCAGATCTTCATGGTGATTTTATGACAGGCAATGGAAAGTTCAGCATCCGGTGGGCCATAACCCGATGGAGAATAATCTAGGTGCTTTACTCGGTCATACCTTGGCAGGAACAAATTATTTTTATATTTTTGGAGACTCTCAGTGATCGAGAGCAAAGCTAAAGTTTAAGTGAATGTCTCCAGCAAGTCTAAGATGGCCTCTTTTCTTATCTTGATCTTTCACATTTTTGTTAAGATATTTTTAGGTTCTACTTTATCTGCCCTGAGGATAATCAATGCATTTAGTTGGTTTTTAATTAAAGAAAGCTGCCATTCTATTGTTTACATTTTACATTTACTAATTAATTTTGGGGAATTTTTCTTTAATTAATTTATTATCTATCACTGACCAATGCTTTTAAATTTCAAAAACAAAAAGGGAACATAAGATTATTTTAACTTTTAATTAAATATTACATCAGATATTTTTAGAATTATTATTAAATGAAATTTAAACAAAGCAATAAATACAAACTTTATAATCCAAAATAAATGATTAAAATTATACAAAATTATATAACTAAAAGAAATCTAAATTATATTATTTTATCTCTATTTATTGCGTTTAATTTGAGATCGAAATGTGTGCGTGTTTATGCTGAATTCTACATATATTTATACATTTCTAAGATTGCTACACACACAATTCGATACCAAAAAGTTTAAATTTGGGTGGGATAGACCGGTCAGTGAGAGACGACAGAAAAAGGTGAAACTTAAGATTCGAATACGAATCTTACTGTTTCATTTCCCCGTACTTCCTGTGAACAATTAAGGAAGAACAAAGGAGGCAAGAAAGAGAAAAAAAAATTTTACATTATATAATTTAAAGACGAAAACATTATTATTGTTTTTACAGATATATTGAAATATAGAAAGCAGAGATTACATGAAGCAACGAACAATTTATATACCCGGATCTAGAATTTATAGTTGAATTAAAATGGCCTAATTTGGCCGTGTCTGGTTAAAATCATAGTAATAATTAGTTAAACTGAATGTATATATATATATAAAAATTCTTAGAATAGGATTAGTTAGTATAATATAAAAAAATTTTTAAGAGTAATAGTGATTAAAACAATAATATATATAATAATAAGATTTTTATCTAAAACCCTATTTGACTAAAGTACAATCCATTCAACCAAGTTCATTATATCAAGTTCATTTTAATATTTTCATATATGTTTAATAACCGTCCTAATAATCTAATATTTTTACAACCCCGGGTCAGGTGGATAATACCGATCTCTTGTCATCGATGACTGCGGCACGCTACGCTGGATCGTTCTAAATTTCCACTTCCCCATATTCCACCAGTTTTTGGCAGATCCCTGCAGATGGTAACTAGCTATAGCTATCTGCACATCTTGCCCTTTTTTATGAAATTTTAAGAACTTCTGTGAGCTCTCTAGGTAGGTTTGAGATTTTTCCCTTATTTCCACTCTAAATATTTTAACATGGACCACCTTTGTTAAGTGGCTTTGGTATCCACTGTCCGTTTTCATGTTTTCTTCCGTGACTTTTGGTCCTATTCTTTTGTCCCCGTCCATGCTTGTCTCCTTTTTACTGCTTTCACTCAACGGTTTTTGTGGGCCTTCATCTATTAGAATAAGGTCTATTTGCTCATCTACTATCATAGGTTTGTCAAGTATTTCTAATTCCTTTTCCTTTTCCATTTCTTTAATTTCTTCTTCCTTTTTACTAGCTGGGGATATTCCAATATGTTCCTTTATTGCGTCTAACTCTCTCCACATAAGGTCTTTAAATTCCTGATATTCTCTCACTCTTATCTTTTCTTTTTCTTGTCTCTGTCTTGATTCTTCATCTCTACTTCCTTTATTGCGTCTAACTCTCTCCACATAAGGTCTTTAAATTCCTGATATTCTCTCACTCTTATCTTTTCTTTTTCTTGTCTCTGTCTTGATTCTTCATCTCTACTTTTTCTCATTTCCTCCTCATACATTTTCTTCATTTCTTGCATATTCTGTCTAAATATTTCAAGTAACCTTAGACTGAAGTTCATTGATGCTATTCTGTCATTTTCTGCTTCCATTTTTCTTAATATTATTTATTTTCTTTATACTATTAGCATTTGACTACTCCCCACCAGTATATTGGCCCTAAGACACTCTTTCGCTGCCCTCACCTACTCTACATTGCCCTATCTCTATATTGCTGCGTTTAACATATTTAACATATATTATAGCGAACTATTGGTAATGCGTGTAATAAGCTACTGCTGTCTATGATATATATATATTTGTATTTTAACAAAATATTTACTATTAACATATATAACAAGCTTCTGCTGTCTATATTATATATATAATGGTGTTTTAATAAAAAAAAATTCAATGCTACTTGCTTTCTCATTTAACGACTGATTACTTTTTTTTTTCTTGACATATATATATAAAGCAAAATATTTCATTAGATCCGAGTATTTACGTTCCTTCTTAAATTACACACACATCCCTGCTTTCCTTAAATTTGTTATTACGCCTGCTGTCCTTTCATTCATTCGACCCACATTATTTCACTCGATTTACTTTTTTTCATTATTTTTATCAAAACAAAATCGTATATATATAGATTAATTAGCTAACTCGAGTAACGAACGCTAAAAGAAATTTGCGTTATATTTTGCTCAGGGTATATATGGGTTTTTTGTATCGGAAGCTCCACGTTGGAAAGCGCCAAACGCTAAAAAAAAAATTTAACTATGTAACAGTCAGAAAACGTGTGACTCGTAAACATAGTGCAGAATTTGACCACCATACAGAACAGCAGCACCATCGAGTAGCGAAGCCACCCATGGTACTGAGTTCGAACATAGTTTATCGGTTCCACAATACAATCCATGAAGCCACGCATCTGATGCGACATTAGTAAATATTTCCTTAGGCACGGTGGTCAGGGATATGCAAGAGACTCATGATTTTCTCGAGTTAGCCAATAACCAAACTAATATTAATTAACATTCATATTTACATAATCGAGGAAATATTATATAGAACGGGTATCGAATGAATGAAATGTAACTGCAGACGTATAGTTTAAAATTATTTATTAATACATTTTAATAACACAATCTAATAATATTTTATGGATTAACAGCTTCAGTAGCGGGATTTGCGACATGATATTTTAAAGAATACATTTATTTATTTAGACATTATTTTATATTGAGGATTTCAGTAGCGGTATTTCCGATACTGTAGTGTTTACAAAAGGAATACATTTATTTGTTTGTGTAATCTAGCTACCTAAAATTCTCGAGTAAGTATTTCTAATGCATGCCTTGGGGAATTTATACCTTTGCAATGCAAGAGTCTAAAGTAAGATTTAAGAGAAGCGGCAGACATATATTTACTTAATTTAAATGTTTATTTTATGACTAAGGTCAAACATTTGAGAGTGAATTATGAAGATAATGCAGAGGCGGAGTGATATATAGAATAATAGAATTGAGCAAAGGAACACATGGTACGCTTTAGAAAGGCAATATGGAGTGGCAGTATATTGAAACTGCAATGCCGTGAATGGGTTTATAAGAGTATCGGGCTGGTCTCTGCCATCGGCCCGACGAAGTAAGGTGTCACATAAGCATAACCAGGGACAAGCGGTCCGTGTCGCAGTTTTGCCGGCTGGCTGCATGACATTGTCAAGTCCTACGGGAGCACCCATTATGCCCGCTTGTGTAGGACGACTGGGGTTAATTTCAACCCTGAAGAATCCGGAAATTTCATGGCGGAATAGATCATCGCGTCTCTAAAACGTAACACATGTATACTTATAAACGATTATGACAAGATTTAAGTAGATTTCTGACTTGGCCCTACATTACCAACATTTACTCAAGAACTCTGGCGACTCTCAAAGAAATGGGATTTTCTAGAATTTATTCATGATGATTTAGTAAATATAAAACATATATATAAATTGGGAATTATTATAACTAATACGTCAGCCATTTGCGAAGTTGTAGACCCCTGCATTACAATAAATGAAGCATTGAATGCGTGTCGATTTATATGAAAGTTAAGTTATTAAAGAAAGTAAATATTAATGAAAATTTGACACGCATTCATTGTTTCAAGCGATCATAGATTTACTTTGAAAATTGAGACAATTATGAGCATGCAATAATTAAATAATAACTATAGATAGAAATGTAGATTATAGAAATACGCACCCCCGATAGAGTGAGGTAAGCTAGATTATTAGAGAAATTTACATATTAAATTAATTATTCAATTTTAGTTATACAAATGATAGTTTTACATTTTATAAATTTAGATAAGTAATATGAAGAAAAACTATAGCATGTTATTAGAGTACTCTAGAGTTTGAACACAGACAGGTACCTGTTTTATAAGAAGTTTTCTTATTCCATGAGTTTAGAAGCAAAAAGTTCACGAGTGGCAAGTCTTTCTTGTATTTAGATATTTCATTTAATTTCACAACAGCAGCAGCTTTTTCATTTATTTCAGGCAGCAGATCTTCATGGTGATTTTATGACAGGCAATGGAAAGTTCAGCATCCGGTGGGCCATAACCCGATGGAGAATAATCTAGGTGCTTTACTCGGTCATACCTTGACAGGAACAAATTATTTTTATATTTTTGGAGACTCTCAGTGATCGAGAGCAAAGCTAAAGTTTAAGTGAATGTCTCCAGCAAGTCTAAGATGGCCTCTTTTCTTATCTTGATCTTTCACATTTTTGTTAAGATATTTTTAGGTTCTACTTTATCTGCCCTGAGGATAATCAATGCATTTAGTTGGTTTTTAATTAAAGAAAGCTGCCGTTCTATTGTTTACATTTTACATTTACTAATTAATTTTGGGGAATTTTTCTTTAATTAATTTATTATCTATCACTGACCGATGCTTTTAAATTTCAAAAACAAAAAGGGAACATAAGATTATTTTAACTTTTAATTAAATATTACATCAGATATTTTTAGAATTATTATTAAATGAAATTTAAACAAAGCAATAAATACAAACTTTATAATCCAAAATAAATGATTAAAGTTATACAAAATTATATAACTAAAAGAAATCTAAATTATATTATTTTATCTCTATTTATTGCGTTTAATTTGAGATCGAAATGTGTGCGTGTTTATGCTGAATTCTACATATATTTATACATTTCTAAGATTGCTACACACACAATTCGATACCAAAAAGTTTAAATTTGGGTGGGATAGACCGGTCAGTGAGAGACGACAGAAAAAGGTGAAACTTAAGATTCGAATACGAATCTTACTGTTTCAATATATATATATATATATAAATATTATGAAGTTTTGTTATTTGACAAGGTCTCTGTAGTTTTGTTGATCCAGCATTTGCATTCAATCTAGCATTTACATTCCATCCTATAACCAGTATTTCACACATGCACGTACACATTATTGTTTGATAAGCATGTGAGAAAATGTTAAATAAAGGTTATTTCTTTCTAATAAAAAGAATGCATTATTTTAGTTGTTTGATTAATGGTTAGCATAGATACATCCCTGTTGAGAAAGTCAAACGTGAATTCTTCCTGAGTTTAAATATCTGAGGCAACGGTTCTGAAAAAGAGTGGTGAGATGTTAGATGAACTGATTTAAGTTACATGTAGATTTGATGGATAGTGCTTAGCCTAGTCTATTAAAGATAGATGTAATCATGAGTCAGGTACTTCATCATGTTATCTCTAGCATCCTACATGAAGACCTTAGGTCCGACAGTAGTTAGATGTGATCTTGCTCTCTTTCTCCTATATAAGTGGATGGACTGGACCATTGCATTTGGCATTATCAAATTTAGGATATGAAGGATAGGTGTACCAGCACTTTTAGATTTGATGTAAGTTGATTATATGTTGTGGACAAACCATCTGATTGTTGAAGTTGATCTGTTTGTTCTAATGTATTTTTGGACCAGGACATCTGGGTATATTCCACCAATCATTACAATATATAGAAGTAACAGAACATTAGGTGTGAGTTAATGTATGATAATAGTAAGAAAAGTAGTTTATTGTTTAAGACTCGAACAGGATCTGTAGCAACAAGAGAATATACATGTAAATGGAAAAATATGGGTGATTTAGTCTGTAAATTGTGTAAAAAAGAAATAGAAAATATTAGGCATCTCTTAAGTGAATGTAAATGCTTGAAATGAGAAAGGGTACAAATAATGAAGTTGTGGAAGAATAAATATAAAAAAATGATTATACAGAAAGTGGGTTATTGGTTTTTATGCTGGGTTTGGGAAAAGATAAGGGGGATTTAGATATAAAAGCCATAGAGTTGACAAAGATTATGTTGTGGAAGTGTAATGGAGCAGAATATGGGAAAACATAGAGTGGGGAATGGAAGATAAAGTGGCTAATAAGTTTTTCTGGAGATAGTTGCTGAGTGATTCCTGACTCCATTTAAGGAGAAGTCACAGTGCATCACATCACCTCACATCTTGTGTAATATTAAAAATTAATATTTTTCAACTAAATTTTTGCTAAAATTGTTTACAAACTTTTAAAAAATATAAAGACATTGGAAATACTTAGTTATGCAAAGTTTCAATAGATTGGATATTTTACTTAGATATGTAGATAGATAACAAAATGGTAATTTAAAAGAATATACAATAGTTTACTTATGTTAAGTTTTATTCTGGAAAGCAGGTTATTGTTAGAAGACTATTTTTGAAAAAAAGTTTGTTTTAAAAAAAAAAAAAAAAAACCCACTTAAAATTAAAAGTAATGTTAGATATACAAATGTCTTACGTATGTAAATGTAAATTTGATTTCTAGTCATTAGTAATAATATTTATCATTTTTATACATTTCAGTCCAGTACTTGGAATTATGGAAACTTTTTACCTGGCAGTGATATTTCAATGTTCCAGCCTAAAATGATAGCTCATCTTTTGACTCTTGGAATTCTTGCACACCAACATGGATTTGAGTTTCTTCCTGACAGTGTCATTACAGCAGTAGATGATTATGTGAAGGTGCCAAATTTAAATAATGAACAAACAGAAACTCTCAAAAATTCATCAGCATCTACATCTGGCATAACAGTGACAGAATTAGGTAACTATATTTAATTAAAAAAATCTTTATTATAATGTGATCTAATCTAGAGACTGTTATGAAAAGTAGGTAATCAATGTCATATTAGGTCCTTTACTTTATGACTTTTACACTTTTTCTAGTCTACAATTTTTCAATATTTTTCTTTATTTTCCATATTTTTTTCAAATCTCACTACTAAATTTCAAACTCATAATAAACTTTGTGTTGCATTTGTATATATAGTTAAGTTTTAATATATTAAAATCTGTGTGTGTATATATTGTTACGAATACCCTTAACATCCTTCCATTGCCTCATAATAAACTTTGTGTTGCATTTGTGTATATAATTAAGTTTAAACACATAAAAATCTGTGTATGTATATATTGTTACAAAACCCCCTAACACCCATCCAATACCTGGTATACTGTGTGGCCCAATCCGAATCCAAGACGCATGATATTATCGTTATTAATTATAGCTTGATTTGTAAATGTTTAAGCACACAAATTGACAAATCACTAAATACAATTCACGTTTTAAATCCCAACTTAATTATGCTGTAAACAAATACTTAAATCAAATCATCAAACAGACACGAATCTAACCTCTGACAATTATCATTTTGTTAAATGTATTACGATTGCAGACACAATATAGCAATGCATGGTAACTAAGATCGGTTGAATGAACACAATCAAAAAATAAAAACTAATATTAACGTAAAAAAATATCAAATATAATTTTTTTTTGTGATTAACAAACTATTTATATTAATAGGCATAATAAAGGTCATAGATCACATGACCCTATTCTCTTAAGCTTGTAAGTTATAAACAATGAGGATTGCCAATCCCTCAACAAGCTTTGTGATAAATGCTTAGCTAGAGAAAGTATTTAAAATATCTCTGTCAGGACCCCCCCCCCCCACAAACCTTTGAGGAGTGCAAGAGCATGAAACCATGGTCAGAGGTTGGGGGAGGGCTGACAGAGATATTTTAAATGCTTTCTCTAGCTAAACATTTATCACAAAGCTTGTTGAAGAATTGGCAATCCTCATTGTTTATTTATATTAATATTCATTAAAAATGACGTCGACAATAGATTGAAATGGTGATCACAAATTTACAAGTTGAACAACGAGTTTTCCTCAAAACGGTGATAAAATTTCTTATCCATTGAATAACTTACAAAGTCTTACGAAGAGGATTCGAATTTAAAATTCGACGATAAACATCAACCAAGTTTGAGGGGCAATACTATCAAAAATCAATATTTAAATATCCAAGAGAGCAAAAGCGAATGTAGAAAATTAAAGTTAACTAAATAAGGAATTCGAAATTGAAGTCTTTGCAAGTAAATTCAAAGTATTCGAACTTCCAAAATATCAGTAATTCTAAGTTATCGATCGCAATATTTAGATTCGAGGATATAAAATAATATAAGAAATAGTGACTTTATTCCACTCAAAACAAATCATTAAAGCAAAATATAATTAAGGATGAAATAAGTATGCATTGCTATATGCAAAAGCTGCATTGGGGGGAAAAAAGTCGTCGTCTATGGAACTATGACTTGTCAGGATCGGGATGGAATTGACCTATTACTACAGATCTACATCAAGAAACAATAAGTTGATTTATAATGAACGGATACTATAATTCTCTGTTTCAAAGCAGAAATTCCAAGTCTATAAATGATGATTTAACTGATGGTCTTCTAAAACACTCACGAGCTACTATCTATGCTTAAACTGGATTAACATGGAATGCTGGAACGATTTGATAGGACACTTTTCCTTACAAACGTCAAATCCAAGTTAAAGTTAATGTCATTCTCTTTATTTATTTGTATGTTAGATATTATAATTTTTTTCTATTTTAATATAGGGGCAAAAAGAGTTAATATCAGTGCTGGCATATAACATAAATAAAAAAATATTTTCACCTGTAATGTAAGCCTAATAAAATTTAATTTATGATGAGTGCTTGATTGCGTAGTAGTCCAATCATCACCAAAGGAGAAAGGTAAGACGTTACCTCATTTAATCCAAACATATACTTAATCCAAACATATATATACTTGCAGCACGTACTATATCATGTCTATTGCACATAACAGTGGAATCCCGAACCACCACGATGAAAGATAGAAATCTAAGATACTAAATTAGTTAACATAAATGAATTAAGAGTTTCAGGTAATAATTTTAGAAAGTAAAAATGATTATGATACATCTAGTGGCTATTTTTTGTGGGATCAGAGTTTGGGATAATATTTAGAACCAATCATAAACAAACAATAATCACAAATATCTAATTCAAGGTTTTATAATTCTGTTTTAAAATTTTCTTTGTTAAAATATCAATCGTTGTAAATATAGTTATTAAATATATTTAAATGTTAAATTAGTACTCTTGCTATGTTTTTCTATAGTCAACTTTCAATTGGTCATATTTTCTCACATATTTATGAATATTTTATTTATTTACACACAATTTTACATCCACACCTATCATTGAACACATATGCATGCCTACATCTATCTATATTTCAAGTGATACTAATATAACCTGAATTAGATGATCACGCAGAATCTTTCTGGGTTCAAAATTCGGGATAAAGGAAATGAAATGCGACTCGTATAAAGTAAGTTTGTTATAAAATTACTATTTAGTTGATTCTTAATCTCTCCTCTTCTAGGAATGAAATCAATGCTTGTGTGGTATGTATAGGTAAATATAACAAAGATATACTCCGTCATTCATTGTGATGATATCACCAAACTATTTATATACCAGGAAATGTCCGGTCCGTTACATATGGCACATCCAATCGTTAGGTATGAACACATATATTAATCTTTTTACAGATTAATTAAATCTGTTTATATAAAAAAGAGACTGAACACAAAAAAATAATTAAAAGCAAAATATTTTAAATTTTAGATTTAAAAATGTTATATAGTTATTGTTTTTTTCTTTTTGTAAAGTTTAATAAAGCCGAATAACTGAATTTACTTTGATTAGACCACTATATAACCACAAAGGACAACATATGTTTTAATTATGTAACTTAAACAATTAAATATAATTAAAATTTTTAATTATTAAAGAAAATGTTTTTTTATTCTAGTGATGTGGAGATTACAGGATTTAAACCCATGTCCTATATATATATAATTCTTAGAAAAACAATACAATAATTAATACAGTAAATAATATTTTAAAAACAAATATCTACTATAATTTAATAGAAGTACTTTTGACTATCTAAGTAGTCGTTATCAACTATATTCAAATTCAATTACAAAAAAAAAACCGTTATAAATACGAAAACAATTACATCATACATCAATTTTTCCACAATTCATTAATTTTTATATTAGCAGCTTGTCTATTTATCAAATGCTGCTTTCAGTTCTTATTAACATAGCTTTTTTAATTTTATGTTTATTATTATTTCTTTCAATACATAAAATCTTAACTTTATTAAAATCAAAATATTATAATCAAAGAAAACTGTAGCTGATATGTCATCATTTCTAACACTTTCTTGTCTTGATTTTTGCAGTATTTATGATAAGCTGCTAATATAGAAATTAAGGAATTGACGTATGACATAATTGTTTTAGTATTTATAACGGTTTTTTGTAACTGAATTTGAATATAGTTGATAACGACTACTTAGATAGTCAAAAGTACTTCTATTAAATTATAGTAGATATTTGTTTTTAAAATATTATTTACTGTATTAATTATTGTATTGTTTTTCGAATACAGACATTGATTACTAATTTATATATATATATATAAAGTACTTTTCATGGTATTTGGTAGGACGCCATCTGTGGATATATATATATAAAGTACTTTTCCTGGTATGTAAATAGGTTGGTGAAGTCATCAGAATAAATAACGGAGTATATCTTTGTTATTTATACCTATATATACCACACACATAATGATTTCATTCCTAGGAGAGGAAAAATTGGGAACTAACCAAATATTAATTATATACCTAACTTATCTCATCCATGTTGCATTTCATTTCCATTATCCCAAATTTGGAACCCAGGGAGATTTAGCATGATCATCTAATTCAGATTATATTAATATCACTTGAAATATAGATAGGTGTAAACATGTGTATAATAATAAGTATGGATGTGAAATTATGTGTAAAATAAAATATTCATAAATATGTAAACATCAGACGATTACCATTTCTTATGCTCGCTCATAGCTGTTATTAAACAAGCACAACTCTCCATACAGTAGTGCATTCACTGCTATCCAGAGTAATCAATGGATGCCAAAAGGCTTGTGTATAAGTTCCCTATCTAGTATGGAGAGTTTTGCCTGTTTTATAACAGTTATGAGCAAGCATAAGAAATGAAGATGTTTAATGGTTTAATACCAATCCTACCTAATAGGATAGATGTGGCTATGGTTATTAAAGAACCAAAGACACCAAAATGTATGGATACTGAACTGAGGTTAGACCTATATGACTATATAAGCTAATGAGCTTGGATTGAAATTATTATTGTGTTTTCAATTTTAAACTTATAGTTTTGTAGTTAAATAGAGATAAAAGGGGGCTGCTGGAGAGTTGCCTTAGATCCTAAGATCGAGGTGCAGTGCTTTCAGATCTAAAGCTCCTACCTGATGAAAGTCACAAGCTAGAAACTAGTATGGGGATATTGGATGAGTAGGCACTAGATAGGGATTTTATGCACAAGCTTTCTGGAATCCATTGATTACTCTGGCTTGCACTGAGTGGCACTACTATAAGGAGAGTTTTGCCTGTTTTAAATATATGAGAAGATACGGCCAATTGAAAGTTGACTATAGAAAAACAAACTAAGAGTTCTAATTTAACATTTAAATATATTTAATAACTGTATTTATAGCGATTGATATTTTAACAGAAAATTTTAAAACAGAATAATAAAACATTGAATCAGACATCTATGGTTATTCTTTGTTTATAATTCATTCCAAATATTATCCCAAACCCTGATCCGACAAAGCTAGCCACTCGATGTCCCTATGAACATAAATAACATTTATACTACATATAAGATTATCATAATCATTTTTACTTTCTAAAATTATTACTTAAAACTCTTAATTCATTTATTTTAAATAATTTAGTATTCCTATCTGTCATCGTGATGATTCGGGATTCCCCTGTTATGTGCAATAATCATGATTAAGACAAGGAAGACCATTTATGACACAGATCAGGGGTCCCCAACCTTTTTGCACTTAAAAGCACATTCTATAATACTGGCCAGATGGTGGGAACAATTTATTTTTTCAACCAGGTAGTGGGCACCATTCATTTTTTCAACCAGGTAGTGGGCACCATTTATTTTTTCAATGTAAATTTATAGTTGGATATTGTTAATAATACATATATAATGTACAAAAAATATTTATTTCAAAAATAAAATTTTAACATATAATTAACGTTTTATATTTTTACGCTGTAAAAGCATAGTATGCCCTACAATTTGATTACAATATAATACAATAATTTATAAGAAATTTTAAAAATTAATTTATTTGTATCAGATAAATAATTTTTTTATTGTGTTCAGATAGCGGCGGGCACACATAAAATGGTCTGCAGGTGCCATGGTGCCCACAGGCATAGAGTTGGGGACCCCTGACATAGATGGGTAATGAAATATGCTGAAAACATTTAACACAACTATTAATATGAACAAATAAAGAAAACGTAAACATACGTGTTGCAAGTATATACATGTTTGGATTAAATACGTATTAGGTAACGTCTTAGCTTTCCCCTTTGGTGATGATCGGTGTCATGTTATGGCTAATACTTTAATTATGGACTGACACCTAGCGGCGACAGCTGAGATTAGCGAGTGCGTGACATCGCTCTTATGTTGGAGAACATGAGTAGTTAATAAAGTTTGATAGTTATCTAAATTGTGTGTATTTATTAATTTAGATATTACGGTCAAGAACATAACATGGTGTCAGGAGTGAATTAATGAAATAATAGTAAAAAAATATTTCTAAAGTCTATAAAGCAGTGAGTATTTAAATATTGATAAAAATAGTTTTTATAGCAATTTTTTTTTCATATCATATTTGCCGAAATACAAAATGGCGTCACAATTAGATTGTTTTTACAATATCGAACCGCTATCTATGGAAGGAAATATGTCAATCAAATAGACTGAATGGAAAGAATTATTTCTAAATTTCCTAGAAGCAACAGAAAACGATATGAAATCAGATAAAATTAGGAATATTACGTCATCTCATTGGAAAAGAAGGGAGAGATGTAATAAAAACATTAGACCACACAAACCCAGAAGATAAAACAAAATTGCTATTCATCTTAAACCAAATGGACAAATATTTCAACACCATGAAAACAACATTATATGACAGAATAAAAGCATATACAATGAAGCACATGAGGGAGAATCGATCGATCACTTTCTTACTCGCTAGTAGTTGAAAAAGCTGACTTCGGAGATGAAAAACAAAATATCCTCCGAGATTGAATTATAATGGTACAAAAAGAAAAAGGAATAAAAGACAGATTATTTGAAAAAGGGAATATTACACTCAAAAAGCACTGGAAATATGTAGACATAAAACTAGAAGACTCAAAAATGAATTACTGGGAAAGTCTGAACTATGTATTAATGTAAGAGCGAAAAATACAATAAACATATGCAATTGTCAAAAGTGCAACTGTAATCATCCAAAATGTGAGTGTCCCGCATTTGGTAAAAAATGCTATAATTGTGGAAAGTTAAACCACTTTGTCAATAATTGGCATACAAGAAGCCACGACCATAACATTTTAAAAACACGAAAACGCTCAAACACAAGATATAAAAATATTAATAGAAATGGATGTTATGTGAACGAAGTACATGATACTATGACATCGGATTCATCATATACCAGTGATGTTGAAAACACAATTGCATACATCAGACGTGTAGACTCAACTCATTCGTTTAATGGCTGGTATGAACAGATTTTATTAGGCAACAATAAAGTAAAAATAAAAATAGACACAGAAGCAGATGTAAACATTATGTCTAAAAAAGTGCATAATACTATTCATCCACAAACAATAATATACAAAATGAAGAAATTATGCGCTTTTGGAGGATCATTTCTCACCCCAATAGGAAAAGCAAACCTTCAATGCAAAATAAACAAAGATCTGCATAATTTACGTTTTATAATAATAAAAAAAGACGAACCAACACTTCTTAGTGGCCATGATTGTGAGTTATTAGGTTACAATACAAAAAGTAACGATGAAAAATAAAAGTAAAAATGATCAAAATTTATCCAACAATAAAGATAAAATAACAAAGAATAAAAAAGATAAAAGTATTAAAACACAGGAATTAAAAGAAAATGAAAACGTCAAGTCTATATATGAAAAAGACAAAGATGTTCTTCAAGGTGTGAGTTGTTATGAAGGCGAACACCACCTTACAGTAGACCCAATATTTAAACCAGTTGTTCATGCACCTAGATTAATTCCACTAATTATACATGAACAATTACGTGAGAAATTTAATAAAATTGAAGATAATGGTATCATAACTCCAGTGACATATCCACCAAATTGAGTTAATAGTCTATTAATAGTTGAAAAACCAAATGGCACTATGAAAAAATGCATAGACGCAAGAGATCTTAATAAAGCATTAAAAAGAGAATATTATAAAATGCCAACTCCAGAGACAGTTTTAAGTACAGTAACAGGAATGAAATATTTCACAGTTTTTGGTCGTGAAATCTGGATTTTGGAACATAAAGCTTGATAATGAATCAGCAGATTTAATGACATTTAATACACCTTGCTTTAACCACGTACCTTTTGGTTTAAATGTATCACCAGAAATTTTTCAGAGGACAAATGATGAATTATTTGCCAATATATCAGGTGTCAGTATAAACAGTTGATGATTTCTTAATAGGAGGAAAAACTGTTGAAGATATGAACAAAAATTTGTTAAAAATCTTAAACAGACCACACATGGTCAATGTGAAATTCAAACCAGATAAGATCCAATATGCTAAAATGCAAGTGAAATACTTAGGCCAAATTATTTCAGGAACAGGAATCTCAGCAGATCCTAATAAAATAGAAGCAATACAAAAGCTCGAATCACCAAAAGACAAACAAGGGTTGAGACGAATTTTAGGAATGATAAATTATACTCTTACCACACATTCTGAACTTAGCAGATCTGACAGCATCCCTGTGATCTCTTAATAAAAACGTTATATGGGTATGGAATTCATATTACCAACAATGTTTTGATAAGCTAAAAGCAGCAATTTGCAATGCAACCTCGCTAACACACTTCAATTCTCAAATTCCAGTAATAATACAAACATATGCCTCACAGACAGGACTAGGGGGAGTTTTACTCCAAAATGAAAAACTAGTTATGTATACCTCCTGAGCACTTTCTGAAACAGAACAGCTACATGCTCAAATAGAAAAAGAACTCTTAAGCATTGTCAATGTGTGTCAAAAGTTCCATTATTACATATATGGACGAAATATAATAATACACACTGATCATAAACCATTACTTGCAATTGTAAATAAACTCTTTGAGAAAATCACACCCAGACTCCAAAGATTTGTAATGAGATTACAATGATATAATCTTAAATTTGAATACCGCCGTGGGAAGGAACTCTATATCGCAGATACATTATCATGTAACTACATAAATAAGACGCAACAAGAAGATGCCTGTGAAATACACACTGCAAACAAAACTCTCAGTACCTGGGACAATGAAGAAGCATCAGAATTAATTAAACACATATGCAATGAAATGGCCAGAACATAAGTGCAATGTACCTCCAATTTTTGCAAAAATACTGGCAAAATCGTTACAAATTCATGCTGAATCATGGAGTATTACAACATGAAAGAAAATTATACTGGCATTGCTATGACCCCGAATAATGGGCTTGCTACATGAGTCCCATTTAGAAATGGAAAAGCTGAAATCCAGAGTAAGACAATCATTTTATTGGTTGAATATTAACAAAGATAGTGAATCATTAGTGAATAACTGCCCAATATGTGCTACATACAGGCCAGCTCTACCAAAAAAACCACTGTTACCACATGTTGTGCCAAAAGACCACAGGAAAAGGTCGGTGCTGATTTATTTGAATTTGGCAACAATACTTACTTACTTCTAGTAGATTATTTCTCTAAATACCCAGAGGTACTTTGCATACCTGACAAAACTGCTGCTTCAGTAATAAAGCTATGCAAAACAATATTTGCATGCTTTGGCATACCAGATAAGGTAATGGCAGATAACATGCCATTTTCTTCATTCTTATTCCACAAATTCGCAAAGGAATGGTGTTTTAAAGTAACCACATTGAGTATACACATCCATGTTCTAATGGACTTGCAGAACGAAATGTTCAAAGTATAAAGCAATTATTTTGCAAAGCTTATCAATCTGGAATTGACCCAGAATTAACCTTACTTGAATTTAGAAATATACCGATAAGTGGAATGAAGAGTACTCCATCACAGCTATTAATGTCTAGAACACTTAAAACAAAATCACCATCCTTTTTAAAACAACTCATATCTCCACCCGCACAAAAAGCCCATAGTTACTTAATACAGAGGCAAACTCGACAGAAAAGTTTATATGACAAGACAGCCAAGATATCTCCACCCATGGAAATTGACAAACCGGGACGAGTATATGAGGGAACCAGATGGAAGAAGTGTAAAATTCTTGAAAAAACTCCCGAGCCAGAATCATATCGCATTTGGACTGAAGATGGCTCTATTCTTTGTCGAACCAAGACACATTTATGAAACACAGCTGAAAGATTCACAATAACTCCACAGACACAAAAACCAGATGAGCAGACACAGTTGCCCATACCTGAAACAGAGAAATCACCACCATCAACATCAAGTGATAATGGCATAGCAATAGGGAGAATACCAGTCGAACGTTCTGAGATGAGAGAAAAATCAAACGAAGAAGAAGGCCTCCAGTATATATAAAAGACTATGTTTGTAAATAAAAAAAAAGAGAGTTGTCACGTTATGGCTAATACTTTAATCATGGACTGATGCCTAGCGGTGACAACTGAGATTAGCAAGCGACATCGCTCTTATGTTGGAGAATGCGAATAGTTAATAAAGTTTGATAGTTATCTTAACTGTGTGTATTTATTAATTTAGATATTACGGCCAAGAACATAACAATCAGGTTAACTCTTTTTGCCATCATACTAAAGTATATATATATAATATCTAACACACAAATAAATAAACTGAATGACATCAACTTTAATTTGGTTTTGAAGTTTATAAGGAAGAGAGTCCTTTTGAATAGTTCCAGTAATCCATGTTAATCAATTTTACATATAGATGGCTATCCAACAGGTAAGTCATTCTTGATAGCCTTGGAATTTTTGCTTTGAAACCGAGAATTATAGGATCTATTCATTGCGAATCGACTTGATGTTTCTTGGTGTAGGTGTATAGTAATAGGTCATCCTGACAAGTCATAGTTCCATGGACGACGGTTCCCCCCCCCCCAATATAGCGCTTAGCAATGCATATGTCTTTTCGTCATAATTATATTTTGCTTTAATGATTTATATTTATTATATTATTTTATACCTTTTAATCTATATATTGAGAATTACCGTTTCTTTGGAATTTTGAATACTTTGAATTTATTTGCAAAGATTTTAATTTCGGATTCCTTATTTAGTTAATTTTAATTCTCTACGTTCACTCTCGATTTTTTTGGATATTTAAATATTGATTTTTGATATTATTGCCACTCAAACTTGGTTGATATTTACCTTCAAATTTTAAGTTCGAATCCCCTTCGTAAGACTTTGTAGGTTCCTTAGCAGATAAAAAACTTTATCTCCTTTCTGATAAGAAACTTTATTTTCTTTTTGAAAAAAAGCTTGTTGTCCAACTCATAAGTTTGTGATCATCATTCCAATCCATTGTTGACATCATTTTTTAATGAATATTAATATAAATAGTTTGTTATTAACAATAAAAAATTGTTTGATATTTTTTTTACTTTAATACTAGTTTTTATTTCTTGATTGTGTTCATTCAGCCGATCTTAATTACCATGCATTGTTATATTGCGTCTTCAATTGTAACACATTTAACAAAATGATAATTGATAGAGGTTAATTGTCATGTCTGTTTGACAATTTGATTTAAGTATTTATTTATAGTATTTAAGTTGGGATTTAAAACATGAATTGTAATTAGTGATTTTTCAATTTGTGTGCTTTAACATTTACTAATCTAGCAATTAATAAATAATGCTAATATCATGGGTTTTGAATTCAGATTGGACCACATCATGTACGAGGGATTGGAAGCAGGTTAGTGGTATCCGCAACACATTTCTCCAGTAAAGGTATTAAATATGGATTATCTTTAATTCTTTAACTTTCGACTATTTTAGGGTTGGTTTAAGATAGGTCCATGATTTTTATTCTTCTTAAGCAGTTAATGGTTTATTAAATTTATTCATGTTTCTCAATACTAATTTTAATCATGCTAGTAGATTATGTAAAATCTTAGTTAAATCTAAAGGCTTCCTGTTTTGCTATTCAAATACCATTGTGTTCATTATCTCTATAAAATAACTATAAATTCATATTTGGTTTATAAAGAAATCTGTGTGATTTCTATAACCTGAGTAAGGTAAATTTTGATGGTAAATGGTGCACGATATGGATACTGATCAAGATATAATATTTTACATGTTTCAATTGTTATTATAAAGCTGTTTCCTCTTGCATCAATTTCTTGTACCTTTTCTTACTTAATTTACGTTAGATGTATGTATTGTTATCTATTATTTGTGTTTGAATTTGTACTCTACAACTTTGTAATTTATTTTAAGTTGGTGACAAATTTGTTAATTTTCCCTATGATATGGTTTCATAATTCAGGCATTGTATGTCCCTTTGATACTATTGCTTTTATCTACTAATACACGTTTGGACCAGCGCATTTGATGATGGTAAATGATCCTTCATATCAATGGCAGAATTTATGAAAGATAAATTCTTTGGGGTTGGTTACATGGGGTATCTTGATAAAAACTTTATCCTCTATTTTAAAATGATAACTAACTTTATTTTTGAATTTGCTGTGCTTTTCACTCATTAATAGCAATTTATTATATGCCTCCATTCAATCTTTTTCTAGATCGATGGCTGATTCCATGAACATAGACATCACTTTATAAAATAAGATTGGGGTATTTTATCCCACTTGTAGACTAGTGGGTGTAAATCCAGAGGATTCATTCACATTCCAATTAGTATAGTTGACTATGTACTTTGTGTGCTTTACACCAACCTTTATGCTTGTCTCCTAAGTACGGTCTGAACAAACTTCCAAGTTCCTGCATTACATGTTCACAAGGATTTGATTGTGGGTTCCTAATAAAAGTAAGCACATGTTTCATTTGTTGTTTCTGTACCCATTTAGTCCATTCTTTAGATAAAAAAGGGTATCATAATAGGTTAAGGTCGTCACTGGTTTTCCTATCACTTTGAAATGGGAGTGTGTCTAATACTTTAATAATGAATATAATATTGGTTGAAATATAGGATAGGCAGCCACAAATTTTGTGAAGAGATTATAAGCTACCAGCAAATATTTTTATTTATTAAATGGTGGTAATGGATCATAAAAGTTCAGAGCTAAGATCTCATTGTCTTTTGGGGATGATGGAGTTAGCTGAACTCATATAATTTTTGCTTACTAGCTTGGCTTTTAAGCATATGTGACAGTTTTGAATTTCTTTTACAATATCGAGATACATTCTGAGCCAGTAAAACTAATTTTTCATTAATTGCTCAGTTTTATGGGCCTCAAAGTCCCCATATAAATAATGTACATATTGAATGAATGGGTTTTTAAAATCATTTTGGTATCACTACCCTTCACTTTCTTTTGTCATTATTTGATTTATGTTGTAAGAGCTGATTGCCTATTCTATAATTTTTCAAATCACTGGCTTTAGATAGAATTTTCTCTTCGTTTAGTGTTTTAATGATTTTAATCAGATATTGATTTAGAGTTTGAAGTTGTTTATGTTCAACAAATCATTTTCTACGTTTTCATTAATTGTTACATCAATATTTAAAATGCAGGCATTTTCTACCGTTAAATGTTGCTGTTTTGACCGACATGGATTTCAACTTAGTACATCAGCTACAATGTTTTCGGATCCTTTACAATATATGACTGTATAATTGAATTCTTGTAACAGCAAACTCCATCTACCAAGGTGATTATTAGTTTGATAGCTGTGATTCAAGAATTCGAGGCTTTTATGATCAGTAATTACGATCATCTCTGATCCAAGAAGCATTTGTTCAAATTTCTAGAAAGCCCACACTATTGCGAGTCCTTCTTTCTCAGTTACCGTATAATTTATTTCTGAATCCTTTAAGAGATAGCTAATGAAGTAGAAGACTTCAGCTTGCCATCCTCCTGGATTTGGAATAGAGTTATCCCTAATAATTTTAAAATAAAAAAATCAGGAAAAGCTAGCATGACTTGCTCTAAAAATACTGTTTTGATTATAGCAAATGCTTCATCTTGCTCTTTATTCCAGTTCCATCTTTCATTTGTTCTAATTATCTTTAATCACGGTTCCAGGTGATCAGCAAATTTGGGATAAAAACGATTGTAAAAATTACATAACCCTAAAAATGATTTGATATGTTTTCTATTGTTTGGTGTAGGGAAATTCTGTATTGCACTGATTTTATGTGGATGAGGTCTCATCCCATTATAATCAATAATATGACAGTAGAAGACTACTTCTTCATTATATACCAATGTAGTCTTTTTGAAATTGATTTTTATACCTTTATCATAGCACTCTTTACAAATATTGTTAAATGTGGAAGATGTTCTTCAATAGCATGAGATGCAATGGTACATCATCTACATAAATTGATACTATCTGTTTAATCTCAGGTGAAAGGGTTTTATCCAGGCACCTTATTAAATCAGTACTACTGTTAATCAATCCAAATGGCATCCTATTAAATTGATAAGTGAATCCCTCATATCGAAATCCAGTGTATTGGTGATCATCTGGATAAAGTTCAATTTGCCAATAACTAGAAATGAAATCGAAAGTGGAAAATACTTTATCAAATTTCAGGAATAGTTGTGTATGAGCGGTGATATATTCCTATCTGGGATGGTATTTTTGTTTAGGTGTCTAATACTTGAAAATCTCATCGACCCATCTTTCTTCTTCACTGTTAGAATAGGATTGCAATATGGTTAATAGCTCCCAATCGATCATTTACTGAATCTGTTTATTAATTTCATTTCAATTTTGATATGGGATTGGATATGATTTGGATTGAAATGGTTGGTTTTCAAGCAATTGAATCCTTTGCTGGGATCTCTCTATTAAACCTGGTATTTCTGAGAATATGATATTATATTTATTAATCACAGATCGCAATCTTTCTATATCATTATCTTTAATTAAATTTGATTCTGCACTTCCTTCTTTCAATTTGATTCTGCACTTCCTTCTTTCAATATGGTAGATAATATACAATCAATTTCATTTAAGTCATAATTTGGCAGTAATTTCAGTTCTACAACATCATCACTTTTCTCTAATTTACTTTTGAAATTGACCATATACTTGTTCATATAAAGGAAGTCTGCCCCTAAGATGACTTCATGAAGAAGAACCATTTAATATTAAGAAGACACTATAGATATATGCTTGGTTTATAATCAATTTGACCCAGATTTGTTTTTGAGTTAATTTTGACTTCTTATAGTTAGATATGGTAACCTGTACGACTTGAGGGGTAGTGTTTTAATATTTGGATTTTTATTCATAAGCTTTTTATAGAATTTATTGGAAATACCAGAAATTTGGCTACCGGTATCTAACAAAGCTTTGACTCTTCAATCTTCAAACATTACTTCTATCATGAGGCAACTTTGTAAAACATGATTATGTGCTTCATCTTTCCATGAACAGGGTAAGGTGGTCATTTCTTTTATTAATGGTTTGATTTTGTTCCTCATTATTGGTATATGTCCTTGAGAAGAGGAACCATTTCCCAAATCCCTTCTTAGTATATTTTTATTTGATACTTCGGGTATGTCTTTACTATACCAACTCTTTATTTGATTTTGTTTACTAATGAATGCTATATTACTGGTGCTTGATACTTATTTTCTAATTGGTTCAATAGATTAGCATGATTTTCTAATAAGATTTCGATGCTGTTTATAGTTTGTTCTATTTCTGTGTCCATTAAGTTTTGTTTAATGCTAAGACCTTGGCAATCATTTTTCATTGATTGGAACTTTTTTCATGATTTTATAATTGAGTTTCTTAATCTCTTTTGTAATTACTGATTTCTATATAGATGGTCTCCATATTCTTAGTGATATCCTTTTTTGATTCTTCTTGATCTCCATGGATCCAATTCCCATTTTGTTTTCTAATTTTCTTTCGAATTCAATAGATCTCTTTTGACAATTAAGGTCTTCGATAACCTTCTGGACTTTTTGTATCCTGTTATTAATATCAGTCTGTATTTGGGACACTTCACCTCTCAGTTCAATTTTTAGATTGTCTAATTTTTTTGATGACAGCTATTATGTTATCCATCGTCTCTTGTCGATCTGCTTTCATGTTATCCATTCTTTCAGACATAATTTCTATCTTACCAGACATATCTGCCTTCATTTGTTATGGATCTGCTTTCATATCTGTTCTCAGATTAGTGAACATTTGTTGCATCATCAACGTCATTTGTTTAATTGATCCATCATTATTATTTTCTTTTTATTTCCTTGGTTCGTCTGTGTTTTTATTGTTTTCGGGGACTTGGGTATTTAATACTCTGGTTTTCCCAGATACATCTAGGTCCTGTTCTTTTTTTATACCCTCTAAAATATTATCCTCTACATCTTCTCTAACTATTTCATTTTGTATATCAATTTCGTTTTCTTTTTTACTACTTGTTTCTAATCGCAACATTTTAATTCGACTTCTAATAATCATGAATTTTCTAATAATTTATTAAATTTTTTTTTATATACTACTTCTTATTTTAACTTTGGAACTGTAATAAATATTTCTTATTATACTGTACATCATGGAAATATTCATCATCGTGATCACTTTTACTATTCTTGTCAAAATATAATTTTATGTTTACAGGAATTGTTGTTTTATTTGACCTTTTTATCTTTCTATATAATATCTCCATTTCTTCGCAAGTTAAGTTGTTGACCACCATAAGTTTTATTTGTGTTTTAAATTCTTAGTAAATTTCTATATCCAACTTCAATTTGTCATATCCAGAAAATGCGTTTATGTTTTATTGTTTTATGAGTAAAATATAAAATTTGCATATTAATATAAAATCAAATTAACGAGCAATTGGGTATATTTTATATGTATAACAAAAGTAATACTAATATACGATTTTCATGTCCTGCGACTGGTAGCGCCATATATAACAGAATGTGCCAAAAATCATAATATTAACCGCACCAACAAAATTTCATGTATTAACCACTCATTGATGTATTAAACACAATATTTCTATTTATTTCTGTAACCTGTCATAATGATTGTATAGACACTTCCCCATATATATATATGAAAAACAAAAAACAAGTTAAAAACTTTCTAACGCTTGTATTTATGCCAACAGATGGCGTTGTTTTTGGTAGAACGCCATCTGTTGACATATATATATAATTAAAATTACCCCAAATCCAAAATTCAACCAGACCAGCATAAAAATAATATTAAAACAATACCAAAGGTTTCACTGCTGCAAGCAGACTTCTCAAGTGTAAATAACTACTAAAACTACACAATATATATAATATTAAACATTACCCACAAATTCATTCACTCTTAAATAAATTAATTGCTTCAGAATAATAAATTTTCAATAATAAAGCTTCTTTAATTCTTCTTTTGATTACATTTCTCTCAAAGAAGACAACCTTAGTTTCATCAAAATCAATAGGGTGGATGGGAAGTGTAGGATTTGTGGGTAATGTTTAATATTATATATATTGTGTAGTTTTAGTAGTTCTTTACACTTGAGAAGTCTGCTTGTAGCAGTGAAACTTTTGGTAGTGTTTTAATATTATTTTTATGCTGGTCTGGTTGAATTTTGGATTTGGGGTAATTTTAATCATATATTGACTAGTTTAGCTTTATTCTTGTAATGTTTATATATATATAAAATTACTGTTAAAACTAACTGAAATAATCATACAAATATATAAACCATTATACAATTACAAATATCCAGTAACGGTATTATTGAGATATAGACTATTAAACAGAGAGCGTTACTGGATATTTGTATAATGGTTTATATATATATTCGTTTTATTATAATACTCAACTGTCGTCTTTATTTGTTTAATAAATTTATGTTACATCATTTAGTGTCGAATCTCTAGATTGCTGGACTTTTGCTTGGAACGAAGGATTTTGACCAGTACAGTATATATATATTGGACTATTTCCATCATCTTATATGAGTATTGAATGTCTTTAGAAAAAATTAACTTTATTTAAATATTTGAAATACATTCAACTGTTAGAAATAGCACATGAAACAGGTATTAAGTGTAATAATGTTCAAGGCTAAATGGATTTACAAGTAATCATTAGAAACCAGTCAATACTTAGATAATCCCAATGTAGATAACAATCAACAATCTCAAACTGTTGTCAAGGTAACCCTTTTTATTGCTAAAAAGAGGTTGTCTTAGACAACAGTTTGAGATTGTTATCTTTATTGGGATTGTCTAAATGTTGACTGGTTTTTAATGATTATATATATATATTATTTAAAAAAAGGATTGTAATAAGTTTAATCATTTTTATGTACCTGTTTTTATTTAATTAAATGTATTTATTCTAATGTAATGTAAATGATGTTTACTGGTTGGAGTTATAGTAGAATAACCAATTGGTCATGTGATTTTGTAAAAAGAAACATCTGTATAAGGTTCCAATAAGGAGTGAAATGTTGACTGATATATTAAATACATTTTTTAATTATAGTGAGTTGTTTGTTTCAATTTTGTTTTAAACATACTCACACACACATATATATATATATATAAACAAAATAATCTACAGCCAAGACAAATGCAAGGAAATTATAATTTTTTATATATTTTATCCCATAGCTAATAATAATTTGTTGCATCTTTGCAGACTGATAATTGGAAGGTCATCTGGGTTGACTTGGTATGTGCTATTAAAAAAAATTCGTAGGCTCACCCAAAAATTCTTAGCACCTTGAAAAATTCTTAACTTTTCACTGGGTTGTTTCAATTCCAGTTTTTGAGCACGAACTACTCTGTGTTCATATCTGATCACCGTAGCTAGGCCGCTTTACATGACATTGCACAAAATATTACAGCCTGTTTTGTGCTTCGAAGCTATTTACGCATATTCATTGTATTCATATCTGATTACTGTATCACTTGAGGGTGTTGAAATTTCAAGGCGGTACGACTTTTTCAAATCTCCGTAATAGAGTAATGTCATTTCGATTTAAAAAAATGTTGTTAATTATTAATAATTGTCATATGGTCCCCATTCTTCCCTAAAAAAGGTTACTATGTAAAAAATTGGCAAAGTGTATGTTAGAACAGGCTTCGACAAAGCTCACGTGTTAAGTCACGTTTTTAGCCTGGAAAATATTCAAGACCACTAAAAGGTCTGAAACGAATGTTAAATTTTTAAACTTTTCTGCAGAATTGCCAAGTACAGAAAGTGTGTGAGATTGTGTCCTTTTTTTCAGGCACATAATGTCCACTTTTTATTACAGCAATAAAAGAATAAATAATTTTTAAAAATCCAAAGTTTGTGCCCTTTTTTTTTCATTGATTAGAAATTGACAAGTATTTGGATTCAATTTTTTGCAGCGGGGTTAAAATAAATGACGATTTTGGTGTGGACTTTTTGTTAATAATAAATTATGAATTCCCTCCACCCCCAAAAGCAGTTTATTGTAGAAGGCCAAAAAAAAAGTAATTCAAACGAAATAGAAATAAGGGTAAAAAGTGAGAAAAAGTTGTTTAAAAAAAAAGTAAATTATTGACTTTTTGGTTTCAATTCTTTTTGCGAGTATGGGAGTGGGTGTTCGAAAACAATTTTTTAATCGGAAAAAAACACAAAAATAAATTTTGATTTAATATTAAGAAAAACAATTACGTCAAACAAAAATGAAATCAAAATTCGAAACAAGTCCCAAAGTTGATTCTCTTTTTTCAGCGCTGTTAAAATAATTGACTATTTTGGTTGACTTTTTGTTAATAATAACAGAACGAATCCCCCCCCCCCCCGCTCAAAAAGCTGTTTCTTGTAGTAGGCAAAAAAAAGATGGCTAATTCAAACATAATATAAATCAAAGTGAAAACAAGTTGTGTTTAAAAAAAAGTAAAATTAATAATAAGAAAAACTATTTAGTCAAGCCAAAAAAAAAAAAAAGAAAGGTAGAATTAAGTTCTAAACAAGTCGCAAATAATTGTATTCTATTTTTTAGCGGTGGGATTCAAATGATAAAAAGAAAAAAGAAAATTAGCAAAATTTGTTGAAAAAATGTCAGGTTCCAAAAACCCCCACAAAAAGTAATGAAAATGAATATCAAAATTTGTTTAAAAATAAAGAAATCATGTTCTAAATGAAATAAAAATTATTCGTTTAATCAATATTAAAAAAAAAACCTTGTTATCTAAAAAAAAAAAAGAAAAAGTTGCAGTGGCTGGGTTATGTTATATTTCATTGATTTTGTCTAGCATCAACGCTCCAAGCGGCTTTGTCCGGATTTTAGGCTATTACCTTATAATCTTATCTTTCTTATTGCATTGCCAAATCCATATAATATTAATGTCATATATGTTCCATATTATTATTTACAATGCTTTTTTTACAATCCAGACAGTCTCAATTGCCCCAACAATCTTCTTTAGAACTTGAACAAACACAATAATATATGAATACAAATATACATGAACGCATTATTTTACATTTTGCATATATTCTATCTTATAATTATTGTTTATGTACTCACATATATCTTTATATACCTTTATATAATTATTACCTTTTATATAATATACATTTTAATTTTTTTATGTATTCTATATTTACCAATTAATACTTCTTATAATCATATATATATATATATATAATTATTCAAAACAATACAATAATTAATACAGTAAAAAATTGTTCAAAACAAATTGATAACGACTACATAGATAGTTGAAAGTACTTCTATTAAATTCGGTATATATTTGTTTTTAAAATATTTTTTACTGTATTAATTATTGTATTGTTTTGAATAATTATATATGTTTTATTATAATTGGAATACAGACATTGATTAATATATATATATATATATATATATATTACTTTTATTTCATGTATTTTTTATCTTACACTTATTCTTTTAAATAATTAATTATAACATTATATATTCATATTTTTATATTTTACATTATTATTGATCATTATATATTAACATTCAATATGTATAATTTTCTTAAACTATAATAATCTGGACTTAACTGATGAGTGCTGGTTCAGCCAAAAATATGTATATTTGGGATTGTTTATCTTTTCCATATGTGTGGTCATGTACCAGTGGTATAAGGTAGTATGGATAGTTGAAGGTTGCTTGAAAGCCTGAATTCAAATCCCCTATATTTACAATTAAGTTCCAGGTATAAGAATGCCTGCATTTCAAATCTTACACATTAAATCGGCATCCTGCTGATCCCTCTTCTATGTATTTAAATGGATACTGTCCTATACATGGGGGGTCAGAATGACTTGGGATAAACATGGGCATAACAACAATATTGACATCAGCATGAGATATGGTATTCTATCATCAGATTTTCAATGGTTTGGATGGCTGAAGAGTTGGTGGTTTGAGTAGAGTGAATCCTGTCCATTAAAGAATAAATATTTTCTATGTTAATATAAACTGAGCACTGATTATATATATATGTGTGTTGGAGATGATAATCTGGACCAACTAATGAGTGCTGGTTCAGCATGAAATATGCATATTAGTGATTGTTTATCTTTTCTACATGTGTGTGGTCATGTATCAGTAGTATGTGATACTGTGGATAGTTGAAGGTTGCTTAAAATTCTGAGTTCAAATCCTGATATGTACAATTAAGTTCCAGTTATAAGAATGCCTGTATTTCAAATTTTAAACAATAATATTATTTTTAAACATATTTTGTAACATATTTTTATACCTGTCTTCTACGTATACTGCCAAATCTTAAGTGCTAAATTCAAACTTAAATTTGACTGTTATACTTTAGTGGCTCCTTCTTTCTATTTTTTATATAATTAAATTACGTTTCTGTCGAAAATAGAGATTTGGACCTGAAAAAAATTTTGACATTAAAAAAAGAAAAGAAAAGATAGATTTAATTAATTAAAAAAAAAGAGAAAGAGGAAGCCACTAAAGTATAAATGTAAATTTTAAAAGTTTGAATTTAGCAGTTGAGTTTTGGCAATATAAGTAGAAGATAGGTATAAAAATATGTTACAAAATATATTAAAAAATAATATTATAGTTTAAAGAAAATTATACTTATTGAATGTTAATATATAATGAATAATAATAATATAAAATATAAAAGTATGAATATATAATGTTAGAGTTAAATATTTAAAAGAATAAGAGTAAGATAAAAATAAATGAAATAAAAATAATATATATATATATATGACTATAGGAAGTATTAATTGGTAAATGTAGAATAAATATATATATATATGGGTATATATTCGTATTCATATATTTGTATTGTGTTTGTTCTAGTTCTGAAGAAGATTGCTGGAACAATCGAAACTGTCTGGATTGTAAAAAAAGCCTTGTAAAGAGTAATACGGAATATAAATGATATTAATATTATATTGAGTTTGATTAGTGATTTTATTTTGATATAGTACCATTTTCTATTCTTTATCTTTTAATATTATAACATTTTCCCTCATTTTGAACTTATCTATTTTTTTAAACCTTACCCTTTAACACACGGTTATATTTATAAATTTTATTTTGCCACAAATGCTTTAATCCCGCGAATAAAAGCATCTGAAAAAGTAAAATGACTCTCAAGTTACATTTTATGCTGAACAAACTTCCAATGGATTCAATTTATTTAGCCTATGTAAATTAATTTTATTCTTGTAGCAAAAATATTTCACGTTAGAACCCGCTTATAAAAAACAACATTTTTCTAGCTGAATTCTTGATAAATATGGTAATGATTTTAAAAAATGCAATAAAACAAACTAAATATTAACCAAAATAAACAAATAATATCTACTGATTATAACAATTTTGTATGATTAACTTTGTTTTATTTTGTAGGTCAAGCTGACATCCACAAGTTTGCAGCAGTAAATACCAACTCAACTAATTCTTCAAATGGTTACAAAGAGCAAAGTGAAATTGATGAAGAATCCAATAACGTCAAGATTTCAAAGAGCATGGAAAATTTACTTATGTCTGACTCAATCTTTAATCCCATTGAAACAGAATCAACTTTCATTTCTAAAGAATCAGATTTGAAATCAGATAGTAGCGATGTGCCACCAACATTTTTCCCAGTTGAATCTGATGATGATTCATGTTATTACTCCACTGCTGAAGTATCTCAAAAATCTGATTCTGGAGGCTCAAAAAAAGACAATATTTCTCTGGATCATGCTTATAATAAATGTAGAATAGAATTCAAACAATACAGCGAAAACACCGATTTCCCACTATTGTTGAACCTTTTGAGTAATCCCAGTGAAACGTTTTACACAGTGACAGATAGCCTCCACGATAATATACTAAACAGCGATAAATTTTCTGAATCTTCAGAGAATGTTTTCAGTGAAGGCGACTCAAATCAAGTTGTCTGCAGAAAGTTATGTCTTGAACAAGAAGACTTAGGTGATGAATCTAAGCCTCTGATGTCAAAATCAGTACAGTATTGTGGTAATACACAAGACATTTTGAATTCTCAATACATGCAGAATAATAATGTCACAGACTTTAGAAAAACTTCAAAATCAGATACAAATACTTTACATAAAGTAGAAAATAATTTCTGGTCACCTGAATGTGTTATTGACACTAATGATTCGAACATATCTGATGATGCGGATGACTGTTGCGTGGAATGTGTTCACAATGTCTCTTTTGTGACTAATCCTTCTGCAACACAGCATGATTGTTCTAACAATAATAGAACAGGAAATGCTACTAGTTTTTTTCTGAATGAGGATACCGACTGTTTCCTAGAAAATCTAAATATTAAAATGGATATCAATAACAATGTGATTAAAGCACCTATTCCCGAAAACAATAATGAAAAATCTGAATTGAATTTATCATCCTTATTCCATGAATCAGAATACTCTAACAATGTAGATCAATCAATAATAGTTATTAGGAAATGTAACGGTATAGACTCATTAACTGAAAGTTTGCAGCAGGAATTAATTGAAGTAAAAACATCTGTGGATAGTAATAATACTAAATCAGATGACAGAACAAATAGGATGGAAACAAAGATGTCAAATGCTGACAGTGCACTTCTTTCTGAAAAAGACAGTCTTTCAAGTTCATTACCACTCACTAAAGATATTTTTAACAAACAATCACTTGAAGATAGTGAACCATCTGACATTGAACTTAAATCATCATCCAATAGGCTTGTAACTCAACAAGACTCATTGGATTATAAGGAAGATGCATCCTTAACTGATTTGGAAAAGGACATCATTCATAAAAGAATGGTCCATGCCTATATGATAGTGGAGGGTGCTTCTAAAGATGACACATCACAAAATATTTTGGAGACCACATTAGAAAGTGACCACACAAATGAAAAGCGTTGTAATCTGATAAAAAATTCTGATACAAATACTTTGCCCCGAGTAATGAACCACAATAAAGTAATAGCCACAACTGATAAAAATAAAACCAATTTACAAAAGAGCAACCATTCTTTCCCAACGTTTCTTCAGGAATTTGTTTATTTTTTCAACGACGAACCCCCACCAAAAATTAACTCTCAAAGTGATCGAGACATGTCACCAAAACAAAAAGCCATATATCCACTAATAACACAAAGTGAGCCTATTTTTTTGCCTAGTGAAAAAAATGACCAAGAAAACGTAGACATTCAAACAGAAGCATCCTTAATGTCAGAGCCTCTATTAAGCGCCCCCATAACTTTAAAAAAAAAGTCATCTAAATATTTTCTCAAAGTGAAATCGAATTCTACTGATCTAGATATAACTGAATAAATACGGTCAACTAGTAATATTGTACAAAATATATTAAAATAATTAAAAAATACGACCGATGTAAATGTTTTGGACTTTTACAGGGTTTACAATCTAAGTAATAGCAGAAATCGTGCAACAAAAATGTATCACTGAAAAAGACAGTATAAAAATAATAAAAAGTAACTTATACTTTGTGAATTAATTGCCTTTATAGTTTAAGTTATCTTTTTTACACGTGTTTTAATTTAGACTGTCGGTTGCTTTAATAAGAATTAATATATCAGTGAATGAATATTAAATTATATGTATAATTTGAATTTTTTCTGACCTCATTGGTTATAAGATGTATTTACATGTTTCACTCTTTCACATAACTATTTGAATATTTGTGCTTTATTCTAATGAACTTATTAACAGCACACATAGGCTCACGTAATTTTCTCTTCATTCAAATCTAGAAGCATCTACTATAAGTCTGAGTAATCAATAGATACCCGATGGTATAGTGCTATAATATCCACATTGTCATATTGGTTATTGATAATTGCCGTTATCACTTAGAATTTAAGATTCAAACTTGGAACTAATGCAGTTACGTAATTTAGCAGCCATATTTTATTTTTTATGTTATTTAAGTTACTAGACTAAAATAAAAAAAGATCCTAAGGTTTTTTAAAAATCCAATCCAACTCATTCGATTAGTTATTTAGATTTGATGTCTTCAGTTTTTATACGTTTTATTGATCTCTCTTTCATGTTAGCTGTAGGCCTCTTCTTGCACTTTGGTTAGATTTATATATTGCAATCAAAGCAAGTTGTTATGGGTTCGAAAACGTTAAGGTTTTTTGAATTTCAGATTATCAACTTGAATTGTACAGAAAGTAAAATGTGGATGCTAGTTGCATAAATACATCAGATCCGGATTTGAATTATAATTTTTTACTGACATAAAGGCAATAGTCAGAAAAATATCATAGTGCTATAACAACTTTCTAATGACTATTCAGCCTTACAGTAGACAGCTTTCGATTAGGATATCATTATTACATATTGTTGATTATATATTACACACACACCGACACACATATATGTATAAATGATTTTGTGAAAATTATATCTCTGTCACTGAAATGTAAGGTATTAAAGACGACACTACTACCATTTCATGCATGGAAAAACATTAAATATAATTTTCATGCACTTTTGGTGCTGTTAACCCATGATAAAGCTATTTAAATTTAATATATTTAAAAAATAATAGAAAATGAAAGTACAAAGTTGTACTAGTTCATTAGAACGTCCCTTATATTTAATATTCACGAATATAAAGATCTAAGTTCGATTCCCATGCTAGTATTGATACCGGTCAGGCAGGCTATGTCTGAAGAAGAGAGGAGAATAATCCCACTCTAAATATTCTGTTATGTACTAACCTCTGTGCTATTACTAATAGTTGAATGTATATTTAACTAAATTTAAATTTTCTAAAAATATTTAACATACAACATTAGATGATTGAAATAGTTCAACAAATAATTATTATTTAAGTGTTTATCAACCAAACACCGTTGTATTTCTGTTTAGTACTGAGTCTAAGTTATTAATGAATAATGCTTTTTTTAATTTTAAGTATTGGTCTTTATGTTTCAAGCAAATATGAAATAAAAGAAGCTCATACTCATATATTTTTATGGCAAACAAAAATATATTGTACAGAATACATGGAAGATATACATTTATTCTGCTTAGTGATAGATCTTTGGGTGAAGATTCTTCAAAGCGATCATCATCGATTTGTAATATTTTAATTTACAATCGATTTTTAGAAATAATGCAGAGATATTAAAAATCCCCAGCAAGCTATATGTAAACTAATATCAGTAAAACGTAAAATGTAGAAAGAGCCTTACCTACACTTGCATACCATTTACTGACATAGCCCTCTGTGGTTGTTTAGTATTTCCCATTATTTTATCTAATTCGGGATATTAAAAAGTTATATTTAAATCGATTATTAGCTAAAACCATCTTTAAAAAAAATTCAAAACTATTTTTTTTAAAAGCAAGCGCCATTTTTTTTCAAGGTTTTATTAGTTAGATAACAGAAAAATAAAAAATTTTGATAATAGAACATAAAGTGCACCAAAAAAAAAAATTAAAATATATATTATGTTATTTTTTTTAAAAAAACTGAAAAAATGTACATTGTAGTTAGATAGTTTTTTTCCTGCATATTTTGTTATCTTAATTTAATGAATTGTAATTCAGAATATATCACTAAAATGATATATATATATTTGGAAAGATTTTTAAAAAAAATATTCTTAATTTAACATTTTTGCTATTGGTGGAACTTTAACGTTTTTTTCAAATCAGTGATTGTAGCGCCTCTATAACCGTCTTTCTACCTTTTATCACCCAGTGGATGACTTGTGTAATCAAGTCGAAACATCGGTATATCAATATTTAAATTTTTTAACACGGATGAACCCGCAAAATATGTCTTATATATATATAATGCTAGAATGTTATTATACAGTGTATTTTTCCACAGGTTAGTAATGTTGTCAAAATAATATATTTAACAAAATATTTATCAATTAACAATTTCAATTTAAGTTTTTTTTCTTTAATAAGGTTTTGAACCAGCACTCATCAGTTGACCCGATCACAATCCTTCATATATATATATATTATATTTTCAGCGTTTATTAATAGTACATTGCTGCATTTTGATTTACAAGTGGCCGACTCTTAGTCAACCCATAACTTTGACATAATCCACTCTAGATAAATACATAAGAAATTATCACTAATCATTTATTAAACCAGAAATTATCTCTAGCCCAGATATAAACTTTAAACTTTAATAAATCTTATTTAATTAAACACACACATACGGATTAATTCAAATTCATTTCTTTATTTTCATGTGTAATATATTGCTATAGATTTATCCATAATTTCCACTTCATCAGACATTCTTGAAACACATGAATAAAAACACTATAAAAGACAAGTGATCTCACAGAAACTCATTATAATTGTTTGTTTTTATGCAAGAATGTGGTTCACGAGGCATTTTGAGAAATCATTTGAACTTACTGTCTGGTGTAAAGGCATATTTAGTTACTTTTTTTAATTATGAAGAAAGAATATAGTTTATGAAAAATATAATGACAAAAAGCATAATTTTTAAGCAGATGGTTCATTAATATTCTCGACTCAGTCAGTAATTATCATAAAATCTAATTGTATCCAGCTGCAAAACATTTTATGCCATGTGAACTTAAATATATAATTTTGTGCTTTTGTTTGTTTAATTGATGTAATGGTTGCCTTTACCAAGCCTGTTTAACATTGAAGCGGCATTGAGGTTATATTTAATGTTTTCAGCATTTTTTCCATGCATGAAATAGTACTAGTATTGCCCTTAATTCATAAATGGCTGTGATAAAGAAAATTGATTTCTAATAAAAGACATTATTGTTAGTAATATTTCTTTGAAGGAGAAAATCATTTTTCTATTTAGAGAGCAAAATAGGTCAGGTCAAATTCTCTTTTACAATGTAGCGATATTGTTTTATATTATTAAGTAATTTTTAATATATATATTATTTGTTAAATACTTTGTTGTACCAAGAAGGTTATATTTTGTATCATCATACTCAAAAACTGCATTAAGACCAAGTGACTTATGACCTCAAGACAGGTTTCAAATTTATAGAAAACAATAGTTTGGAAGATTTAACATTTTAGCACAAAACAGAAAAGCTGCACGAGTTCTTTTGTACACCCTATTATTTATTCTGACAATGATAAATACATTTTCTTGAGTTTGCTTAGAATTATTTTTAAAAAACGTTTTAAGCTTCTAAATATAAATGGGCATATACCTTCTAATGAAGGATTAAATAAATGTAAGAACAATGCTTACATTTTGGAAACTATACTTTTCACTGCATAAGTAATTTAACAATGGATTTGTGAGTGGTAATAACATTTTTATAAAGAGACAAGGGTATTGATATATAACCAAAACTTATTGGGTTTTAATTTATTGCATATATTCTATGTTTTGAATTTAAAAACAGGTTGGATTAACTTGGCACAAGTCTTATTATTTCATCCATGTAATAACACTTGATCACAGTTATTGGTAGTTTGCCATTTCTTACTATTATTTTACCATAATTTTAAAATTACATTATAAATTTTAATGAGAATCACATTATTGAAGTGCATATTTTTTGCAATAGTTCATTGATTAGATAGATTTCTATGTTTCTTATTACTATCATTAACTTTCTTTAACTTTAAATTTTTTAAAGATAATTTACAACCCTGTTAATGGTTTATATTATACATTATTTAATCCTTTCAGAGTTTCTGTATCAATTTTATATGAAATTTTAATAAACTCAACTAAGAAAATCTAGAAAATCAATTTCTTACAAATTTCTTTAAAGGCATAAATTTTTGAAAAATGAAATTACATGAAAATTAAAATAACATTTCAAATTAAAAAAAGAACCAATAATCATAAATAATCCAAACCAAAAAAACTATATTTCAGGTTTGTGTTTAAAAATGTAGATAAATGAATAAAAATTCTCTGAAAAATGTGTGTGTTTAAAACTGATTTTGTTAAAAACATAAATTCAAATAATAAAAAAAGTTGTTTGCAATATTAAAATTTAACTTTTAATTACAAAAAAACAAAAAAAAAACAAAAAATAATTTGAAAATTTTTGCTAGTAGATATTTCCTGTTTGAGATCAATTAAGTTGACTAATTTTCTGGCAAAAGCTAATATATTCAAATAAATCTAAATGAAAACATATTTTTATTAAAAAATATTTTATAATTTGATAAAAATAAATAATAAACAAACACATGAATAAGTTGGAAACTTTTTTTTTTATTTTGTAAACAAAAGGATGTATTAAGTACAAAAGTATATACTTGCCTTTGCACAAAATGTATACATATACTCTATTGTCATTATCGTTTTTTAGGATCACTGGTAGCTTCTGCCATCTACAAACTTTTTTAGAAACTAAAATTTACATTTTTGGATTACTGATAGCTTTTGCCATCCAGATACTTTAGTTAGAACAAAAATCTTACTGTTAATAACTATTAAAATCATTCAGTCTTTTTCATAGTTTGTACTATCAACTTATTGAAAAGATTTCTTGTCTTTATGGTCATTCATATTTACAGCACCAAACAAACATATTTTATGTAACATAAAACCAAACAATGTTTAATAGCTTCTTTTTTTTTCATGTGTCATAGCATCAGCCGGGATGCGAACCCACTAACCCAGGACAACTGCCTGTAAAGCAACCGTCACTGATCTCTCAACCACCAATGCTTGACAGTTTAATGCCAAAAGCCTTTCCCACATCAAAGATGAACAAAATATATTACCAGGCTTGATAAATTCTGGAAGGAGTGTTTGTTAGAATTTGAGTAATTACTATTCTTATTCTACCATTTACATAAAAACAAACTCATTTTCTAAATAATATGGAAAGCCTTTAAACTGGATTATCTATGGATTTTTACACAAAAGCTATTTCATATGCCTGATTGAAAGCTGTAAGCATTTACAAAATTTATCTGAAATGAAATTGAACTATGGTCATTGACATGCCCTATCTTTATACTTTTAGAGACTCTAGAGATTCCAAAGCAATCACTTAAATTTGTATGGTCATTTGTTGATTGGTTTAGAGCTATATTCTAAAAAATTATCTACTTTAATTAACATTTTAGGCTCATTATCAGTATTTGCCCTCACATGTATGTTACCATTATAACATATTATTCCCAATTTTAACTTCATTCTTATCAAAATTATACATTAAATAGTTCATTTAAATAAATAGTAAACAAAAGCAATACTTGTTTTTCACTAATTACTCCTTCCGTTATTGGTTCCTGCATCATTTAGGATTAATATAAGTTTTAATAAACAAGGGCAAAGACATAACAATATATATAAACCGGACCACCACACAACCCTTTTATTACATCGGTTGTAACAATTTCCTGATGAGCATGCTGCAGGAAGGAACTATCAATTGGCATTGCCCAATGCAGATGTTAACGCCCCCTACAACAATATTTCCTGCTCATCAGAGGATGTAGTACCATAGAGACTGGAAGCATCTAAACATTTCTATGTTTGGTTTTCCAAATAGTGCCACGAGAGTTCCGTCTCACTACAACCTGACTTGCCTAGGTCTAGTTATGCCAGATGTAGCTCAGGAGGCATGAGATTCTCATGAACAAGTGCAATGAATGATGAGCAATGCAATAAAAACAAAAATAGAATTGAACAACTGGATAACTAAGATTAATTTTAAATAACAATAGTTTTATTTAACAACAAATTTAAATAAAAGTCCATCAAGCAAAAGATTTCTATACGACTTTAAAAAAAAAGGAAATGTAGTCTGTTGAGTGTATAATAAAAGTCCTTCTCTCAACAGTTCTTTAACAGTTTATATCTGTAATGATTTAGTTATTGAACAGAGAGGAGTGTGACATATTGAGACAACAGAGAGAGTAATGAAGACAACTGATAGCGTTCCATTTAATTCAGAGTTCCACTTAATTTAACAAATATTTTATTTGCAGTCCACTGTGTATCTTAGTATACATTCAATAATAGTACAATAGGTATTAGAGAATGCAAGTTCTTTAACAATTTACATTTTATGTCTAATTCAGAGTTCCAGTTAACCTTAAGTTATTTTATTTACAGTCCATTAGTATTTCATTAAATTTATTAAATCCAGTAATGTGATTTAAATTACTCCCACAAAATCAACATTCAGGTAAGTATTAAGCATTTGCAATTTTATTCAATATGCAGGTATGCATTTAGAGTCCATATAGTATTTCATTACATTTATCTAATGTGGTTTAAATTACTCCCACAAAATCAACATTCAGGTAAGTATTAAGCATTTGCAATTTTATTCAATATGCAGGTAAGCATTTAGAGTCCATATAGTATTTCATTACATTTATCTAATATGGTTTAAATTACTTCCACAAAATCAACATTCAGGTAAGTATTAAGCATTTGCAATTTTATTTGTTTACTCCAATATCTAACATAAATATTGCTGTTTGGTCTGGCATAGATGTATGTTTTCAAATACAAGCTGGTCAGCATTTTCATTTATACTTTATCAATAATAAACGATTTTCATAATTTTAGTTTCATTTATAATTTTCTATTTTCATGCAGCTACATTATTCATAATTCTAATTTATAATTTTCCAGTAACAAACGTATTTTTGTGCAGCTACTTCATAATTTCAATTTATAACTTATAATAAAGACGTTCAAATATTTTTATAAAATCATTACCTCCATTTACCCAATATGTTCCTTCAAAAAGAGGGTGGGTTATTTCAGCTAGATAGCATTATCTTGGAAAATCATGGCCTGATATGGAGAGATGAAGCTGTTGGTTTACTCTTTTATCATTACAATTCCCTTAATAACATTTTCTTTTTCCATTTTTAACAGTGGTTGTAAAGGCTATATTTCAAAGTGATAAAAGTCAGAGTTGAGTAACACTTTTACCTTTTTAATTCTTCACTTTTCTTACTATCTTTTTCAAAATATCTTTCGAAAAAAAAAAGTTCTTTAAACATACACTTTAAAAAAAAGCCAATCTAATCTGCCTCTGAACTTCTAATTTAACTATTATTATTCCGCTCTCTGGATTGATTGAACAACCTTTTTTCTGCCGTGCCTGATTTGCATTCTGAGTGTTTTTTTCTTCTTAATGATTGGATAATCTAATTTTTTAGTGGGATAGATAAGAAAGCATGAAGATTAAGCCATGTTTTTTTCAATTGATTAAGACTGCCTCAAGATGATATAACACTTTATTCAAAAACATCGATAAAAAAATCACAGCTTTTATTTACATCTTAATTTGAAACTATAAAATCAATAATGATTTTCTTTTAACTATAAACTTTTTGCTTTATTTCATTTTTAATTTGATCAAATCACGCTAGTATTTTTTAAATGGGGGGGGGGATCTTTTGAATATATATACGAGGAACTGTATATCTGTTTCATTACCCCCACCAAATTTTGGGATGAAATCGCCTGGAAGTACGATTTTATTCCATATACTATACACATCATTTCTCATTACTGCATTTCTATTGGTTTTAGGTTTTCTGATGAAATGGGTAAGATGAGCTGGAAAAGTGAATACATGAACTATAGCCTCCAATGCCAGGATAAGTAGATGGCCAAACGCAAACTACCAGTACGCACTGCCTGATGATGTCATGAAAAAATACCTCATTTTTAAGCACTATCTCTCTTGTACCTAGAAGGATCATGCAACCAAGAGTAGGAGCCAGAAAAAAAACAATTTGGCACTTAGCCAACCCTGCTCAGCTTCTGTGAGTCTTAGGGGCTACATTTGGTCTATTTCTGAGATCAAGGCCTATACATGAGGCCTATACATACACATTGCTGGACTACTATCAGGGCACAACATCCAGGTCTGGATAGTGCTGAGCATATACTTCAGAGCATCATAAACACAATGCATCCAAGCAGCTTTGCTCAATCATCCACCCACCTCAACATGAAAATCACAAGTCCATGCATCACTACACCACACTCACAAACTTCTCCCATCAGCTATCTTTATTTTAAAGTTCTGTATCATAACTACAACCTGGTTTGGGAGACTGAAAATCATGATCAGTTCTCCTATAGTCCTCTTCTGTATTATGAGGTGACATATTTCTGGATCGTCTTTTTGTTGGGAATTTATCATGCTTAGCATTACTGTGGCGGCTTGCTTCTTCACTTCCATATTTTCTTTGGAGATCCTTGTTACTGTTTGATTTTCTAATTACATGGGTCTGATATGGACCATGAAAACCATCTGTGAATTTTCTCCTGTTCCTCTTCCATGGCAGTACTTCATTTTTAGAAATACATAAAAGTTTATTTTTAAATGGTTCTTCTGTCACAGTAATTATTTTTTTGTATTTATATAAGTTTCTTGTTTAATTTTTTTCACACTTATAAATCCCGAGTTTTCAGATTCCTTTTTGGTGTCTTTTCTTGCATCAGCAAGTATATTTTTAATAACTGTCTTTATATTTTTTTTTTTCTGTACTCAATTTCTGATTTGAGTTTATTGAGCTTTTGTTTATAATTTTTATATATGGCTGAGGACTAACACACTTTTCTTTCCAATTTATGGTTTCTTTCTCTATCTCTGTTACTATTTCATAGCATATATCAGACAATTTTTTTGAAACATTTTCTTCTATATTGGACAGTTCCTTAGTTATATGAGAATTAAGTTTTTGACTATGTTCATTTTCATGTTTTTCATCTTCTTGAAGATCAGAAGATTTTAATTTTGCTTTATTAGATTCATTTTCATCCATTTGAAACTCTTTTGCTGTGTTTGATACTATTTCAGTCTCAGCTTCTGTATATACTGCTTCTTTCTTTTCAATTTTAGAGGTATATTCCACAATCAGAAGTTTTCCTGAAGGTGGACTGACAATTTTAAGATCACCCTTTGGTTGTGTGGTGGTCCGGTTACATTTGTCACTCTACTGTGAGGCCTTATCTAGCTAGCCTATCCATAGGCATAAGCAGATCATGATTCTGTGATATGAGCAGTGCATTGAAAAAGGGGTGGAAAAATAAAATTTTAAAAGAAAAACAACACAAAATGAATGGCATAAATGGTAGATAAAGTATAAAACTGGCACAACAAAGACTTGGAGTTAAATCATGGTATGGATGGAGAGAGAAGCTTATCAAAATTAAAATAAAAAAGTACAAATAAAATTAAAAAAAATATTGATGATAACCAGATCAAAAGTAAAAAAGATGATGAATACAGAAAGTATAGAGAATCTTCCTGAGAAAGAAGATAAACAAGAAGAGCAGATGATCGAAAGCAATCACAGAGAACAGGAGAGACGTCCATGTTAGCCCAGTTAATGGAAATGATAAAAGAAGATAACAAGAAAAGAGATGAACAAAGAGAGGAAGATAACAAGAAAAGAGATGAACAGAGAGAAGAAGATAACAAGAAAAGAGAGGAAGAGAAAAAAGAACATAGTGAACAGAGAGAAAAAGACAACAAGAAAAGAGATGAACAGAGAGAAGACAACAAAAAAAGAGAAGAACACAGAGAAGAAGACAACAAGAAAAGAGAAGAACAGAGAGAAGAAGACAAAAGAGAATTGAAAGAACAAATCAGAGAAATAACTGAAACCCAAAATGAAAAGTTCAACCAGTTAATAAAAGAAATAGAAATAACTCAGTCTAAAAAATTGGATGAGGAAGAAACTTTAGAATTTCCAACCAAAGATATTTTAAAGGAATCACAAATTGAATATCCTATTACTGATGAAGCAAAATTTGAGATTGTTAAATAGGAAGAAATTGAAATACCTTCAGGAAAACTTCTGATTGTGAAATATACCTCTAAAATTGAAAAGAAAGAAGCAGTATATACAGAAGCTGAGACTGAAATAGTATCAAACACAGCAAAAGAGTTTCAAATGGATGAAAATGAATCTAATAAAGCAAAATTAAAATCTTCTGATCTTGTCAACAAGATGAAAAACATGAAAATGAACATAATCAAAAACTTAATTCTCATATAACTAAGGAACTGTCCAATATAGAAGAAAATGTTTCAGAAAAATTGTCTGATATATGCTATGAAATAGTAACAGAGATAGAGAAAGAAACCATAAATTGGAAAGAAAAGTGTGTTAGTCCTCAGCCATATATAAAAATTATAAACAAAAGCTCAATAAACTCAAATCAGAAATTGAGTACAGAAAAAAAAATATAAAGACAGTTATTAAAAATATATTTGCTGATGCAGGAAAAGACACCAAAAAGGAATCTGAAAACTCGGAATTTATAAGTGTGAAAAAAATTAAACAACAAGAAACTTATATAAATACAAAAAAAATAATTACTATGACAGAAGAACCATTTAAAAATAAACTTTTATGTAGTTCTAAAAATGAAGTACTGCCATGGAAGAGGAACAGGAGAAAATCCAAAGATGGTGTTCATGATCCATATCAGACGCATGTAGTTAGAACATCAAACAGTAACAAGGATCTCCAAAGAAAATACAGAAGTGAAGAAGCAAGACACCACAGTAATGTTGAGCATGATAAATTCTCAACAAAAAGATGATCCAGATGTATGTCACCTCATAATACAGAAGAGGACTATAGGAGAACTGATCATGATCCTCAGTTTCAAAAACAAGGTTGTAGTTATGATACAGAACAATAAAATAAAGATAGCTGATGGAGAAGTTTGTGAGTGTGATCTAGTGATGCATGGACTTGTGATTTTCATGTTGAGGTGGGTGGATGATTGAGCAGAGCTGCTTGGGTGCATTGTGTTTATGATGCTCTGAAGTATATGCTCGGCACTATACAGACCTGGATTTTGTGCTCCAAGAGTAGTCCAGCAATGTGTATGTATAGGCCTCATGTATAGGCCTTGGTCTCAGGAATAGACCAAATGTAGCCACTAAGACTCACAGAAGCTGAGCAGGGTTGGCTAAGTGCCAAATTGTTTTTTTTTCTGTCTCCTACTCTTGGCTGCATGATCCTTTTAGGTACAAGAGAGGTAGTGCTTAAAAATGAGATATTTTCTCATGACGTCATGGAGCAGTGCATACTGGTAGTTTGTGTTTGGCCATCTACTTATCCTGGCATTGGAGGCTATAGTTCATGTATTCACTTTTCCAGCTCATCTTACTCATTTCATCAGCAAACCTAAAACCAATAGAAATGCAGTAATGAGAAATGATGTGTATAGTATATGGAATAAAATCGTACTTCCAGGCGATTTCATCCCAAAATTTGGTGGGGGTAATGAAACAGATATACTGTTCCTCGTATATATATTCAAAAGATCCTCCCCCCCCCCATTTAAAAAAGACTAGCATGATTTGATCAAATTAAAAATGAAGTAAAGGAAAAAGTTTATAGTTAAAAGAAAATCATTATTGATTTTATAGTTTCAAATTAAGATGTAAATAAAAGCTGTGATTTGTTAAAAAGATTACATTTAAAATTTTTTTTTTGATCGATGTTTTTGAATAAAGTGTTATATCATCTTGAGGCAGTCTTAATCAATTGAAAAAACATGACTTAATCTTCATGCTTTCTTATCTATCCCACTATAAAATTAGATTATCCAATCATTAAGAAGAAAAAAAAAACAGTCGGGCTTAAATGAGGGCAGTATGCAAATCAGGCATGGCGGAAAAAAGGCTGTTCAATCAATCCAGAGAGCAGAATAATAGTAGTTAAATTGGAAGTTCAGAGGCAGATTAGATTGGATTTTTTTTAAGTGTATGTCTAAAGAACATTTTTTTTTTTTGAAAGATTTTTTGAAAAAAATAGTAGAAAAGTAAAGAATTAAAAAGTTAAAATTCTTATTTAAGTGTTACTCAACTATGACTTTCGTCACCTTGAAATATAGCCTTTACAACCACTGTTAAAAATGGAAAAGGAAAATGTTATTAGGGGAATTGTAATGATAAAAGAGTAAACCAACAGCTTCATCTCTCCATATCAGGCCATGATTTTCCAAGATAATGCTATCTAGCTAAAATAATACGTCCTCTTTTTGAAGGAACAAGCTGGATAAATGAAGGTAATGATTTTATAAAAATATTTGCACATCTTTATTATAAATTATAAATTGAAATTATGAAGTAGCTGCACAAAAATACATTTGTTACTGGAAAATTATAAATTAGAATTATGAATAATGTAGCTGCATGAAAATAGAAAATTATAAATGAAACTAAAATTATGAAAATCGTTTATTATTGATAAAGTATAAATGAAAACTTATATTTGGAAACATACATCTGTGCCCGACCAAACAGCAATATTTATGTTAGATATTGGAGTAAACAAACAAAATTGCAAATGCTTAATACTTACCTGAATGTTGATTTTGTGGGAGTAATTTAAACCACATTAGATAAATGTAAGGAAATACTATATGGACTCTAAATGCTTACTTGCATATTGAATAAAATTACAAATGCTTAATACTTACCTGAATGTTGATAATGTGGGAGTAATTTAAATTACATTAGATAAATGTAATGAAATACTATATGGACTCTAAATGCTTACCTGCATATTGAATAAAATTGCAAATGCTTAATACTTACCTGAATGTTGATTTTGTGGGAGTAATTTAAACCACATTACTGGATTTAATAAATTTAATGAAATATTATATGGACTCCAAATGCTTATTTGCATGTTGATATAAAATGACCAATGCTTAATGCTCACCTGCATATTGGATTTTGTGGGAGTAATTTAAACCACATTACTGGATTTAATAAATTTAATGAAGTACAAATGGACTGCAAATAAAATAACTTAAGGTTAACTGGAACTCTGAATTAGACATAAAATGTAAATTGTTAAAGAACTTGCATTCTCTAATTCCTATTGTACTATTATTGAATGTATACTAAGATACTCAGTAAACTGCAACTAAAATATTTGTTAAATTAAGTGGAACTCTGAATTAAATGGAATGCTATCAGTTGTCTTCATTACTCTCTCTGTTGTCTTAATATGTCACACTCCTCTCTGTTCAATAACTAAATGATTACAGATATAAACTGTTAAAGAACTGTTGAGAGAAAGACTTTATTATACTCTCAACAGACTACATTTTCTTTTTTTAAAAGTCATATAGAAATCTTTTGCTTGATGGACCTTTATTTAAATTTGTTGTTAAATAAAACTATTGTTATTTAAAATTAATCTTAGTTTATCCAGTTGTTCAATTCTATTTTTGTTTTTATTGCATCGCTCATCATTCATTGCACTTGTTCATGAGAATCTCATGCCGCCTGAGCTACGTCTGGCATAATTAGACCTAGGCAAGTCAGGTTGTAGTGAGATGGAACTCTAGTGGCACTGTTTGGAAAACCAAACATAGAAATGTTTAGATGCTTTTAGTCTCTATGGTACTACATCCTCTGATGAGTAGGAAATATTGTTGTAGGGGCGTTAACATCTGCATTGGGGAATTCCAATTGATAATTCCTTCCTGCAGCATGCTCATCAGGAAATTGTTACAACCGATGTAATAAAAGAGTTGTGTGGTGGTCTATATATATATATTAGTAAAAATCAGTCATATTTCACATGACCTATGTAGCTTGTATTTACCAATATGTAATATATAAAGAGCCTGCCAATTGCTCTAAACAAGTTTATTTTTTTATGATACATGCTACAAAAGAAAATATCTGAAGCTATTATCTATGATGGTCCTTATCTCCAGACCAGTTTCAAGCTATGGCTCTCATCAGTGAGGAGCTAGGACATTAGATTCAAAATATTAACTCAAGCCAAGCATTTATCTACCTCTTAAATATTAAGAAAAAGATCCAAATCTTCAGACACCTACATGTCTTCAAACTCAGCTCTTTAACCAAAGAAACTATATGAGCCTGAACTTAATTCATATAGTTTCTTTGGTTAAAGAGCTGAGTTTGAAGACATGTAGGTGTCTAAAGATTGGGATCTTTTTCTTAATATTTCAGAGGTAGATAAATGCTTGGCTTGAGTTAATATTTTGAAATCTAATGTCCTGGTTCCTCACTGATGAGAGCTATAGCTCGAAACCAGTCTAGGGATGGGGACCATCATAGATAATAGCTTCAGATATTTTTTCTTGTAGCATTTATCATAAAAAAATAAAATAAATAAGCTTGTTTAGAGCAATTGGCAGGCTCTTTATATATTACATATTGGTAATACAAGCTATATAGGTCATGTGAAATATGACTGATTTTTACTAATATTATAATTTTGCTATTAGGGCTTTGGCTATATTAAATTGCTAAGCCTACTAATATATGGGATCACTGAATTAAGTTAAGGCTCATATAGTTTCTTTGAGTTTGAAGACATGTAGGTATCTGAAGATTTGGATCTTTTTCTTAGTATTTAAGAGGTAGATAAATGCTTGGCTTGAGTTAATATTTTGAATCTAATGTCCTAGCTCCTCACTGATGAGAGCCATAGCTTGAAATAAGTCTGGGGATGGGGACCATCATAGATAATAGCTTCAGATATTTTCTCTTGTAGCATTTATCATAAAAAAAAAAAAATAAGCTTGTTTAGAGCAATTAGCAGGCTCTTTTAATATTACATATTGGTAATAGAAGCTATGTAGGTCATATGAAATATGACTGATTTTTACTAATATTATAATTTTGCTATTAGGGCTTTGGCTATATTAAATTGCTAAGCCTACTAATATATGGGATCACTGAATTAAGTTCAGGCTCATACAGTTTCTTTGGTTAAAGAGCTGAGTTTGAAGACATGTAGGTGAGTGAAGATTTGGATCTTTTTCTTAATATTTAAGAGGTAGATAAATGCTTGGCTTGAGTTAATATTTTGAATCTAATGTCCTAGCTCCTCACTGATGAGAGCAATAGCTCAAAAACGGTCTGGGGATGGGGACCATCATAGATAATAGCTTTAGATATTTTTTCTTGTAGCATTTATCATAAAAAAATAAAATAAATAAGCTTATTTAGAGCAATTAGCAGGCTCTTTATATATATATATATTGCAGGCTCTTCATATATATTGTAACGGAATAGCGTTACATAGGGTTTAAAACCAAGTAAAAATAAAGATAATAATTGTCTCATTAAATAGTTAAGGCTTTCGTATAAATTAATAATATAACATTCTCTAAAAATATAATAAAAGAAAATATAATATGCTCTTATAAATATTAATAGATAATTTCCACTTGTATACGCCACGGGGTATTTAAAAAAAGGGTTTCTTTTAGAATTATAATTATAGAAAAAGTAAAACTTATAGAAATGATTTTGAGAAAAGATTAAATGCTCGACTTCTAAGTTAATGTAAATTGTATTGTTCTTGTAAGACATGCACACACGCATGCACTCAAAGTGTGAATGAATAGAAGTTTGTTAACTGAGATTGCAACATGAGATTGCCTAGACCTAAAATTGCCTTAAGCACAAGGATTGAGTGAACATTTACATCGGACGCGGACCCGAACAACAACTCTAAAAATATGGAACTCTGGGGGGAGATTGGATCCTAAGATAAGATCCATCTCATATAAATATCACGGGAAATCTATTCGTGGATGGACTTGATATTGTTGTTTAATATGTTTTCGCTTAACGTGCTTGCTTGATATATTCAATATAGTTTACTTGATATAGCTTGATATAAAATAATATTCTTTCGTTTCGCCGTATCCGAATTCAAGATGATCATTGTGAAATTAATACTGAGAGCGTCGATTATCATGATGGGCTAGGAAACCCGTCAGTGACTGATCGACGCTCCGCCACCAAATATCTCCGAAGCTATGAATATTTAACGACATCTCCACTTGAAATTAATGCTCCGACCAAATAATAATGTTCCGAGAAATACCAGAATCGTCCAGACCATGCTATGCTCAACTTTGAATAAAACGAATAACTTCATTATGAAGATGCCATATCCCACGTTCAAATCCTCATTTCATTCGAAGCAGCGGAAGTCGAAACCCAAATCCTAGGTAACAATTTATTTTACTTTATGTTTCATTCACTCCATTCGTAAACTCTTAAAGGCAATCTCATAGTTAACTAACTTACACTTGCGTAAATTAAATCATAAAAGATTCCGTAATATTTAACCTATTATTGTAACTTATCTTTGTGTAACCTCAACATTCATAAAATCAAATTTAATCTTAGGACTTTTCCAAAACATGAACTTTGACCTTAATTATTATCTAATAAGCCATCGCAATTACTTTAAGATATAAAATGAACTTTGTATTCCATATTGTATTATGTATAATATATTTCTTTCTGTGCGAGTGCGTGAATGCGTGTGTGTGCGTGTGCAAATAAAATTTGAATTAATATTGCTTTTTTTATATTCAATAAATTTGTTCAGTATATAAACAAGTCGAGCATTTCTCAAATCTTTTCGTACAATTAAATTCTTACTTATTTCTTCTTTTTAATCATCAATAAAGTTATCATTTAATTACACTAATTTAGATTTATATTTGTTTACTTAACCATTTGTTTCTTTTTAAAATGTCTTTTGCCAACATCGTGCCGTAAGTCACGATGTTTATTTATTTACTCTTAGTTAAGATAGGTTAAGAATTGGGCGGGCCTATAATAAAATATAAATAAATGTTTAATGCGAATATTGAAAGTAATTCGTAGGGGGGATGATCTTAGAAGTTTAATTGTTTTGGAGGGATGAACGAACAGTCGTATTGGTCTCCAACAACCAATAGTTAAGTCCAGTACTAGGATCACTCAGTTAATAAACAAAACTTCCTTCCCATTAGTGTACAGTGCGTCTTTTACGTAAGGAGTAATTGCTGAAACAATTACATCGTGGCCCTGAGTGACCCTATTGGTCCATGCTAGGAGTCGGAGCTGGTGGGCGGGATTAGACTTCGAAATCGTTTTGACATGACGTAAGGTGATGCGAGAAGTTAAATAATAATTAAATCATCGTGTCTGGCGCCCCCTTGTATTGATAGTGAATAATTACCGATATAAGAAAATAAATAAAGCTTTACGCTATGTCATGTTTGTTTCGGAGCTCTCGATCTCTTTTAGGAAAGTACGGATAAAAAGCTAAAATAGGCGGACCGTAACAATTGGCGCTTCCAACGTGAGGCTAATACAAATGACGCTTCCAAACGTGAAGTTAATGCAAATAATGTGTTAGAGAAGCAAATCAAGATATTAGCAAAAGCGGCCGAACCTCGGAAAAGACGCAAAACTTTTTTCATGTAAACAAAAGCTTTGGACGAATATAAATAAACGGAACAAAACGCAGCGATTCATAACATCGCAAACCTTTTAAATAAAACATTGGGAGCCGGAGAGAAATAAATAAAAAAAAAAAAAAAACATAGCGGGAGATAGAGGAGCGGACGTCGGTCAGTCGCTGTTATCATAAATAAATAAAATAAAAGTAAAATAATCACATTCCTGTAAACAGTGACAAAAAGTTATAATAGATCAAAAATAAATCAAAATAAATCGAATAATAAACAGGATGGAGGGAAAATGGATTAAACTCGAGCATTTTAAAGGAAAGGGAGACGAAAGCCCATGTCGACATGTGGAAAGTCTGAAGAGGTTGTTCTCGTGCGGGCAGTTTAGTGAAGAATCTAAGATAGCAATTGCATGCAGCCATATCCAAGGGGAAGTAGTGGAATGGTGGGAGGCGATGAAAGAGAAACCGGAGACGTTCGAAGAATATCAAAGAGCCATCATGGGAAGATATTGGGGATTAGCCCAACAAGAAAGGGAAAAATGGGCAATCGAGCAAAGCAAAAAGGAAGAAGATGAAACATACAGTACCTTCGTACAGCGACAGGTGGCGAGATTAAAAAAAATAAACGAATATCAAGTACCGGAAGAGCGGCAAATCAGGATAGCAGGACGCAACCTACCCAGGGAGATTAGACAAGTCATTGAGGGGGAAACTGAGATAACAAGAGTGTTGAAGAAATTAGAGGCAATCGAGAATGATGACTATTTTAACAAAGAAGAGAACGATGGGATCAGGATAGCTAATATAACACAAGATGAAGGGGGGGAAGGACCTCGGAGAAAACAGGAGTGCCCAATAATCGATGTGTCAATCCAAGGGGTTCATGCGAGGGCTCTGCTGGATACGGGAAGTCAAGTGTCGGTAATGGCCCAGGAAATTTTTAACAGGATCGCCCAAGGGCCAACAGAAATGAAAATCTTGCCATTAAAAGGGACCCAGATCATACTGGCCAATGGGAAAAAGGCAAGAATACAGACCAAACAGGTGTGGGCGAATATAGTTATTGCAGGACAGGAATTCACCCAGGTTGTATTAATACTTGAGGGGCTAATACATGACTTAGTGTTAGGATCTGATTTCATGAGAATGGCAAAGTGTAACATTGATTATGGGACTGAACAAGCGAGGATCGGTGGAGTCACAGTGCCTTTTGAAAAAAAAATGGATAGAGAACCAGAAAGGCAGAGGAAGCTGCAATGTATCGTGGTAAAAGGGGAGATTGAAAAAAGAATTAATGAAATGACTGGGCCAGACAAAGGGCAGAGAGAGAGGATTCAAGGGATATTGGGGACTTACGAGAGTGTTTTCTCGGACAAACCGGGAGTAATCAAGGGGTACGAACACCGAATCCGGTTGAACACCAGCAACCCATATCAAACTAGGGCGTACCCGATCCCTTTCCAATACCGTAAGGAGATTGAAACTCAGCTAGAGCAGATGATAGAGTGGGGGGTTATTTCAAAATGTACCTCGCCATACAACAACCCCATCCTAGCCGTAAAAAAGGGTGACGGATCGATACGATTGTGCCTCGATGCCAGACAACTAAACAAGGTGACAATTCCAGATACAAACGCTCCGCCCATCATGAGCGAACTGATGACAAGATTTCGGAACAAGCGAATCTTTTCCACTATGGATTTAACAAATAGCTACTGGCAAATGAGCCTCCACCCCGACGATCGAAAATACACCACATTCAAATACAACGGACGGGCGTACCAGTTTAATCGTGTGCCTTTTGGATTAAAGAATAGCGGTGCAGGCTTGGTGCAATGCCTGGACCAAACCCTATCAGATGAAGTTAAGAAATTTGTTACGATGTACGTAGACGATATCATCATAGCGTCCGAAGACATAGAGGAGCATTGTCGGCACTTAGAAAGGTTGCTCCAGGAATGCGAACAGAAGGGAATAAAAATAAACCTAAAGAAAAGCCATTTTGCGACCCAGGAAGTCAAGTTCTTGGGACACATCATAAGCCCGGATGGAATGCGGCCTAACCCCGAAAAGATCCAGGCTATCCAAGAATTCCCTGTCCTGAAGAAGAGAAAGGATATTAAGGCATTCCTCGGAATGTGCACCTTCTACAACAAATTCTATGAAAACTTCTCCCATGATATGGAACCCCTATTACAATTATTAAGAAAGGAGCAAGCATGGATATGGGATGAGAGACGGGAACGGAGTTTCCAGAGAGTAAAGGAAGGATTCTTGAAACAAACCATATTAGCATACCCGGACTTCGACAAGATGTTTTGGGTACAGACGGACAGCAGCGACATCGGGCTAGGAGCCACGTTGTACCAAAAGGGGCCGGATGGAGAACAAAGGGTGTTGGCATTCATTAGCCGACTACTCAAGGATCCCGAACGAAGATACACGGTCACCGAACGAGAAGCCCTCGCCATAGTGTGGGCTTTCAAAAAATTCCGACAGTACCTGGTCGGGTCCAAAGTGAGAGTAGTTACCGACCATCGGAGTCTGGAATTTCTAAATAAAAGTTTTCTGACAAACAATAGGTTAGTGAGGTGGAGCTTAGCCCTGCAGGAGTTCCAATATGAAGTGGAATATTGTAAAGGGAAGGATAACGTGATCGCGGACACACTGAGCCGTTACCCTGTGGGAACACAGCCAAATGCCGAGGCGGAGGAGTTCGCGTACATAGCCGCTACTACCAGGCGAAGCAGGGAGGGTGAGTTTAATGCAAACGACATTCGGAGGGGCCAGAAAGAGGATGAAGAATGCCAACGAATAATGCGATACCTACGTGAGAGGAGGCCAAAGGCAGGGTCTGACCGAAAAAGGGAAGAGACCGAGGGGGGTCCGTTATGGAAATATCGGGACCGGTGCATTATCCTGGAAGGAATACTCCAAAGGAAAACAGGGAATGGGAAACAAACCCGTATTGTAATACCGAAAGGAATGCGAGATCGAATGGTTGATGAAACACATCAGGAACGTGGCCATTACGGAACAAGCAAAACTGAGGGGTACCTTAGTAATTGGTTTTACTGGCCAGGAATGCACCACGACATTGCCAGAAGACTATGGGGCTGTGAGATTTGTGCGAGGACAAAACCGTTGAATCGGTCGAATGAAGGACCTCAGATACCGATCATCGTCCGGGAACCAAACCACACCTTGGCGATTGATTATTACGGGCCCTTGCCGATGGCTGGGGGAAAGAGGTATTTACTGGTCACATACGATTTGTGTTCCAAAATGGTCGCTGCGTACCCCATGGCTCGGACTAATGCACACCAGACCATCAAACTGTTGGAAACCAAACAATTTCCGATCATCGGGAAACCTAAGTGCCTTTTATCGGATCATGGCACACCATTTGTGTCAAAGACATGGAGGCAATGGGTGAACCAAACAGGGATCAAACATCATATGACATCGATCCGGAACCCGCAGAGCAACCCATGCGAGCGGGTAATGCGGGAATTGGGGCGGCTATTCCGCGTGTACACTGCAGGAGATCATCGGAAATGGGTCCGGGAGATTCCCCGGATTACTGGAATGATCAATACCTCAAAGAATGAGTCGACTGGACTTGAACCAAGTCGACTCCATTATGGACGACCTATACCGTATCCTTACAATGACAGACCCGCGATCCGAACAGGAAGAGTTGATCGAAAACAGGACAATCTGATAGCACTACGGAGATTGGAACATATGGGGGAAAAGCGAACGCAGACCACTAAGCCAAGCCGAAACACGTTCAATGTGGGTGATAGAGTGATAGTAAGAGCAAATCCGGTCAGTCGACCGGAACAGCACATATACAAGAAATTCCTCGACATCTATGAGGGCCCATATGAGATCGTCAGGGCATATGGGAACAATGCCTTTGTACTGACCCAGGGAAAAAAAACATTTAATGCGAGGGCACTGAAGAGGGCCGAATAACCTGGCTCCTTCTCAGAGCTAAAATCCGCATTCCCCGGATTTTACTCTACACCAGGCGGGAAGATTATGTAACGGAATAGCGTTACATAGGGTTTAAAACCAAGTAAAAATAAAGATAATAATTGTCTCATTAAATAGTTAAGGCTTTCGTATAAATTAATAATATAACATTCTCTAAAAATATAATAAAAGAAAATATAATATGCTCTTATAAATATTAATAGATAATTTCCACTTGTATACGCCACGGGGTATTTAAAAAAAGGGTTTCTTTTAGAATTATAATTATAGAAAAAGTAAAACTTATAGAAATGATTTTGAGAAAAGATTAAATGCTCGACTTCTAAGTTAATGTAAATTGTATTGTTCTTGTAAGACATGCACGTGATAACCCAAGTTTAATAACCATTAAAACGAGCAAAACTCTCCATATAGTAGTGTCATTCAGTGCCAACCAAGAGCAATCAATGTTGGGCATAAATTCCGTCAGTGCTTACTCATCCAATATCCCCAGACTAGTTTCTAGCTTGTGGCCTTCATCAGTGAGGAGCTTTGGATTTGAGAGCACTGCACCTAAATCTTAGAATCTAATGCAATCCTCCAGCAGCCACCTTTTATCTCTACTTTATTCCAAAACTATGAGAATAAAATTGAAACACAATATTTTCAATCTAAGCTCACTAGCTTATATAGTCATATGGGTCTGAACCCAGATTTGGTACTGAAACAGTAAGATATGCCTTACCAATCTTAGTTTCACCTTGCCTTCCTTTTCCTACCCTCACGCCTTATTTAAAACCCTAATTTTATTGTATTGTGTGTGTACTGCGTATATTTACCAAAATCCCGCCTAAATTGATATGTCTAATGGGGTGCTCTGGGTTTTATAATACAGTAATTAAAATTATCTTAAACAGTTTTATTTTCAAACCGTTGAGTATATTTTACATATATATGCTTGTACAATAAAGTAGGTCGCATATTCTCATCTACACACATACTGCGATAATATTTAAAATTTATGAAAATATTTTATTTAAAATTAGTTTGTTTTGGGTCTGTTTATCTTGTGATATTATATTCACTATATTTGTTTGCATTTAATAAAATAATATCACTGATAAACAGATTCTGGACATTAAATTCAAAAAAAGTTATAAATATAAAATTTTATTTAGTTTTCCAAAATCATGCCATTTTTCTTTTTAAATCAGTGAGGGTAGGGAAAGAACCATAGTGGCTAATTTTAACTATATTGGCACCAGTTTTACTAGTAGATTTTGATAAGGTTAAAAACAGTGCTTATGAGCAGATTTAATTAAAAAATGCTGTCCGTGTTTTCCAATTTATTAATAAATTAAGGAATGGATTTTACCACCGCAGGGTTAGATTATAATCAGAGAGAGCATATAAATAGGGCTGATTGATTATTATTATAGTTATTAATTAATCTGCCTGACATTGTGACAGCAAAAGTTATTTTCGGTAATTTTGAAATTGATTTTCTAATAGCTTTTTATTTGCATTATCGGACTGACCGGCTTGTTTGTTAGTTTAAAATAAGTTTTGAAATCATTTCACCTTAGAATGACGGGGTAAAAGGGACAGTAGGCTGTTTTCCCTAGGGAGCCAGTGTCTTGGCCGTCCGTCATTTACCATCCGATGTCCTGTCACTGTACCATCAAGCCCAACTGAACCAGCCCAAAGAATGCTGTTCCTGAAATCTACTAATTGCTGCTGCTGAACAACAAACCCAGGAAAATCAAAATTTGCTTAAGAACTCTGTTACAAATTTGGAAATGCCCACGGACGGATCTGAAAGAATGAGGTAATAAAGTTAACCCGAGATCTCGTGGAACTTACATGCTATAGCTAATAATTTTATATACTCCATATTATATATTTATTCAAGTGTCTTTTAATGCATGCTGAACTTGTGCTTGGGTTAATTTTCTTATATATCTGTAAATGTTTTATTTAAATCTGTATTGTAATGTAAATATCTAATTAATTTCTTTAGGCAAATGTGAGTTACGTAGGGAAGTTAAATAATGCATGGTTGCCATCTTAGTTTATTTAAACCGCAAACACGCATTTTTCCCCTCCCATCTCTTATATATGTTTAAAAGTATTTCTTGCGTATAATAACTTTGTTAGAATAAATATTTATTTCTCTAAGCTTTGTTGAGAGTCTGCTGGCTATTAAATATGAAATTTGAGAGAGAGCTATTTCTGTTCTTTAATAAATTGCCTTTTTTTTTTACTAAGTATATTTAAAATTTAACTGTGTTGCTAGTGAAGGTGCTTGAGTGCTGGAACCTTACCATTTGCAAAGGTCGTCAACGGTTAAATCCGTTTCCCTTATTTTACTCAGCGGTTCCCAGTACTGTGCTATAATGGCACATGGGAATTATTTCGCGTACATCCCCACAGTTACAAAGCTCCTGGGTGCAGGACTGGCTTGAGCTGTGAGTGGGCTAGAGATGCCCCAAATAAAAGGCGAAATGCCTATCCAAAGCCAAGACCTTTTCTTCATAATTTATAAAGTTGCGTACTCAGAAACTGCACCCCTCCTCTGCATTATATCGCTGGCACCACCATACATTTCCCTTAGTAATTATTTTAAAAGAATTTTATTATTTTAAATAAATTTTAAGTCCGTTCGGTATAGCTCGATCTTATAATTTAGCTAATCACTTCGCGAGCGACTCTGTTTTCCATTTAAGATTCCAATTTTAAATAGTATTAGAATATTCAAATTCTGTTAAAGACTTTACGTGACTCGCATATACCTACCATGTTATTGTATTTTAGACACGTTATCTAAACGAACCCAAGTACGAGGTATCAGCCATCTTGTTGTTTTTCATATATAGCTATCCAATTTATATAGCTAAACTATTTTCTATATCTAATTATTAAAATATTATTTGTAAATTTATTTCTTCTCTTTTTTTATTCGGGGTGCAATTTAAGTAACATACCATAGTGGGTTTATCTCGGACACATCTATAAATCATTGTTAAGTTTACCTAGGGCTAATTTAGAGTTAGAGTCTTTTGTTTTCTCCCTGATCACCGGCACCGGCATTAAATTATACTATTAGTAGCATCAAATGTGTTATCACATAGAGGGCATTGTGGAGTTTGGACTATGGATTTGAACTTGGGATTTCTGAGAGGTAACCCTCCTAGTGTTGAGTTCCATGTATAGGGTTTAAGTTCTGCAGTGTGTTAGCTAGATAGACGGATTTTGACCGTTACAGTACCATCCACCAAAAGAAAACCAATAAAGTAGAAACATAACGCCTCCATTTTTCAAGTTTGTCTAATAGATATTATTAATGCCCACTGATGTAAACTATTGTTATAATGTTTTATTTGATATATATTAAATCGAAGATTTTCATGGACTATAGATGTAAATGAAATATTATCCAGTTACATCCATGTATAATTTATTGAAGATATATATAAATATAAGCCAATGTTTCGACCAGGTCACACTAGTCATCAACAAATATTAGAAATTTTTGTAGAGGCGCTGTAAACACATGTATAACAATAATGAACATTCTATTAATAGAAAATAGAGATAATAATTATGAGAACTTATTTAGATTAATGAGTTTTTTTAAAAAAAATTCCAAATAGAAGGTAATTTGCATGTATCATCACATTTGTTGATATAATCTAGCCTTTTAAATATCTCAGTGACTTTTCTGATCTGACATTCATGGAGAGTATCACATCTGGATAGTATTCTCGTATTAGAAAAATCAATACTATGACCTGTATCAATTGCGGGAGAGATAGTGCTGATGATGATGAGTATTTTTCAACTGCATTAATGTTCATCTCTTCTAGTATTGATGCAACAATTATTCATATCTATATAGGAAGCTTTACAAATGGTATATAGAATTTTATAAACTCCATGGGTTTCAAGAGAGATTGAATCTTTAGACTTAGTTATAATGCTATCTTAATTTTCTTGATAAGTGGTATATGTTGTCTTTATGTTATAATGTCTTAGAATACATCCATTATTGTCTGTAGTTTCTTTTATATAAAGAATACAAACTATAATAATTGTTTCTGCTTTTTGTTTTTATATTGATTATTTAGGGTTTGAATTAAGGCTCTGCATATTGTTTTGTTATTATATCCATTGGCTGATAAAACATTGCTTATACGATTTATTTCATCTTCAAGATTTTATTTATCTGATAGAAGTTTAATAGCTCTAGTGGAAAAGAGTTTTTGTAACAGAAAAGATTTGAGGAGGATGATGATGTGGTGAAATTTTTAAATATGTACCTGGATAATATTTCATTTATATATATATATAGTCATATTGCTGATGAAACATATAAATATATATGTATACAGGCCATATTGATTAGGTAATAAGCAGATAAATGCCTAGAGTGTTGATTGTTATTGAGAGAGGAAGGCAGTATTGTTACATTATGTTGGTGGAAAATTTATTTCAATGATTTTGAATTTATTTAAAATGTATTATTGGGCATGCAAGTTTGGTTTTTTTATTGGGTTTGGGAGCCGGTCAGCTACTAATTTAGTAGTAGAGAAAGTGATGTTACCAAATATTTGGCTTGCCTATTGTACCAAAAAAAGCTCACTGCAGTTTTGTATATTTATATACAGAATCTCCATAAGACATACTGTGTTCCAACAAATTTGTTTATATTGATACCATAACCCAAATATTATACAATTATTACATTTCACAACCTAAGAAAATAGCAATAACTGTCTTAAAAGGATGCTATTTGTAACCATACTAATATTTATTCAAATCAGATAATTATGTTTAATCAGACAAAACTGACCGTTTCAAAAAATAAGAATCACTAAAACTTTTTTGAATTATGTTTATTTCAATGTCTTGCTAAAAAAAAAAAAAAATATCAAAAAATGGAAAAAATAAATAAAATTAATGATATTTAATGACTATCATTATTGTCTCTCTTCTATTAAAGTATTAATTCTTACTTCGGTAGAATTATTTTATGCTATCCTCATTGCAGAACTTATGTCAGTTCAGTTTCAGAATTTGTTTTTTGTAATAACCATTGTTGAAAATTCACTTTCTATTATCGCAAATGGAAGTAGCAATATTATAGCTTTTTCAATCAAAATTCAGTATCTTGAATTTAATCAAAATTTAGGTTAATTATTTTATCTTTAAAAATTATTTCCAAACTCTTGTTTGTTGACAGTTTGATTAATATTTCTTCTTTTAATAAAGTTAAATTATTTGATTTAGATTCTTTGAAGGAATTTATGATCCACATGACTAAAGATTGTGAAATACATTATACCATTCATAGTTGAATGATAATTAAGTTTAACAGTGTTCCTTATTACCAGCAGACTCAATTTAGTTTCAGTCGCAAGGTAATTTATTTTTTTGTTCTGCTGTTTAAACAAAAGATGGCCTTAGAATATATTTTTTAACAAAAGTAATTTGACTTCTTTCATATCATTTAAATTTAAAAAGATCTGTTTGTTTTATATGTATATAAATCTCAATGTTAAATATAAAATTGCTGATTGCTGTGTATCCATTATTTTAAATTGTACTAGAGAAACAATGTTTTATTAAGTAATATATTTTTGCTATATTAATACTGCAAATAAAATCGTTGAAAGAAGATACAGCAATAAAGCTTTTTTTTCTAATTTATGTGTAAATTTAACTAAGCAAAATGTTTTGGATCAGATTGTTAGAATTTTCTGTATTTAATCCATCTATGAGCTAATATTTGAAATACTCCATAGTTATATTGTTTCAGCCACACTCCTTCTTTAAACTCAGGCTTTTCTTTTTTTAAAGGGGGAGTGTGGCTAAAATAATATAGCTATGGTGTGTTTCAAATAATTTATGTAGATTTCATCTAGTTTCTGTCTATGAGCTGATTGTTTTTTTGTTATTTTTTTTTTAATTTCCAATATACTTTGACACATACTTTCTCTTGAAAAAAATAGATAACAAAGACATTGTCTCAAGAAATTGTATCATCTATAAAGACTTTTCATTGTCAAAAGTAGAACTGAAAAATATTTTTGTTGTAGCATTTTTTATTGTAGATAAGAAGATTTTTAACTTTTTTTTTTCCTCGATTCCTGTTTTCATTTAATTGTCTTTTTTTTTTTCAAGTTATGTGAGCCAAACTTATCTTGCTATCTCCATAATAATTTTTGTACAATTTGACAAATTAAGAATTAAAAGCAGTAAATAATGATTTATTTATATTCAAATTTTTTATGGTTGAAAATATTTTATTTTATAGGTGAACTTACTAATATTTATAAAATCAATGAAGAGTATTTCATATTTGCAAACAGAGAAAATCATCTAACCACATTCTTTTGCACAAAATATAGGAAGAATTTTGCATTGCAGGTTAATAAAAAAAAAATGTGTGTTTATATTTTGTTGAAATGTGTTTGCAGATAAAACTTGGATTAAAGTAAATTTACTAGAAATGATTAAAAGTAATTTTTTAATAAAGACATATTATGAACTCATTACTTTTGAAAATAAGACATGCCATGAACAGTGACAATGAGTGCACTATGATCCATTTTAGGCCAAAGCTTATGCACGGATGTTTATTATCTTCTTGATAACTAACTAACAACTAACTCTATTAGCTTAAAATTTACACATGTATTAGCTTAAACATGTTCAAATATGAATGTTCAATATCTGCGATTTCAATACAATTAGGTCATGGTCGACATCACAGAGCCATTCCAGGAATTAAATTGTCATACCTCACATATATATATATACATACACACACACAGAGCTTTAAAAAAATAATAGATCCACTCATTATATTTTTAAAACAGGCAAAACTCACTATATGTATTGCCACTCATAGCAAGATAGAGATGTTTATTATCTTCTCGATAATTAACAACTAACTCTATTAGCTTAAAATTTACACATGTGTTAGCTTAAACATGTTCAAATATGAATGTTCAATACCTGCGATTTCAATACAGTTAGGTCATGGTCGACATCACAGAGCCATTCCAGGAATTAAATTGTCATACCTCACATATATATATACACACACAGAGCTTTAAAAAAATAATAGATCCACTCATTATATTTTTAAAACAGGCAAACTTATTATATGTATTGCCACTCACAGCAAGATAGAGTAATCAATGAATGCATAAAATCCCCATCTAGTGCCTACTCATCCAATATCTCCAGACTAGTTTCTGGCTTGTGGCAATATATATAGTGAGTTTTACCTGTTTAATAACAGTTATAAGCAAGCATAAGAAATGGTGATCATGTGATCATTATAGTTTTATTAATATAGAGCAGACCATCATCATTTGTACTTCAATAACTATTTGTATTCTATTTGAGATGAAATTGTATAACATCTGAACAATGTCTAGAGCAGAAAAGTATCAATTTCTATGAGAAATTTTTTCATTTATAGCCCAAGACTGTCAATAGTTGAAATATTGAAAGAGAAATAAAAAGCTTTGAAAACAAGAATGCCAAATGGATCATCTTTCAACATTGCAATATAAAGATAAAATGAATAGAGTAAACAAATTGTAATAAAACAATTACAAGAAAACTATGGATAAATAAGTATATCTTTTTTTTTTTGAGAAGATTTATATATGTTTCTTCATCAATAGTATATTTTTTAGTTTTATTGTACAGTATTAATCAATGATACTTTTTTTTTTTTAAAAAAAAGTTTGTTTATGGCTCTTATTTTTCCAGATACTTTTTAGGGAAAAAGAAAAAGTAGTGAAAAATTTTTTTAATAGAAAACTATTCCAACTTTATTTTTTAAAATAACCCAGTATAAGTTTCTAGCAAGATTTTGCTGCACTAATATGCTTATGCATGTGTCTGCTCAAAAGTAAAGTAGATTCTAAATAACCCATTCTCATGCAAAGCTTTTAATGAATCTACACAGAGAATTGTTGAAGAAAATGTTATTTGGATTAATCAAATGCAGAGCTTAGAGAGTTTAAAATTTTATACTCTAACTAAGAATACCTCAGAGTTTATTTATTTGCCAATAATTAGATAGTTCACTAGGTTGTTTTTTGGGTTGGCTTACAGAGAAAAAAAATTCAGGTTTATTTGAAATTTAAAAAATGTTCAAGTTTTACCTGGCCAGAATTTGAATTTCAGGTTAAGGATGTGATATACTATCTCTTTATACTATGATATGCTTCGAGGATGTTTGTATATATATTGGAATAAGTGTGTTTGAGATAGAATTTTAATCACCAGGAAAATGTTTTTGTAATAATGATGAAGTTTCTTTTTTTTTTGTAACATCATTTATTTATTTTTTCTTAGCTAATTCTATTGATAAAGAACCTCTTGTTATAGCTAAACCATTACCTCACCACATACTAAAGGAAATGTATCCAGGTAAGTTTCATAACTAAGTTTTATCTTTTTTTTTTACTTCTTGTGTTTGCAGAATATGAATAGAACTGTATTTCTTGCAAAAATTCTATTTTAGGGTGCTTTTGTAAAATTCTAAAAATGAGATGACAGATTCATAAGATGAATCAACATGTTTTTGAGCGTTTTTTTATTTTAGAATCACATCTTTATTAGTTTGCACATGAGAAATGAGTAAATGATAAAAATGAGTGTAGTTTTTACAGGAAGACAGATTCCATTTACATTATAAAGGTCATCTCAACTAAAGAAGTGTGATAGTGAATACTTTTATTGGAAAGATATGGATGAGGATAAATTACAACTATAATTAGATCAGATATTAAAGTCTTTCGATAAGAGAAGTTTGCTACAGAAGGAGCTAAACGATAACATTGCAAAATATTGAATATGTAGAATAATGGATTGGCATGATCTATAAGTATATGCATTTGTGAATCACAAGTGTAAAACTAATTTCTAATGGTATTATTATTGTTTTATTTGGTCTTTTTTATTCGGAGTTGGAATGGCCATATTTGTGAGTGGGTGCTTAAATATTGCCTTGCAATTGTATTTCATAAAAGGATTACCACTTAATTGACTTATGAAGTCAAGAAATGAATATTTAGCATCTTTTTTCTACAAGATAATTTATAATTTTAATATTATTGCGGTGGAGCGAAGGAAAATATCTAAAACTTTTATTTACAGAACATGCCTAATATAGCTATTATTATTATCAGTACAGAAATTTTATCCAGTCAGTTAACATATGATCATTGACTTCTGAAATAATGGAGTTAGATGCCTCAATTGGTGATTAAACATTCAGGATTCATGCTATAATGAATATAGACAATAATGGTTTATACATCATATATGGATTCTGGTCCTTTAAACTGCCTTTTAAGTCTGGAATACAATTCTCTTATTAATTATGCTCTTGACTTCAGTTTCCTATAAGTACAGGCAACTTGGTAAGTGTAAATCTTTATTTACATAAAAATATCTGCACAAATTTACAAATAGTGACAAATATACCCTTCAAAAATAATAATAATTCTTAATTTATTAATAAGAAAAAGATGGGAAAATATTTTCAGTTATTAGCAGCAAACTAATCTTTTTATCTGTTGTATTTTACTATGAACATAATCTTCAAGTATACAACTCTTATGCAATCTTAGTAATAATTTATAAATACTTCTTAATCTAAACTCTTATTTTCAAATCCTGCTTATTTTACTAAATTTATAACATATATTTCTCATAAATTACGAATGTTTCAACTATTTTATATGACCATTGTCAAGGTACTTAAAATTTATTAAAAATATAAGAATAAGTATTAATTTTTTTAAAGATATAGTATAGAATTTTAAAGGATTTCTTATTTTCATTTTGCATATATTGTGGACACTTTGACAATGGCATATAAAATAGTCAAAATATTGATAAGTTGTGTGAAATATTTGTTATTAATTTAGAAAAATTTGATTTGAAAGGAAAGAAATTTGGATTTTAAATTTTGTTTGTTTTTAATAATAGTTTACTAACTTTCAACCCCATTATAGACTTTAATCTCGGTTAATGTATTTATTATTACAAATTCATTTGTCTTTCTGATACTTTTATTTAATTATTTAAAAGAAGAGTAAGTTTAAAAGATTTTCAAATTTATATATTTACTTTTTCAATGACAGATAAAATTAAATAATAAAAAAAATAATTCAACTTAATGGCGCAAAGAAGATGGAGATATACTAATCAAAGCTGAAAAGAAATCTTTTTTTTTTTAATTCGTAAATTTTACTTATTACAAAATTGTTACTTTTAGTGCACCTATTAGCTTGATATTAAGAATATGACATTAAAATAATATGAGCTCCATAGTCAGTAAAAGAAATCATACTTTAATACTTTGTAACAATAAAATTTTATAATTTTTTGATTTGTGTAAAAAAATCGAGTTTTGAAAAAGTTGCGGACTCATTTTTTTTTTACAGAAATAGGTAATCGTCTATATAAATATAATTATTTGGATTTTTTTTTTTTTTCTGAAATACACCATCATTTGTAAAAATATACAGCAATGTCATGATCCTGAATTCGGGGAATGTATTGTTTAAAGTCATCATTTTATATAAAAGTTGTCAAAAAAATTTGTTAAATAATTAAATTTCTTCAATTTTTTTATTGTTTAAATAAAAAAAATCATTTTAGTTTTATATATATTTTGTTATTGTGACATCCTTCTCTCCATAGAGCAGAGCAAAAAGATTTCCATATACTGTTTTTGAATTTTGGCCTTCTTAGACAGAAATAGGCCATATGAATCTTTTTTCAGCACTATTATTTAATGTTGATTGATTAATTATTTATTATAGCATGAAAAGAGAGAAGTTGTTATTGTATAATGTTGATTTAATATAATCATCATCCCTAATTGTCATACACTACACTATCCTTTCAGTTTCTTACTTTACTTCTCAAATAGTCAATTTTTTTCTTCTATTTTCCATCCTCATATTCTTAATTATCCCTTCAAGCATATCTTTCGTAATTCCGATTTTTAATAATATACTCAATCCATTTTTTTTTTTATAATTGCTTTAATTTTTTTCAATATTTCTGCGTTGCTAATCTTTCTTATCTTTTCCATTCTCCAAACCTTCAGTATTTTTTCACTTTTTTTAATTGTCCATTTTTCTGCTGTACATAAAGCAATAATCCAAACAAAACTTTTAACAAAGCCACTTCAGTGACTGGCCTGATTTTTTTTTTTTGCAGTAGGAGACTGGCAGACTCTGGAGCTCCAGGTCTGCAGATCACAGTCCCAGCTAATATTTGCTTAAATTTCTTATAAACTCCTGAGAAATAAACTATTCAATATATATATTTTAATGGATATTCTTTTAAAAATGATTAACTGTTGCATTTTTTTTAAAATTGGATTTTTATTATTTTTATCATTACTAACCAATTTCCAAATATCTAAAAGTGCTAACTTGTTCTTTAGCTTTGTGTTCATTATTAATTCTTAATTTTTTTTTCCACCACCAATAGACCATTATTAAGTTTTATTTGCATTTATTTTCATCCCAAATTTCTTATAAGTTCCATTAATGCCACTGGTAGTTCCATTCTTATTAAATATTTGTATGAGTAAAATAGTCTTGCAGATGGTACAGATATAGGGGGGATATATAATGAACATGCTAATAGCTCTAAACAAGCTTTTCCAATAAATACCACAAGAGAAAGCATTTAAAAGCTTTATCTAGAATTATCCCTATCCCAAACTGGTTTTGAGCTAATGGCTTTCATCAATGAGGCACTAGGATATTCACACACTAGATCTAAAATACCAACTCAAGCCCAGCACTGATCTAATACTAACTATTAAGCAGAAAATCTTGCGGCATTTATCGGAAAAGCTTGTTTAGAGCTATTAGATTTGTGATACAAGCTTATTAAGTTAAGTCATGTGATGTATGACTTGATTTTATTACTAATATAAAAAAGTTATGTTATTAAAATATTTATTTACTAATTTGTTTCACAAATATTGTAAAGCAAATTTTAATTGATATATTTTGCTTTCATTTGTATTGCAACAATACCTATAGTAGATTAATTATTTTTTTTAGACAGTGGACATTAGTAGAAACCCTGAAGATGACTTTTGGATAGTCGAAACTGTCAATTAATTTGAAAGTGTGATATAATAAACTATTGCATTTTGCAAAATGCATAGAAGTGTTATTACTGTTTATTTACTTAGTTTTAATTAAAATTTATTTCTTTACTTTTCATATATTCATTGCTACTTTTTTTAAAAAATATTTCTCCTTTCTTTATCTTGATTATCTTAATTCTAATGTAAGTTGTAATGGTATTTAAGTACTTGCTTATAAACTCGGAGTCCAACTGACAGTTTCAATTATTCACTGATCTTCAGTGTTTTTATCTTGCTCACTTAGAAATGTTCCTTTATCAAGATCATCAATTGCATTTTTTATTTTTTCATCTTTTTCTCTTACATCTTCTAAGTCTTCTAACATATCCTTTTTAATTATTTTTTTTCTAAATATATATCAAGTTATTTCTTTTTTTTTTTTTCATATTTTCTCAATAAACAATTTCTATAATATTTTACTACTATGTTTTTAGTTTCATTTATAATGTGGGAGGGGAGTGGGGCAGCATTTTTAATTTGATGTACCAGTTATATCAAATTATATGCCTATGCTATGAACCCTTAATGATTTCATCAGGTTTGATAGTTGACCATAAACCTAACACTTTGACCTTTTCTTTCTGTGAATGAATATGAAATTTAAATAACATAAAAAAAATACATTTCATTAAGTAAGATAGTCTGTTGAACTATTTTATTATCTAGCATTAAATGTTGAATGTCTAGAAAATTTTAAACTTTATTTAATTTTATAAGGGATTTGAACTTAGATTTTCAAACTCCCTACAGCTATAAATTTTAATTTTTCCAAATACAACTGTTAGTAATAATACACAAAGACAACACAGATTAGTAGATTACACGTTAGTAATAATACACAAAGACAACACAGATTAGTAGATTACACGATGTTTCAAATGTCATTATTTGCCACTTTTCTTAAGGTGTTGCTGGCCTGACCAGTGTTAATGCTAGCGTAGGAGTCGAACTTACATCTTTTTTTTGAATATCAAATTTTAAAGCAACGTTCTAACCACTGAGCTATTTTGTCAAAGCCCACATATCATCATCATAAATCTTCACTAAAATAATTTTCATTAAATAGTGTTATAGAATAGCTAAAAATAACTACACATATTGAAGAATGTTCATTAAACAGAATATTATATGTAGCGTTATAATTATTTATTAAGCACACATGAATATATGTAAATACTTTTTAAGACAGGCTATAACCTGTATCAAATGTGCCTTGAAATTTATAATAGATAAAAACAAATGTGCATGTGATATGCAATAATTCAAATGGTTATTAAGTAAATTTTGCCACTTGTTTGTTATATTAGCAGGTTTATACCTGATGCAAATATTGACTCAATAATTTGATATATATTTTTATTCAGATATATATATTGTTATGAACAGTCTGTTTGACCATTGAAATAATTATAGCTGTTAAATGGGCACTAAGTATTTTGCTAGGACAAAAATATAATAATTAAGAAGATATACTCTGTGATAAGACTTGTTGGAACTTAAAACATTATAGTATTTCAGACAATTATACTAAGTTTAAGAGTAATCACTAAGAACATAAGCAAGCTAATTATATATATATATATATTGTACCGGGTTCGATCCGCAGAAAATCTTACTTACACTGCAAATGTTTTGGCTGGTTACAAACTTCTTTATGATACATTTATAATCTTATTTAATTATAAATATTACGTGAACGAACCGGCACATTCGAGCAAAGTGGAAAATATTATTGATAGCTTTAACTATCAACAATACCCACGATCAGATCATGGCCCACCTCGGCTGCTAGATTCAAACCCCTACTGTCCAAACACTTTATTTGTTTCGGAGTAAACCCCGGGCGCCCGCTAGTCTAAGACTAACATATTCGGACAGTAGGTTCATAATCCAGCGCTGAAACAATCCCTTAACTGCTCAGTCTATTTTTTTTTTTTGATTCAATAACAAAATTATACAAAATTAATGGTGAAAAGGATTGATAAAAGAGTTGGTAAAAAGAATTGACCACAAAATAAGGCTTAAGTTTAAAGACAATTTATTAACAGTAATTATACTACTAAACATCACATGATCACTATCTCATACTAGCACATAATTGTTATTAAACAATTCAAAACAAAGCAAAACTCTCCATATAGTAGTGCCATCTTGTGCTAACAAGATAGGGATTTTATGCACAAGCCTTCTGGCATCCATTGATTGCTCTTGTTAGCACAAGATGGCACTACTATAGTTTTGCTTTGTTTTGAATTGTTTAATTAATTATACTAAAGATAAATACTTTTATAAATTTTTTTAACTAACATAATATTGGTATTTTTTAATCACGCACATACCTAACTCACACACTGATATATATAATAAAGCATTAAACAATATTTGATATTTAGAACACACAAATTAATAGTTCATTTTTATGTGCTATAGAGTTCTTATAATTCGACTCTTGGAGGCTTTACGAAATTTACGAATGCGATGGCTACTTTAGAATGAATATAAGAAAAATGTTTACCTAGGATTTTGAATGTGGATGCATCTTGCTGTTTGCTGCTTTTGCTGAAATACTTCTAACCGGTTAGATTTGTAGTTTCACGTGGAGATTTGATGCTTATTAGTTGGTATTATTTTGGAGACAATTAAACATTGCCGAAAATTCTTCAAGCTGTTACGCAGACACCATTTTCACGGGCAGATCTTGCTGTTTTACCGGACTTAAGGATAGAGACCGCCGCATGTTTCCCGTGGTTTTAACACTGCATTCTTGATTGATTCATAATAAACAACTGTTTTCTGAACTCAACTCTGATGCAATTAACTCGACTGAACTGATCTGACTTGACTAAATGTCCGATAAAAAATTGGCTATTTATACATGACGCGTGTTTTCAGTTTGATATCCTCTGGCAATATCTGTTGTCGAAATTCCTTTCATTGGTAGCTAATCCTTTTTAATCTTGTTGTTGGGTATTTTAATTAGCAGCCATCACAAACGTGTTGTTTTTTTGTTTTTAATTAGTAGCCATCGCTGTGTTTTTTAAATATAATTTTCATTTATTTCATTTTAACATTTAATATGCATTATTGTACTTACATTCGCACACACATATATAATTTTATTCTAAAATCAAAACTAGTTTTAAGATTACTTTTTTCTTTAATTTAAATAAAGAGATTTATATTTTTAGACTTTTTAAACTCAAAAATAAAGAGATTTATATTTTTAGACTCTTTAAACTCAAAACTTTAATTTGATGTTTCTAATTAATTAATTGCAACTTTTATTTTAAAACTCTTTGACTTTTAAATCTTATTTTTACGAAAACAAACTGCACTAAAACTCTTAAACTTTTACCTATTATTTCTCTTTTAACGAAGGATTTTTTTTTTATTTCTAATAATTTTTTAAAAAAATTATTATGTACCAACCAATCTGTGTACATTACACCACCCTCCTTTTGAGAGTAAAATGCGTCATTTTTGACCATTTTATCTCTGATAACTTTAATTCTTAATTAGAAATATTTATTATTTTTCTAAGTTTGCTTTTCTAATATCTTTTACCTTACATACTAAGGGCAATCCTCAATTATCTTTACTTCTATGATGAATACATTGCTCACAATGATCTAAATCCTGGATAGTGACCACCAGGACAAACTAATTTTGTGGCACAGGGATCTTTTGGAAATGAAGCGGAAGCAGATTCGCTGACTTATACCGACTTACACGTATGAAAATTCGAAGCTTCATTTGCCGGGTTTCTACTGGACTTGGAAAAAGAAAAGGGTTGCTGCGAATGGCAGGATTTATCAACTGTCCATTTTCATCTTATGCTTTGGAAAGAGGAATGATCCTTGACAAGTCCGTTACGTGTGCTAAATTTTATCCAGTCGGCAGCTTTAACTTTTCCTTAACTAAACTTATTTCACACTACCCTCTTTCCCTTTAATTTCAAACCTTTATACATTCCTAATACAACTTAGATTGTCTTTATATTTTATCTATTTTAACCTTACAATATTATTTCTAAGTTAACTAGAACATTATCTTAAACATTTATTTGTCTTAATCTTTATTCTAAACCCTTACGAATATTATTTTAACATATTTATTTATATTACACTAATCCGACAATATTATTTTTAAATCATTACGAATCTTATTTTTAATGTGTGTGTACTCAGAAAACTATTTTATTTTACTGCTCTTCATTATTATACAAATATTTTATTTGACCTGACTTTAAATCATTTATTTACTTCCTTTTATTAACTTGCGTATATTCAAAAACATCTTATTTTATTACGATTCATTATTACACTGATATTTTTCTTATGAATATTTTATTTATTTATTTAACTTGAATACTTGATTTATTTAATCCTACAAACATTATTTTTAAATCATTCTTTAACTTCTTTATTTACCGTGCGTGTATTCGGAAAAAAAACTTTTACTTTATTACGATTCATTATTATACAAATACCTATTTGACTAACTTGATTTTATTCTAGAATTTCCGTTAACTTTTTCATTTATTTAATCCTACAGGCTTTACTTTTAAAACATTAATTTGACCCATTCATTACGAACATTTTTCTTTATTAATATATGCGTGGAGAGGGGGAAAAAAATCTTTTATTTTACGAAGCCTCCGTTATTATTATTACTTCCAAACATTTCATTTATTTTTTAATTTATTATTTTAGTTTTAAATAGAAGTTTCAGATTTAAATTTATCAAATTATTTACGTTAGAATAATCATATTCATACTCATTGTCCATTTCCGGTCCTTTTTGTTTATTTCCTTTACTATTCCGCCCGTTTACTAACTTTTAAACTATGTCAGGTGGTTCCTTCTTTCTTTCTACTAATTCACTAATATAAATTATAGTTCATATTCTCATGTCTATCCCTCGATTTAAGTTTATTATTTTATTTCTTTCTCCTTCTGTTCTATTTTCTGCCTTGTAAATAAGAAAAACTTTAAGCTTCGCAGACCTCCATATTTTTCCTAATCGTGAATATTTTTTCCTACACTTTTCAATTTAAATCTATGTTTAAAACAAACACGAACGTTTACTTTAACCTTTTTAAATTTTTGTAAAAACTTTTCAACGCTATCTTCTACCTTGAACTTATGTATCTCTTCTATTTCTTGATCTACATTTGTTTCTACTTTCTCTGTAGCAACACTATCTGATTATAATTTAATTTCTATTTCCAAACTACTATATTTACCCCTATCTGACTCTACTATCTCTTTCATGACCTCAACTTCCTTATTTTCTTTGACAAAATCTACTTCTACGATCTCTTGATTTTTCTCTACCTTTCCTGTAATTTCACATCTTATTTCTCTTATTTCCGCAATGGGTTCTTTAATTTCTCCTTTGACTTCTAGCTGGCTTTGTTTAATTTCTCATATTTCTGCTTTGAATTCTTGTTGACTTTGCTTAATTTCTTCTTTGAGTTCTTGTTGACTTTGCTCAAATTTTTGCATCATATTCATCATCATCTGCGTCTCGGATATTTCTTTCTCTTTTTCCATTTTTAAAACAATATTTTATTTCACTAAATTTAATATACGACTTATTTATTTCTTTTAAAAAAACACACGGCTAATTCCACCCCTTTGTCCTTTTTCTCTACCCGTTCCTAACGCCTTAACTCCGCCCAAAATATCCGTCTTTGATTTAACAGAATGATTTATTTATAAGTAATGTAAACGTTAAAATCTCTTTTTATTTAAAGAAAAAAAAAAGTTTTCGGTCAATTCTTTTTTTAAAAATTAAACCACTTTAAAATACATAATTTCGCTTTTCTATAAAATTTTTATTTTCAAACAAGAAACAAAGTATTTAATTACTATTGTTTCTTAGGTCCAGCCCCAACGTTGGGAGAAGCCATTTATGTACTGGGTTTGATCTGCAGAAAATCTTACACTGCAAATGTTTTGGCTGGTTATAAACTTCTTTATGATACATTTATAATCTTATTTAATTATAAATATTACGTGAACAAACCGGCATGTTCGAGCAAAGTGGAAAATATTATTGATAGCTTTAACTATCAACAATACCCACGATCAGATCGTGGCCCACCTCGGCTGCTAGATTCAAACCCTGACTATCCAAACACTTTATTTGTTTCGGAGTAAACCCCGGGCGCCTGCTAATCTAAGACTAACATATTCGGACAGTAGGCTCATAATCCAGCGCTCGTTACTATCCTTTAACTAGCTCAGTCTATTTTTTTTTTTTGATTCAATAACAAAATTATACAAAATTAGTGGTGAAAAGGATTGATAAAAGAATTGATAAAAGAGTTGGTAAAAAGAATTGACCGACAAAATAAGGCTTAAGTTTAAAGACATTTATTAACATTAATTATACTAAAGATAAATACTTTTATAAATTTTTTTTACTAACATAATATTGGTATTTTTTAATCACGCACATACCTAACTCGCACACTGATATATATAATAAAGCATTAAACAATATTTGATATTTAGAACCCACAAATTAATAGTTCATTTTTATGTGCTATAGAGTTCTTATAATTCGACTCTTGGAGGCTTTACGAAATTTACGAATGCGTTGGCTACTTTAGAATGAATATAAGAAAAATGTTTACCTAGGATTTTGAACATGGATGCATCTTGCTGTTTGCTGCTTTTGCTGAAATATTTCTAACCGGTTAGATTTGTAGTTTCAACAGGAGATTTGATGCTTGTTGGTATTATTCTTGGAGACAATTAGACATTGACGGAGATTCTTCAAGCTGTTATGCAGACACCATTTTCACGGGCAGATCTTGCTGTTTTACCGGACTTAAGGATAGAGACCGCCACATGTTTCCTGTGGTTTTAACACTGCATTCTTGATTGATTCATAATAAACTGAACTGTTTTCTGAACTCAACTCTGATGCAATTAACTCAACTGAACTGATCTGACTTGACTAAATGTCCGATAAAAAATTGGCTATTTATACATGATGTGTGCTTTCAGTTTAATATCCTCCGGCAATATCTGTTGTCGAAATTCCTTTCATTGGTAGCTAATCCTTTTTAATTTTGTTGTTGGGTATTTTAATTAGCAGCTATCACAAACGTGTTGTTTTTTGTTTTTAATTAGTAGCTATCGCTGTGTTTTTTAAATATAATTTTCATTTATTTTATTTTAACATTTATTTTTAACATTTAATACGCATTATTGTACTTACATTCGCACACACATATATAATTTTATTCTAAAATCAAAACTAGTTTTAAGATTACTTTTTTCTTTAATTTAAATAAAGAGATTTATATTTTTAGACTTTTGAATTATATTTCAACTAATAATAATAATATGACGGACTCTTTAAAATCAAAACTTTAGTTTGACGTTTCTAATTAATTAATTGCAACTTTTATTTTAAAACTCTTTGACTTTTAAATCTTATTTTTATGAATACAAACTGCAATAAAACTCTTAAACTTTTACCTATTATTTCTCTTTTAACGAAGGATTTTTTTTTATTTCTAATAATTTTTTAAACAAATTATTATGTACCAACCAATCTTGGTACAATATATATATATATGCAAGAGAATAGAACAGGCTAGAAACTATATGAATATTCTAAAAGTTACCATATAATACTAAATCATCCATGCACTTTACTACTGCTAGACAATGCTTTATTTACCACCTTCTTTTACAGTTTACAGTTTCGATTGCTCCAGCAATCTTTTTCAAGAACTTTTATATCTCCTAACTTCAACTGCTTCTAAAAGTTAAAGTAATAAAGAGTACACAGGCTGTTTAAATCTACGGAAAGCAATGGTCTATAGCAGCAACAGCTACTTGCAAATGAATATGGCCATTCTTATCTCTAGAAGAATAAAAAAAGACAAAGTAATTATATATCTCGGATATGTTTTCGCAATTAGTATTCACAAATTTGACTACATATGCTAGTCTTTTTATTTGCTTATTTGATATTTGTTGATGTTGTCTCTTTAACTTCTGTAATGAATTTTACGTTTTGAAAGACTCACAATTCTGATAGAATTTTAAAAAAGTAATCAAAAAATAAGATAAAGTACGTTATTATTTTTTTGAAAGTGTCAAACACACATCAGTTCTTATATATGTAAATGCATTATATGCCCTCAATTTTTATTTCATTATCGTTTTTATAACAGCATTATTATTATTTTAATACTTATTTTTATTTATAATCTTTGTATATGTACTATAACCTTTCAATTAGTTTGTATTATAAATATGGGTTTATACAATAAATACTATACATATTAACAAAATATGAGCCAGTTTTTGCTAATGTATCTTATCTGTTAAGAGACTTGGAAATAAAATATGGCAGCCTTTTGTGTGTGTATGCCTTAATACAGATAGAAACAAAATGGATGAAATTAATCACAAAATTAAACTTCGATGGAGTACTTTTAATAAAAATAACTTTATATTAAAAGGAAATAGCATATGTGTTTGACATTCATTTTAATAGATATGTTTTATCAGTTCTTATCTATGGATAGAGACTTGGACATTTAACAGAAGAGTAAAGCAGAGACTTCCGTTCATTTAATATAATATGGAGGAGTGTATGTTGGGAGTGATGAAGATATTTAAGATAAAATGTATCACTGACATTATTGTAAAATTGGAGCAAAATAGAATTGAGCTAAATATATTACTAAAAGAGATATTAATAAATGAACAGTTGAAGTTTTAAATTGAATTCCAAGAGATTGTAAAACATCTAAAATGAGACTATATATGAGATGGATAGGTAAAATGTGGAGAACAGAGGCTATGGAATAGAAAGACTGACTTAAACTTGGAAAGATATTCATTCTCCGATGGATTGATAATACCATGTTTCCCCAAAAATAAGATTTAGCATGAAAGTAAGCCCTAGCATGCTTTTTATGATGCTCATAATATAAACCCTAGTTAAAATCATTAGTTAGATGGAGTGATTTTGTTTAATTATTGAAACACATAACGGACATATTGAATTATGAAGTAATGAATATTTAAATAAATAATATTGACATTAATGCTTTAAATAAATGATATTATAAATTATAATGGTATTTACATATTTTTCCATCGAGTATTTTCGGCAAATATAATTCGATCTGTATAGAAAAACAATTTTCTCTTGGCTGAATTTTGATCTTAAGATAACCTATTTATTAACTTTATGAATGATTTAACAAACTTTTAAAATTTTACCACAATTCAATATATCAGAATGAGTAATTTTTGGCACTTATTTTTTTATATTTAGTACTTAGAATTTAGAATGCTTGATTAGTTTTAAAGTATTGTCATGGTAGCATTTAAATATTCAAAATAAAAGAAAAATCAGTTTTGTTTCTTAAATGTATTTTTCCTCCTAAAAGAATTTGAATACTCAAGATAAAAAAAAATTAGTTTGGTTTCTTAAGTTTTTTTTTGTGTCATAAAAGGATTTTAAATAACAGAAATGATTTTAATGGCCAGACATGGATGTGTCTTCCATGAATCATAATTTAATACTTCATGTGTTATAACAAACATACATAATGTGCTTGTATGAAATTCAGAAACATTTTCTGAATTTTTATGCCATATTTTTTCATTACTTTTATGTAGACAATTATTCTTAACTGTAATCATTTTTGTTATCACTCCTGTCTCACAAATCTTCAATTGACACTTGATTTAATGGTAGATTTAAGTGGAATAATATTTTGACCCCAGATGAGTGCAAAAAGAAAATACAAGAGAGGAGTCTTGGAAGGCTCCAGAGGCAAAAATCTTATGACTTGCTGTAACGATAATACATGAATCAATGTAGATATTTGTACTTCAATAAATGTATATTTTTATATTTGAAAAAATGTAGAATTTTGTACATGAAAAAATAAGACACCCTCTGAAAATAAGCCCTAAAATATTTTTTGAAGCAAAAATTAATATAAGATCTGGTATTATTTTGGGGAAATACGGGTAGTTGAAAATGATGATGACATACGTATAAGAATAATGTAATCATATATGTGTATAAAATATATTAATGGTCATTATTTTTTCTCTGATTGCGTATTTTATTTACATTGCTATCTTCAGCTATTGACCAGCCTCTTGTACTGTTGGACATGTTTATTTTCTAATTGTGTTAATGACATATGTTTGTGCAACATTCATTTTCATCTTTTAATTATATGCACTGCAATTGTGAATCCAATCTTTTTTTTTCCTTTTGGAATTGGAATTGCCTTGTTTATTTATGATTAGTTGCTTATATCTTAATTATTGAAGATGTTATGAAATAAATTCTTAAAACATTTTATAATGATCATATATAGTTAAGCAAACATTTCTTTCTATTTTTAATTTTTAAACTAATAGAATGAAAAAATATATGGTTAGAATTGTTTCATAATTTGATATATTTTCTAAAATTGCAGATCATAGTAAACCTTTGTATGGTGGGAAAATGAATAAGGAAAGACTTGAACTTGTGCAGTCCATAACTACAGAAGCATTAGAAAAATTACACCAGTAAGTACTTTCCTATCAATGTAAAGAAATGACTTATAAATAGAAAATGTTTGATAATAAAACCTTTAGCTTTTATATAACTATCCTATAGATCTTTATCTTGTTATTGTAATCAATTATTTCTCAAAGTAAATCATTTTTAATAATACTGTATGAAGTCTTTTGACTTTAATACAGATAGAAAATTAAAAGATTATTACATTATGTGCAAGGCATTGCTTCTTTTTGATGAAGGGCAATGGACAGAAACTAGTCTCTATTACATGATTTGCATAGATAACTTTGGAATAGAGTACTGAGTTGAAATGATACCATCACTGTAAATATATATATATATTTCTCAATCTGTTACAAATATCATATAATAATATCATGATAATAATAATATCACATATTAGTTAACAAATTCCTAATCCAGTAAATGACCTAAAAGTTAAAATGCGAATAAATATAGGGGATCATAAATATGGAGGCCACCACCAGCTTATCAGTGCTCATTATCATCATTGGTTATCTAAAGGTTATGTTTTGTGTATAAGTTTGACAGCCATTGTATCAAAGATTTATTTCCTTCTTTTATGTCATCATTCAGTAATCTTTCTTCATATTATTCTCTTGTATTCTCTTCAGATACACTTAATTTCTTTATATGCCCAGCTAAATTCTTTTTCACTCCATAATCTTAATAAACTTTTAATCTATTCTTTTCAGTATTTAATTAGTGCTAATAGGATTCTTTCTACTTAACATTTTCTTTTCTCCTTCATATCTATGTCTCAAAAAGTTTCACTTTTTTTTTAATCTCCAATTTTCTGTTGCCTTTCTTTGATCCATTTAAAGCTATTACTAATAGATATCAAATAAATAATCTCTTTCTATTAAAAGTCTTTTTATCCAGTGTATTTTTTTATTATTATTTAATAATATGTTTGTCACTATTTCCATCATCAGATAACCAAACTAATGAAACACTAATTTCTAATTACTTTCTTATCAACTGCCACTTTTAATTTTTTATCACCTTTTCCTTTAGCTATTATCCTTTTCAAACTAATTTCTTTTTGTTCAATTCTAGTTACATGCCTTTATTTAACATTACATAAATATATCTGCAGTTTTTTTTTTTTTTGATTATTCACATGCTCATTTTTTTTTTTTTTTTGTTTATGTTGAATTTTTATGTGCTTTTATATTAACTTGTCCTGTCTATTTCTATCAGGATGTCCATATTTTTGAATTTTTAATAATGAAAAAAATTCGTTCCCATTTAGAACTCCATCTCACAATCTTATTCTTCGCAAGAAAACTCCTTAGCAACTGAGCCAATGGAAATATTACATTTAAGCCAATAAACATCACATGATCACCATTTCTTATGCTTGCTTATAATTGTTATTCAAACAGGCAAAACTCTCCATACAGTAGTGCCACTCAGTGCAAGCCAGAGTAATCAATGGATGCCAGAAGGCTTGTGCATAAAATCCTCATCTAGTGCCTACTCACCCAATATCCCTAGACTAGTTTCTGGCTTGTGGCCTTCATCAGTGAGGAACCTTGAATCTGAGAGCACTGCACCTAGATCTTAGGATCTAATTACTCTGGCTTGCACTGAGTGGCAATACTATGTGGAGAATTTTGCCTGGTCGAAATATTACATTTGTAGAATAAAATTATGTTAACATTGATTACATTATTAAATTAATTAAAATAAAAAAATATATATGTGATGGAAACATTACATTTGTAGAATAAAATTTGGTTAATATTGATTTAAATCATACTTAATTAAAAAGCCAATACATAAATATATTTATATAGTAGACAATCATGATATTTAGAATTCATTTGTTAGAGGGAGTATTTTTTATTTTCGCATCTTATTAAATTGTAATTTTGTCAGATTTTTTTATATTATTTTTTTTAAATAGTATGTAAATATAACTTAAAAGTACAAAAATAATATGTAAAAAAAAAATATATTTTTTACTACTTATTAACTCTGCTTTGTAGGTTTTTACTAATGAATGTGACTCAGTAGTTTACATTCTTTAACGACAGTTTTACTAGAGAAACTGTAAAGTTAAATTCACGAATAATTCATGTAAATGCAATATATAGAAGAATGAAAATAAGTCTTTGTTTAAAACTGTCTTTTTTAGTTCTCTTGAGACATGTCCAGATGAGATGCAAGAAACAGATGATCCAGAAGGCTTGAATGTCTCTCTACTCCCACATCAAAGGCAGGCTCTTACTTGGTTAATGTGGAGAGAAGAACAAAGTCCTCCAGGGGGAATATTAGGTATTATCTTCTCTTAATTTTTAAGAGGAATGGGGTGTAAATGCTTTATTGGTACTAACAATAAAGATTGAAACATTTCATATATATCTTGGATTAAAGTTTATATCTGTGCTAGAGAAAATCTCTAGTTTAATAAATGATTAGTAATAATCATTACGTGTTTATCAAAAAGTTGGTAGTGGAGTAAATTGACACTTGAAAATAAAAATGAGATAATTTGCTCTACATAAATACTCTTCATGTAATAAAAATATATTTGAGAGATGATAACCGCCCAACTGATGAGTGCTGGTTCAGCACGAAATGCATCTTGGGGGTTATTTGTCTTTTATTGTATCTTTATTTATATGAAATTATTTATGAAATAAAAAAAAGAATGAAGAAATATGAAAGTTGTCTATCTATAAAAATGTAATTGAAAGTAATATAAGTTAAAATAATATAAAATATTAGCTTTGTGTTATCAAAATCTTGTAAAAATTGCACCTACGAGAATCAAATGTTTCATTTTATGTAGTAGATATGTCTGGAAATGTCGCTTTTGATAATTTAAAAGACAGTTTTTAATATGGATAATGAAAATTGATGTCATTTATTGTTAATTTGTGATAATTCACTTGTGACTCTTATCTTGGTAGTTATTAGATATTCTAAATATTTATTCATCAAATATATATTATTTAAATGTCCTCTATTAACTCATTATTTAACTAATGTATAAAATGTTATTATAATAATTATATTATGATCTATGACAATGTAAGAATCACAGGATTGGTTTTAACAGAATCTGTGCCAATCCTAATATCACTAATCAGAAATCACATTAGCTTGAAACTTATTTATATTAAGTGGACTTTATTTGCTTTATTTCAAAGTGTGAAAATTAAAATATACATAACTTTTAAATATGATGCTCTTTTTAATTAACAGGCACAGATATAATTATATTCTGGTTAGGTAGAAATTACAATAAATTTAATAATTATGAAATTATTATTTATTTATTTATCTAACTATGTCTGTCTTTCCATCTTTCATGGATATTTTTAGCCACATTATTAGCAACAACAACAAAAAAAACCCTCATAAAGGAATCTGTAGAAATTCCAATCAGGAGATAAATTCTTAGGGCTTTATTAAGTCCTTCAATTCTATCACTGAAACCACAGATTTAACATTTATTAACTATTAAGCCAGTAAACATCACATGATCACCATTTCTTATGCTTGCTCATAATTGTTATTAAACAGACAAAGCTTTCCATGCAGTAGTGCCACTCATTGCAAGCCAGAGAAATCAATGGATGCCAGAAGGCTTGTGCCACAAGCTAGAAACTAGTCTGGGGATATTATATGAGTAAGCACTAGATAGGGATTTTATGCACAAGCCTTCTGGCATCTATTGATTACTCTGGCTTGCACTGAGTGACACTACTGTATGGAGAGTTTAGCCTGTTTTAATAACAGTTATGAGCAAGCCTAAGAAATGGTGTTCATGTAATGTTTAATGGTTTAACACCAATCTTGCCTAATAAGATAGTGGTGGTTATGGTTATTAAAGAACCAAAGACACCAAAATGTATGGGTACTGAACTGAATTCAGACCTATATGACTATAATATGGGTACTGAACTGAGTTCAGACCTATATGATTATATAAGCTAATGAGCTTGGATTGAAAATATTATTGTGTTTTCAATTTTATTCTCATAGTTTTGTAGTTAAGTAGAGATAAAAGATGGCTGGTGGAGGGTTGCATTAGATCCTAAGATCTAGGTGTAGTGCTCTCAGATCCAAGGCTCCTCACTGACGAAAGCCACAAGCTAGAAACTAGTCTGGGGATATTGGATGACTAGGCACTAGATAGAGATTTTATGCAGAAGCTGTCTGGCATTCATTGATTACTCTGGCTTGCACTGAGTGGCACTACTGTATGGAGTTTTGCCTTTTTTAATTTACTAACTATGTTGTTCACAGTTTGTGTTTGTCCTCATTAATGTAAATCAGTGTCTGTTAAATTCCATTTATGAAGGAGATGATCTCACCATTTATTGATGAGACTAGTTGTTTAGGAAATTTATATCCATCTGGGGTTATTGTTGGATTTGGAAAAAGAAATTGGTTTAATATCTCACATGAATTCCATTTTTTTAAGCCATAATTCATCAATTGTAAATTATGAGTTGAACATCTAAAAAGGAGATCTTGGTTTGGGTGATGAAAAAATATATTTTGAGTTCTTGGCAAGTTCGATCTACTCAGCAACTTTTTATGCGTATATTGTGAGGCTACTTCTCTTGTTTTTGTGATAGGTAAGTACATGAAAGAACACGAAACTATTGCAGATTAACAAACTTCAGAGTATTAGTATTATTTTTTATTGTAATATTTAAATGAATATCCAAAAGTTTAATGTCAGAACTTTTCTATCTATTCTGAAAACATCACATTTAATAGTTATGGTGTTATGTTATTCATATTTTGAAATAAATCAAGCGAAATCAAGCTTTTTGTAAAAATCTCATTAATAAGAATTTTATCATTACTTGAAAATCATGTACCTATAATATGGTAGACTGGACTTAGGCCATGAAGAAACTGCTATGAACAAGTTTTACCTTTAATAACTCGCATTGAAAAAGCCTTTCAAAATAAATTAAAAACTGATGCTACCTTGAATTATTCAGTCTCTGCTCTTTGGAAAAAAGATCTTCTAAAATTCTTAAATGCAGCAAAATCATTAATTTACTTGACAAAATACTCTCCAGTAGGAAAATTTAAGTGACATTGAATGATAATTATAGTAGATACAAAATTTTTCATAGAACAGATTGATTGATTTCTCACATCCACTTTATTTAATGTATTCATCAGTGATCTTCCAGAATGAAGGAAATTCATCTGTGTTGATGATATTGCTTTGACTTCTCTAAAGAGATTCTTCCCTGAAATAGAAGATGTCTTTTAATAAGAATATGAAAAGATTGGAAATATTTCTCAAAAATTGGGATTTTATTGCTATTCCATATGCTTAATTTGTTATCCGAACAATAGGGCAATATTGTAATTTTAATTTAACCATTTGCAGTGATAGACTGAAATAGTTACTAATTATTCACAAAGCAGTATTGGAATTATTTCAAATTTTGAAATGTTAAAATGGTAGACTTTTTATTGAAAGATAAATTTGATTCTCTGGAACATTTTTATCTGGATTGTGAAATTGAAATACATGGTTTACTTTTCCAAGAAAATGAAGACTTCCCATTGATTATTATAAAAATGGCTGACAAACTTAATATTGAAGGTGTCATCAATGATAATATAGGAAACGTTTTTTTTTTATAAAACTTGAATCAGGTACAAAATCTGTTTATCTATTTCTGATATTTTGTTTATTGGAAAATAATAACCATATAAATTTACTTTTAATACCATTTAATAGAAGATTTTTATGATTAGCTAAACAAAAATGTGTTTGCATAAAGATTTAGCTTTGATTCAGAATGGTTTATTTTACGTAAGAAATGATTTTAATTCTCATTGAATTTTAACTAAAAATGAGAGCAATTGGAATCGTTCTGAAACTTATTTTCCAAAGTGGGATTTGATTTGATCTTTTCTCAGGGAAAAAGATTTTAATTTATTTAGAATATTTCATTTCAACATATAGCATATATAAGTGATTTAACCCGCTGAAGAAGAAGCTGTCAGTAGTAAAAAAAAACCCAATCAAATTAAATTAATCTAGGCCTATTACTTTCGAGGCTTTCCCTCATATTCATGGCCAAAATAGGTTATAAACCATTGCTATAGTGTTACTAAAATAAAAAAAAAAAAAAACATGGGGGATTTTTTTTTTTTCCTCTTTTATTTTTATTGGGTTTAAACTTTTTTTTTAAGCAATATATAGTATTAAATCTCATTTTGATGAATTTATAGTTTATGTAATTTTTCTTCTGTTATTAAAATGCAATAATTTTGCCTGACACTTGGATTTGTTCATAGGAACAAATTTATATGACTTTAAATGATAGATGAGTATTTTTTTCTCTCATATTTATTTGTTGTTCAAAGATGTGATAGTTTTTATATAAGGATTTGGATTTTACTTTTGGTTGTTTTTTTTTTTTTTGTATTTTGGTTTTGTATGGATCATGTAGGAATACAATTTTAGATTTCATTGCTGAGCTAGATATTTTATAACAGATTTAGGTTGGTTTTCACAGTATTTAAATATTAATTTAATACTTAATATTTATAGATCTATCATAGACTGTTTTAATTAGCTTTACAGTTATAATCTTAATCAAACTTTTTACCCACACGTATACATTACTCATGTTGGTCTGTAATAAATCACATTTTCAATGGAATTGGACTTAAATTATGAACCTTCTTTCTCTGACGTATTCATTACTAATTATTTTGCAACTGAATTTTCAATTATTGAATTGTAAAGGTTATAATAGTATTTGTTCATTTTTCCATAAAATGTTCTTTATAAAATTGAAATTGTTACTGGCTAATCAAAATTAGGATGTTATCTTTGTGTTGAACAATATTAATAGCACATATTTATAATTTCAGAGTATTTATATGTCTTTACAAGCAGATAACTGATGCTTTGGCAAACCAAATAAATCAAAGAAATTTGTTAAAATCCGTAAGTGGGATATTAGCAAACTTAAAAAACTTAGTGCTGAAATTAAATCTAATACTAAAAAATTAAAATTTTACTATTATCAGAAGTTTTTAATGATAAAAATATATCTTTGAAATGGAAAATGATTAATTTTTTGATTAAAAAAAATATCCTAATGAAATTAATTTTATTAAATATAAATAAAATTTACTAGAATTATAGAATAATGAATGTTATATAACTATTTTATGAATTTATTTTAATGTGCCAAGATGATGTGCTAGTACAGAATTTGTCATCCTACTTTGTTTAAATTCTTTGTTATGTCTGGATGTTTCAGAACTCAGTTGTCTTATTTAATTGATTGTTTAAAAAATGTTGATTCTACTAGATTAGATAGTTTAGTACAAAAGATTTTAAAAGATAAATCAGTTTTTGTTTTTTTTCTTGTTTATTTCTTTTTTTGTTTGTTTATTTAATTTATTCTTTCATTTTGAATCATTTACTGTATGTTTGAAATTTAATATCTTGCATTGATCTTTAAAAAAGAGTTATTTCACACTTATAGATAGTGTAGACCTATCTCTATTATTTCTGTAGCTAAAAAGAATATATTTTCTGGTCATCAGTACAGTTTTGTTTTAGGTAGAAATATTTTGGATGTTTTTAGTAATCACGTACAAAATCAAACATTTCTATTTATATGGTTTTTAGGATTCTTTGATTATAAAGTTATTTAAAAGATAAAAAATAGATAACAAACATGTATGGTATTACCAGTAATGTTAGTTATACCATTAAAACACATTTTTTTAAATGCTTGCACAAGTTGTTAAAACAATATCAAAATTTTTTCCCATAGTAACATCTATTAATTATTAGAGCTTGCACTAGACAATCTATTATGGGAACATTTTTGTTAATATAATTATAATTAAATACTTAAGTCTAATTTTTATATATTTTGTCTTTCATTCTTATCTCCACCCCCCACCCCCTTTTTTTTTTAATTAGCCGATGACATGGGTTTAGGGAAAACTTTAACAATGATTTCTTTAATTCTGAAGCAAAAAAGCACTTTGATTGAAAAAACCAAACTTGAAGATTCTCAATGTGGTAAGTTTATTTACTTTTCTTTATTAATTAAAGATATAATGTGTCGTGAAACTAATCTCTTAATTTATACCCCATAATATATGGATCATAACTTCTTATTACAAAATTAGGTCATTAGCTATGGGGTGTTCTATAATTCAAAATCAATAACAATCCATGATAGGAATTATCCATCATGTGCTCCTGAAAAAAATTACTTTATTTAAAAATTTTATAAATATATTTTTATTTTAGATATACTTTTCAAGCTCATGATGGGTTTTACATATTGTACTCCTATGAAGAATATTTTGCAAACAAACTGACTGCATTTAAGAAAATTTTTACTTTTCTAATTTTATTGTAAAATTCATCACATCTAATGAACAGTTTTGACTTAAAATTAATGCAAATTAACCCCAATACTTGATTTTTTTTTGACCATAAACTATTTTCACTGTAGAGTAAATTCATTCCATGAGAGTTGAAACTTTTGATTAAAGATCAAATTCTATCATGTAATTAAAATTCCAAAATTTGAGATATCATGTCAATATTTAAATCCATTTTTCCGTTATAGCAATATTATTTTTTTTATTCCATTGATTATATAAATGTTCACTGATTAGGTAGGCCAAATTTTATCTGTTCCTGAAATCATATAATTCTTGAATGCATTCAAACTTCTTAATTTCCTTTCATTCCAGAACCTTGCTTCAAAACAGGCAAAACTCCCCATACAGTATTGCCACCCAGTGCAAGACAGAGTAATCAATGGATGCCAGAAGGCTTGTGCATAAAATCCCCATTTAGTACCTACTCATCCAATATCCCCAGACTAGCTTCTGGCTTGTGATTTTCGTCAGTAAGGAGCCTTGCATCTGAGAGCACTGCACCTAGATCTTAGGATCTAATGCAATCCTCCAGCAGCCACCTTTTATCTCTATTTAACTGCAAAACTATGAGTCTTAAATTAAAAACACAATATTTTCAATCCAAGCTATTGTGTTTTTAATTTAAGATTCATAGTTTTGTAGTTAAGTAGAGATAAAAGGTGACTGCTGGAGGGTTGCATTAGATCCTAAGATCTAGATACAGTGCTCTCAGATATAAGGTTCCTCACTGACGAAAGCCACAAGCCAGAAACTAGTCTGGGGATATTGGATGAGTAGGCACTAGATGGGGATTTCATGCACAAGCCTTTTGGCATCCATTGATTACTCTGGTCTGCACTGAGCGGCAATACGTATGGAGAGTTTTAATAACAGTTTGAGCAAGCATAAGAAATGCTGATCATAAGATGTTTATTGGCTTAAAACCTTGCTTCAATAAAACACACACAGATTGTTTGATAAAGGCTTCTTTAAAATAAAAAAAATGGGTTTGCAATATCTTCTATTACAAAAAATTATCTGTTCTGCTATCTAATGTATTTATAAAATTTTCAGTATTTATAATTGGGAATATCTTCTTTCTTTATTAAAGTATATTTTTTGGAATGTATAAAGTTGATCTTTTGCAAATGATTATAATTTTAGAATGGGTTCTTCAAATATTTTTTGCAATATTAGAGACTACTTTTCTTGAAAAAAAAAAGTATAATTACAATCATTCAAATATACTGTAACGTTTTCCGTTTTGATAGGCCTTTACACGCTAATATAAACTGCGCGTGAGTTGATCAAACTATGTCAAAAAAGAAGAAAGTTGTATTTCTGTTCTAAAAACACAGCTATTTTTCCTGATTAACTTCAGCCTATTAATTGTTACGAATTTTGCTATTGACAAAATCAACTTTTAATTTTATTTACTATGGGCGCCAGAATTCCTAAGAATCCGCTGAAATATGTTGCCAGCACCTCTCGCAAGTTGTAAAACAAAAAAAAATAAAAAAATTTTTATTATATTTTTTTTTTTAAGGGGCGGTAATTCTACCGTAATGAGAATTAATGATTTTTACGATTATTAGACCTGGGCGTATTGAAACATATTGACAAAGGTAACTTACGTTTAAATCTTATTACACTAAAAATAAATTTAATAATAAAAAATAATAACTATTATTAATAACGCACAAATGAGAATTGATATTAGAAATATTTTTAATTTTGACAAACTAAAATACTTCATGTTAAGTAGCTAATTAATACCTTGGAGAGAACACATTTAATTCAGGTGGGAAATATCCAGAAAATATAAATATCAGTTAAAATAAACAAAAAGTTCTTGGTTAAATAAGAGTCTCTCATATAGAAAAATTAAAGTCACTATCGGGATTCTTTTATACGTATATTTTTACGAGTAGTTTTAAATAGTTAACTTTGTCACAATCAGGATAATTATTCTTACCGGTAAGTTTCATGAATTTAGTAGTAGATAACTATGCATAGTTTTTTGGTTATAATGAGCTCGGCCTTTTGGTTATTGCTTGATCTTGTGGTCCATTTCCCCAGTCAGTCACGAAGGCTTTTCCTGGTGTACATCATTAGGTCCGATGTCTTCAGAAGCTCCGGTTTCCTGCGACATGCCGAATTCCTTCAGCGAAGAGCGATCTTGGATATATCAATGTTATCCAAGACCAACTAGAGAAACAAAACGAACAAGACGTTCCTTCAACCGGATCCCTCCTTTTTATATCCAGTTTTCAGGACTTCTGCGCATGCTAGTACCATGCCTTTTTAATCTTATCCAGTCTTTATAAATTTTATGTAATAAAGTCTTTATTTTCTTCAAGTTTTCGGCCATCTTTAATTAATTTGAGTATTTCTACTTTCAGCTTATCTTTTTTTTACTTGCTTTTGGAATTCTTTTGTTCTCTCCAATTATTGTTATTACTAATCACATAAAAAAAAATAAGAAGAATAATTCAACCCTCATTATACGTTTTTTTTTTTAAAAAAAAATTACTCAACAAAATTTTAAATCCACTTTTATCTTTTAGTTTTTTTTTACCCAATGCCAATATATTTGTAACGTATATAAATAAACGTTACAATACCACCAGTGCCAGGAGATGAGAATAAAATAGGGGTTTACACTAATTTTATTCTTAAGTTTTTTAAATTCATATTCGTATTTTTTTTCTGTAGTAGCGTGCTGATATATTGTGTAGACTCATTCACAAGCGACGTTCGGCTTTAACGCCCACTTTTAGGTCTAACACGACGGGAATGGAAAATATTTCAACATTCATCTGTGTCCTATCCACTTTAGTGTAATATTAACGATAAGAAGCCCAAGTTATAAGCACAAACGAGCGTTGCTCATCGTTCTGAGTCTTACAGGCTCGTGGCAACTTGGTCCAACTTGATCCGCCTTCCCCTTTATTGGGATCTCTGCTAGAAATAGTCTGATGAGCATTTAAAGACGGTCTTATGTTCATATACTGCGGATAAGGACTCGGGGCTATGTTATTCCCCTCTTCAGTAACCGCCTACTTGTGACTTACGTCTACATCAGCCACGATCGTGTTTTTAGACATATATAAAAAAAATATACATATATATTTTTTCTTTCTGGAAGTCATATTAAAAAAATATCTTCTTTCATATTTTAATAATCAGGGTTTAATTAGTTAGTTTTTTTTTTATAATTTTTTTCTTTTTTCAAAAAAATCATAATTTATTTTCCGGCTGTGAGTTTCTTTGAGTCATCATTGTAATGTTCTTTATCATTACAACTCATCTCAGGTTGTAGTTGTTAAATCGAAGCCCGAGTTGGGTCGCCATTGTAACGTTTTCCGTTTTGATAGGCCTTTACACGCTAATATAAACTGCGCGTGAGTTGATCAAGCTATGTCAAAAAAGAAGAAAGTTGTATTTCTATTCTAAAAACACAGCTATTTTTCCTGATCAACTTCAGCCTATTAATTGTTACGAATTTTGCTATTGACAAAATCAACTTTTAATTTTATTTACTATGGGCGCCAGAATTCCTAAGAATCCGCTGAAATATGTCGCCAGCACCTCTCGCAAGTTGTAAAACAAAAAAAAATAAAAAAATTTTTATTATATTTTTTTTTTAAGGGGCGGTAATTCTACCGTAATGAGAATTAATGATTTTTACGATTATTAGTCCTGGGCGTATTGAAACATATTGACAAAGGTAACTTACGTTTAAATCTTATTACACTAAAAATAAATTTAATAATAAAAAATAATAACTATTATTAATAACGCACAAATGAGAACTGATATTAGAAATATTTTTAATTTTGACAAACTAAAATACTTCATGTTAAGTAGCTAATTAATACCTTGGAGAGAACACATTTAATTCAGGTGGGAAATATCCAGAAAATATAAATATCAGTTAAAATAAACAAAAAGTTCTTGGTTAAATAAGAGTCTCTCATATAGAAAAATTAAAGTCACTATCGGGATTCTTTTATACGTATATTTTTACGAGTAGTTTTAAATAGTTAACTTTGTCACAATCAGGATAATTATTCTTACCGGTAAGTTTCATGAATTCAGTAGTAGATAACTATGCATAGTTTTTTGGTTATAATGAGCTCGGCCTTTTGGTTATTGCTTGATCTTGTGGTCCATTTCCCCAGTCGGTCACGAAGGCTTTTCCTGGTGTACATTATTAGGTCCGATGTCTTCAGAAGCTCCGGTTCCCTGCGACATGCCGAATTCCTTCAGCGAAGAGCGATCTTGGATATATCAATGTTATCCAAGACCAACTAGAGAAACAAAACGAACAAGACGTTCCTTCAACTGGATCCCTCCTTTTTATATCCAGTTTTCAGGACTTCTGCGCATGCTAGTACCATGCCTTTTTAATCTTATCCAGTCTTTATAAATTTTATGTAATAAAGTCTTTATTTTCTTCAAGTTTTCGGCCATCTTTAATTAATTTGAGTATTTCTACTTTCAGCTTATCTTTTTTTTACTTGCTTTTGGAATTCTTTTGTTCTCTCCAATTACTGTTATTACTAATCACATAAAAAAAAATAAGAAGAATAATTCAACCCTCATTGTACGTTTTTTTTTTTAAAAAAAAATTACTCAACAAAATTTTAAATCCACTTTTATCTTTTAGTTTTTTTTTACCCAATGCCAATATATTTGTAACATATATAAATAAACGTTACAATACTTAAATATTGTTTTTGTTGATACATTTTTAGCATAATTATCTTGTATGGAGTTTTTTTTTATTTATAAATTTGACAATTCTTAACATGTATATATAAAAAAAGTTTTTTTTTTTTTTCATATGTCATAGCATCGGCCGGGACGCGAACCCACACCCGTCTGCAATCAACTACTTGCTTGCAAGGCGGGTGTGATGAACTCTCGGCTAACAACGCTTGACATAAAAAAAGTTTTTATACACTTTAACCACAAAGTATTAAAAATAAATTGATAATTGTTTATAAGTATATTGGGATCAATTATGAATAACTTATGTATTGCAACCAAAAATAGTAATATTTTACTGATTTAATAAATTTTGAATTCTTGGCTACTTATTAAAAATTTGCTCTTTTTAACCTCCAAAATATAAATTTATATTACTATACAAAACAGTAGTTTTATTTTCATAAAATCTATAATTTTCATTTTAATGCTTGAATTCAGGAAAAAATAATGCTTTAGCATCAGAAAAGATTCCCGGTCTTTTTTTATCATTGTTTGATGTGTTCAAACTTGTTTTAAAGCCATTGGTTTTATTTATTTTATTTGATTATATATGACAAAATATTAGTAATAATTACTTTTTTAGAGTATAACTATTCAAAACGTTTAAAGTCAGCAAAAGACTGTATAGGAAGAAAATCTCTAAAGAGATTTATTATAGAAATAAAGAAAAATTTCTATTAAAAAGATTTCGTTATAAATTTTCTACTTTTTCTACTTTCCCATTATCTGTACAGATTTTTGATGGAGGTTTGCCAATTATAGCTGAAAAATTATTTCTGTAATGTGATTCCTTTGTATTTTCACAAGTTCTAAGAAGTATTTGTTTAAATTCTTCTCACTGCTGGTTTATTTAACAGGATATGGAATTATATTTTATTATTATTATTATTTTTAACCCAATTTTGATAATCAATATACCACCATTGCCTTTCATAGTTTAATAGAATAATTAATTTTTAAAAAATTAAAAGTTTCTGATTCTAATGAACTCAATATCACTTTATTAAAAAGGATATATAAAAAAAAGTTTGTTTGTCGAAAGAAATTAATATAAATTCTATAATGAAAAGATTTGGTGAAATCTGTATTGAGAAGTTTAGCTTCCCTAAAACAAGTATTTTAATAATTTGTTATTAAAATTTCTTTAAGGGAAACTGCATTCTAATATTGAATTGGTGATCTCGATCTCTAGAACCTGTCTCAATCTTAACCAGATAGATTTAAGGATTTTTAAATAACTCTCAGATTCATTGTGATATTCACACAGTTCATCATATATTTTTCATTTAAATACTTTGGTCTGTATGCAAAAGGTTTGCTGAAGTATTAACTAATGTATTTCCTTTTAGATCTTTTGCCTTCTCATTGCTCTTTGGTGATCTGTCCTGCCTCTATACTTCATCAATGGGATAAAGAATTGCAACGACATTGTAAAGCTGGAGCAGTAAAAGTACTTATTTATCATGGGCCAAATCGAGAAAGAAATAGTAAAAGGTAATATAAAAACTTAACAAAAATTAAACACTTTTATTCACAAAATATGTCTATATTAAGTATCACTAGTTAGCTTTTTTAAAAAAAAAAAACATCAAAACATCACATGATTATCTTTTTCTTTATGCTTATATAAGCCGTTAAAACAATAACTAAAATTATTTCCAGCAGTAGTGCCACCTAATGCAAGCTTTAGTAATCAATAGATCTAGAATCTATTGATTTACTTAAACTTACACTAAATGACACTATCATGGGGGAAAAAATTTTGCTAATGTTTCGTTAACTTTCTGTTTTATTAATTATCATATCCTGCCATCACATTTGCCATTCTCATCATAATGTTAATTGTTATCTCTTTATCTCATTTTATTCTGTTCTTCTTTCAATTATGTAAATTTCAAATAAATGTTATAAATTACTTTTTCTTTTCCACATAAATTTTCACTGACTGATCAATTAACCCCACTAAAATATCCGCCATCCAGTTGAAACCTAAGAGAGTTTCTTAATGTTTATTACTGTTATTTTTCAATTGCTTTTTTTTTTTTATAATCATAATGGAAAGAGAAGTGTTTTATTTTTTTCTGATTGTCTTTTTTTTTAGTCTTTATTTTTTTTCTTCTAAAAATATATATATTTCAAATATAAAAAATAAATAAGTAAAAAAACTAATTGATGAATAAACATTTTAATGAAAAACAATTAATATGGTCAGATCATGGAGTGCCGGCACATTTTGTGATATCCCAAGAAACTTATTTTATAGTAGGGTTTAATTTTAAAAAAAGTCTAGAATTAACAAATCACCAAACTTTTATTTAAACAATATGATAAAACCAGAGCAGTTTTTCACTCCAGTGCCATCTAGAGTAAGCTTAAATAATCAATAATTATTAGATGTATACAAAATCGTTATCTTGGGTATTTGCCTTTATCAGTGAGCTGGGATTGAAAGCTGGAAGCAAAGCAGATTACTGACTTATATTAAACAGCATTGGAATGTGAAGCTGCTATTGACTTATATTGTTTAAAATGGAAAGTTTGGTGATTTGCTGATATTCTTAACATTCCATCATAGTTACTGAATTGGATTCAGACCTATAATTGTTCATTGAAGTAGATTAAATTGAGCTCAAAACTTTAAAACTGCTTCCAATTTCAGGCTTTCAGCACATCATGCAAAGTAAAGATAAAGATAATTACTAATGCATATTTGCATTCTTTCCAGCTTTGAATCTCAAATCTCATTGACAAAAGCCAGATACTAATCTGCAAATGGGGATTTAAAAATAAGGCTTTTATACGCATCTGGTAATCATCTAGTACTCGAGCTTAATCTAGTTATCATTAGAGCGAATAGCTGTTTATTTTAGAAATTGTCTATATTTACTTTTCTACATTAGAATTTTAATTTTTAAATAAAAAAAAAGATTTAAGTTAAAATATATAAATGACGTATTATCTAGTTTCATCTTTGTATGATTCATGTGTCTATGAATCCAGATAATTTGTCATTTGTATATAGGTAATGAAAATCTTCATTTTAACGTGTGTGTATAACTTGTAATGTCTTCTGAATTTATATATTTGCAGTTTGTCAAGGTATAATGTCATTCTTACAACATATAATATAATCAGTAAAGAAGTGAGTGATTCCGGTATTTTAAAGGATGCTCGTTCACCTCGAAAGGTAAAAAAAAAAATCAGATTATTTTAGGCATGTATTAATTTTAGTGTTTTATTGATAACAATGTTGTGATTATTCATAACCTCAGAATAACAAAGTTTATATTTAATTGGCTCTTTCAAAATTATTAAAAATAAACTACATTTTTTATATAGAGCAAAATGTGTTGAAATGGTATTACATCACAATTTTTATAAGAAGGTGAGATGCTTTCTAAATATCACTTTATTGCAGATTGTTTATATAATGGTTCTATTGTAAGCTATCTAAATACAAATTATTATTAATCTTTCAAGGAGCCTGAAATGAAAATATTATGATCAGCATGCTTTGCATTATGTATCGATAGAAACTCGGAATTTCTTATTAACAGTCACTTTTGCAATTTTGATTATAATAAGGTAATCAAAACTATGAAACTTGGTAACATAATAACTAAAGCTTGGTTATATTTATTATCAAGAGTTGATGTGCTCCAGGACAACACAATAATAAAGGACATCAATTGATTACAACATAATAGTCAGTTTCTGTCAATTGAATATCACTTATCTCATATATATTATGTGAAGACTGTAAACTGAGTTTGATATTGTCAAAAGTTATAAAAAATAGTCAAAGCTCACTGAAGATCGTCAGAGTGATCAGTTAGAACACAACAAATATGATATAATACTTTGATCAAAACTAATGAATTAAAATTTCCTATCAAAAATCTCTTCTTATTATAATAAGATATATGGTTGGTTCTGATGGTCAGATGTGACTGTGTGAGTAAAAAGAGTCATTGTATTAATTATTTCAAAATATATACTCTTATTCTTCTCCTTCACTTTTTTTGCATTTCTTCATATATTCATATATATTGCTTATAATAACTCCTCTCATATACACTTTAATGCAAAAATTTTTTTTAATAAAACTTCTTTATTTTCCTGACAGTTTCGACTGTCCAGCAATCTTCATCAGAGCTTTTTATTATTTCTAATCTTATTCTTTATTAATAATTTATATTTTTATTCTCTTCAATAATTCCCTATTCTTTTTAATGAACCATTGTCAATTTCCTCTACCTACCTTTTAAAAGGTAGAGGAAATTAAGAATTGAAGAGAATAAAAATATAAATTATTAATACAGAATAAGACTAGAAATAATAAAAAGCTCTGATGAAGACTGCTGGACAGTCGAAACTGTCAGGAAAATAAAGAAGTTTTATTAAAAAATTTGTTTGCATTAAAGTATATATGAGAGGAGTTATTATAAGCAATATATTTTTCAAAGTAATAAGTTTTACTTAATAATTCTTGATGTATAAGACTAAACAATATGTTTCTCAAATTGCTGGTACAGGACTTCCTAAAAACTGTTTTATAGTGAACTCAAGCATGGATTTTTGTTAAAAAAGGCAGACCCCATTTATGTTATAAAGATTATCCCAAAAACATTCTAAAGAAATGCAGTGCTGATTGATTTATTGGGAAGATATGGTGGAGAATAGCATGTATTGGTGAGTTACAATTAGACTTAGCATTGAAGTATTTCAGAAAGAAGTTAAACAGCATTGCAAAGTATCACATAAACAGAATAAAGGACCATCATATTCTATATGTGGCTATATTTGTAGTTCAAAGATTAGTTTGTATAGTTATTGCAAAACTTACCTTAGTGTAATTTTTTTTTGAGTTACTATTTTTTTTATTTCTTTTGGTATTGGAATGCTTATACTCATTTGCAAATGGCCGCTGATATAGTACATATTTAAAATAAAACTAAGAAGATTAAATAAAAATGAAATATAAGTCATTAATTATGATGTCAATTTTAAAATATTCAAAATTACCTATGCATGTGAAATATATAACAGATTTCAAATATAAATTGAAAAAAACAACAAATCTTACAGACAAATCAATGAAATTCAAAGTACAATCTATATAAGTTAAAAGGTTTTATTTATATTGCTACAGTTATTATTATTTGGCATACGGATTTTATTTTGACTGCTTGACTATTAAGAAATATCGAACCTGTAGAAATTTCAACCAAGAGATAGATAGAATCACTACTGGCTTTATTGAGTCCCGCTGTGATTTGGAAGTTATTAACTTTGTGTTTCATAGTTTGTGTTTGCCCACATTTAAATAGATCTGTGGCTGAAATGAGACTCCATTTGTGTCTAGGAAGATCAAATCCAGCTCGTTTTTTTTTTGTTTTATCTATGTCATAATTTTTCATCTTGATAAACTCCATGTTAAATACGTCAAATTTTGAAATTGTACAATGAACTACCACCATTGTTAATACTTCTTTGTTAAATTTTTGTTTTGTTATTGCTCTTTTATTTATTTAAGTGAAAGTAAAACAACTTTTAATTTCCACACTGCAAAGCAAAAGGTCTGTATCAGATCCTCTCAAAGATGATGAAAGAAGGAAATGTTAATACCATATTTAGGTAATACTCACCATATTAAGCAACTGATAAATAGCTAATACATTTGCACTTTTTCTTATTTTACATAAAAGTTGTAACTTTAAATGATAATATTATGTAAAATTGCTTTTCACTAGACGAAATCAGAAGTTTCTGTACATAGAGACCTATTTGCAAGTTAAACATTTTCATCTGTACCTCATCCTTCCAATTTAATTATTCCTCCTTTAAATCTCATTTTAATAAAAGCTATTTGACTAGTTCCAAATCAGTGGAATTGCTTATCCACTAGGCCCCCATGGATGGAACTTTTGGCATTGCTAAATCTGGAATGGTTTGTGCAGCACAAGCATTATATGGCCTGCTCGCAACTCGGGAAAGTGCTTTTTCCTGGTAATGCAATATTCGAAAATGCAAATGTAATATTTGTTATAAAATCCGTAAAGTTTTTGCATATTTTGCACATTTTTCTCTTTCATTATATATTTTTTTTTTTTGCCATCAAGTTCTAACAAATAAAAATCTCATCTCTTTTATTCCTTTAATCTTTATATTTTTTTTTAGTTTTCATACAATTTTTTTCTGAACCTCTTTCATTATTTCACACTGCAAAATATACATGTTTAATACTCTACCATATGCACATAAATCACAATTACAGTCCAAATTCTTATCCGATTATCTTGCACCAAAAAAAAATTAAGCTCTCGCTACATGATTAAATTTTTTTTTTAAATATTCATTTTGTGTAAATATTCTTTTCCCTTCTAACCAACTTATCTCTTCTCTTTTTTCACCACAGAAATATATTCTCTATGTTTATCCCATTTCTTATACGAATGTTGTTAAAACAGGCAAAACTCTCCATACAATAGTGCCACTCAGTGCAAGCCGGAGTAATCAATGGATACTAGTACTGTCGCAAGCCAGGCGAGCATATTGAAGATGAAAGGAGAATAATACCATACAAAACATTGTGTTATATATTAGTTTGTGTGCCAATATTAAAAGGTAAACATATTTGAAAAGTTTAATAAAGTTTGAATTTTTCTAAAGATGTTTAACAATTAATATTAGATAAAGGAAGTAATCCAACATTTAATTACTATGAACATTTGTCTTTAATTAATGTTGCTGCCAATTATTTAGAGACTGAAAACCTATACACTTGAAGAGTCCAGTTTCTTTTGCAAAACTATCATTAATATGTCAAATGCCTTCTAATTCATGAATAAAATGGTTATTGCTAAATGTATGTATAAAAAGTATTTTTTATATTAGGAAATATATTTAAAAAAATGTTACAGCTCTAATTAATAGCATTCACAAACATTATTAGATGAGCCTTTGACTCACGTGTATACATCTGTATTTGTAGTTCCACACAAAAGGATAAGAAAATAGTAAAAACATTTTTTTTTAAAAAATCTTATTGGGAGAAAACCCCACAGTATAAAGTGAAAAATATCTTCATTAAAAAGAAAGTTATGGTTGGACTGGATGAAATTATAATACATTGATTTTTTTATCATTAATAATTGAAAATAATCATAATTTAAAGCATTCTCTGGAGAAGGGAAATGGTGAAAAAGAGGTTATTAGAAAAGAATTGATTAGGACAAACATTTCAATGCCACGGTGAGAAAGCAGCATCAAAGTTTTGGTTTTGCAATGAGAGAATAATATAAAGAAGAGAAAGACTTGATAGTTGGGCGAGGCCAAGAATTCACTGGAATAAAAGAATAACAAAATTAGGAGCAGTTTATCACCATAAGTCAGTATGTCTGATTGAAGATTGAGATAGTGAGATGTTAGTCACCCCCCCCCCCCACCAAAAAAAAAAAACTTGTAATGTTCCACTACAATAGCAAACATTTATGATATATTTATCTAAATTTCAAATTATATTTCTGGTTTTTTAATACCTATATATCGTACTTATAGTGCATAGAATATATTTTAAAGTGAAGATTTTCATGGGTAAAAATTCTGAATATATATTCTGCATTCTTCTGTGTACACATTTGATTATTGTCAATATTAGCATTAATATAATGCTAATATTTATTACAAGACACGCATAAATCTGAAATATATGTTCACATATATATGTATAACAAGTTTATGAAATTTCAATTGTGAAGTGATGAACGCTTCACATAAGAGAATGAAGAAACAATATCACGACTGTTAATACCCAAATTGGGATTTTTTCCTTTTTGTTAACAAAAAAAAATCCCATTTTGCACATTAACATTGGATTGTTTTTTCATTCTCTTGCATGAAGAGTCTCATCATTTGACACCAAAATTTATTGCAGTCACTAAAATGTGTAACTAAATAAATTATATATATATACTCTGAATATTATTATTAGTAGTGATAGTATTGTACTTCATATTAATATGGTTTTTTTTTCTTTTGTATTTTTGCAACTATATAATAGAAATCTGATTCCCCCAAACCATCTATCCCTTCTCCATTACTAAAAATTAATTTTCATCGGATTATTTTGGATGAAGCTCATAATATCAAGAATCCTCATTCATTAACGTCTATGTCCATCTGTCTTTTGAATGCGAATAAGCGTTGGGCTGTTACAGGAACACCACTGCAGAACAATGTTCTTGATATGTATTCATTATTAAAGTAAGCCATCATAAATTCATGTATATATAACATTAAAACTTTGATTATGTAATATTTAGAACAATATACTTCCATGTGCTGACTATACTAATGCAGCACTTTTAATGTGACAACATTACAGATAAAACATGAATCCATTTTGCCTACCATCCAAGATTTTATATAAGGAGTAATTAAATAATGATAACTTTCACATGATCACCATTTCTTATGCTTGCTTATAACTATTATTAAAACAGGCAAAACTTTCTATACGTATTGCCACTCAGTGCAAGCCAGAGTAATCAATGGATGCCAGAAGGCTTGTGCATAAAATCCCCATTCAGTGCCTACTCATCCAATATCCCCAGACTAGTTTCTGGCTTGTGGCCTTCGTCAGTGAGGAGCCTTGGATCTGAGAACACTGCACCTAGATCTTAGGATCTAATGTAACCCTCCAGCAGCCACCTTTTATCTCTACTTAACTAGAAAACTATGAGTCTTAAATTGAAAACACTATAATATTTTCAGTTCAAGCTCATTAGCTTATATAGTCATATAGGTCTGAACTCAGTTCAGTACCCATACATTTTGGTGACTTTGATTCTTTAATAACCATAGCCACCACTATCCTATTAGGTATGATTGGTTTTAAGGCAATAAACATCACATGATCATCATTTCTTATGCTTGCTTATAACTGTTATTAAGCAGGCAAAACTCTCTATATGTATTGCCACTCAGTGCAAGCCAGAGTAATCAATGGATGCCAGAAGGCTTGTGCATAAAATCCCCATTCAGTGCCTACTCATCCAATATCCCCAGACTAGTTTCTGGCTTTTGGCCTTCGTCAGTGAGGAGCCTTGGATCTGAGAGCACTTCTCAGATGCCTTCTGGCATCCATTGATTATTCTGGCTTGCACTGAGTGGCAATACGTATAGAGAGTTTTGCCTGTTTTAATAATGGGAACTATTAGGACAAATATCAAATCAACTGAGATATTGTTGCAGCTTCATTTGAGTTGGCTTATAATTAAATTCACATTGTATAGTTTATTTCTACTTGTTTAATAACCTTCATGCAAAACCATCAAATAAGTAATACTAGAATTTTACAGTACTGAAGAAAAAATAACACTTAAGAGTGATAAACCTTCAAGTACTGGCTATATTTTTTTTCAGCTTTATAAAATTTTATCATTTGGTGATTATAAAACCTTGGTCAGCCCATGAAAGTGGATTTATTTTCATCTGTGACATTTTTGACTTTGATACAGGAGGATAGCATTTGAATATTTATTGCTTTATGTGCTACACATACATACTACATGTATATCCTATTTAATCTATTTTTATTATTAATTTTTTTTATTTTTGATCTTTTTTTTTTCATAATATATATATGTATAATAAGTCTGTTTGTAGCAGTGAAACCATTGGTTGTGTTTTCGAATTTATTTTCTTTGGCTAGTCTAGTTGATTTGTGAATTTGGCATAATTTTGATTATATAATAATGAATATAACTGATAATATATTATTAAAAGTCTTGCAATCTGTGAAAAGATTAAAAGAGCATCAACTATTATCTAAGTGTATAAAAAATAAAAATAATAATGATTTAATAACAGCTCAGTTTTCTTTTATCATAAAAAGACATGTAAATAAATCTTTAATTTTGATCTTGAAAATGTTAAGATTCTTCATAAGGAGAGAAACCATAGTAAAACAAAAATTTAGGAGGCAATTTTCATAAATAGAAACAGAATATCTATAATTAATCGACAGGCTGCGAACATTAAAATTCAAGAATCTTGGGATATGACTTGATGACATTTGTTTCCATTATATTTTAAATTAAATGGCAGTTGAAGAAGGTTAAGTGATTAATCAAAAGTACTTCTGCAGATTGTAAGTCTTTTTATAATATATTATCACCATTATAGACATTTATTTTCTTTTACAATATTTATTACATAATGGGCATTTTATTTTAATTATATATATACAGGCATACCTCACTTATTTTAGTAGGTTAGAACCAGGGCATTGCTTATAGCCAAAAATTAATGACTAATAAAGTAAAGTTTTTATTTAGCTTGAAAATATATTTTGGTCAGTGAAAATATAAATAACTAATTATATAACACATATGGATGTATAACAAATAAAATATATATATTTAATTATAATAAACATAAAAATAAATACTATATAGTAAACAAAAACATTCATCACAAATTCATTTTAACGCACAAAAATTAGATTACATCTAAAGTTTTTTTTTTCATTTAAAATATATAATAATAAGAATTTTTTTTATATGTAAAATTTAGTGTTTTAGTTTTATATATTTTTGATTTATTTTGTGTATTTATCTTTTTTTGTTGTTCTTATTTTGTATTTTCCAGATAAATATTTTTGAAATATTTTTCGGTAAATGATTTATAATCATCAACCATTATCAATCCACTGCAGGATGAAGGTCTCTCCAAGTTCAATCCATCTTCTCCGATCTTTAGCTTCTCTTCTCCACATCACCCTTGCACACTTTCTTATTTCATCCATCCATCTCACATGTGGTCTCTTTCTAGGTTTTTTAAAATCTCTTGGAATCCAGTTTAAGATTTCAGTTGTCCATCTATTATCATCTCTTCTAGCAATATGTCCAGCCCAACTCCACTTCAGTCTTTTAATTTTTTCAATGAGGTCAGTAACACCTGTTTGAGCTCTTAGCCATATATTGCATTTTCGATCTTTTCTTGGTATTCCCAACATGCAGCTCTCCATACTTTTTTGGGTGGCCTGAAATCTCTGTATTGCTCTTCTATTAAGTGTCCAAGTCTTAGATCCATAAGTAAGAACTGGTAAAACACATTTATTAAAACACATAGGCATACTTCCTTTTAGTATCAAGTTATTTCATCCATTATGTTTCTATCAGTATTAATAATCTGACCAAGGTATTTGTAGCTGTTAATTTCTTCTAACTTATCATAATCAATCTTTATTTTCATATTTTGAGAAAATCCATTGAACATTACTTTAGTCTTTTTAACATCTATCTTTAGTTTTTCTTTTATCTGATAATTCTTGCAACATTTCATGAAACTCTAAAGCATTATTTGCACAAACAACTACATCATATGCAAAGTCTAAATGACTTAAATAATCTCCATTTACTTTCACTCCTTTAGCTTCCCATTTTAATCCACAAAATACTTCTTGCAGCACTGCTGTAAAAAGTTTTGGAAATATGGAGTCACTCTGTCTTATACCCTTCTCAATGTTGACTTTCCTAATATTATTATGTAATCTAATTGTTGCTGTTGCATTTTTATAAATATTCTTTAAAATATGACAATATCCTGAACCTATACCTTGATGATCCAATGCTTTAATCACTGAAGAAATGTTTATAGAATCAAATGCCTTTTCATAATCTATAAATCCAAAACATAATGGCAACTCATATTCATTTGTCCTTTCTATAACTTCTCTCAATACCTGGATATGATCTGCTGTACTAAAACCACTTTTAAATCCAGCTTGTTCTCTTGGTTAGTGGAAATCCAATGTTCTCTGTAGACGAGTTGTAATTATCTTGGTAAAAATTTTGTATAAAATGATAAAAGGTTGATAGGTCTGTAATTTTTAATATCTTCTTTGTTACCTTTTTTAAATATTAATATTAATACTGCATTCTTCCAATCATCTGGTACATCTTTATCATTTAGATATTTGGTATATAACTTTGCTAAAAAACATTCTATTTCGTCACCTGCTTTTTTTAATATATCAATTATAATTTCATCATTACCTGGAGCCTTTCCTTTCGTCATACATTTAATTGCATGTCTCACTTCTTCATTTAAAATTGGGCAATTTCGGAAGATGTAATAAATATAGGAGGTACTTGTTCTTTATTACTATATAATTCTTGATAAAAGTCTTCTACCCAATTCATGATGTCATCTCTCTTTTTAGTAATAATTCCATCTTTTTGTTTATTGCAGATATAAATTTCCTACCAATATCAAAATGTTGTTTTACACTCTTGAGACTTTTATTCTCTTCTACCGGTTTCCTTGCTAGTTCACAGTTATACTTTCATATATAATTTTCAACTCTTTTCTGCGCTGTTTTACAAAATTCGAGATATTCAATCCTTTTTAATGCATCATTTTTGTGTATCTTCATTTTCCTTCTTTTCTTCATAAATTCTCTAGTCTCAGTAGAAATTTTATTGGTCAATTGCTGCTTTTTTCTACCAGTTATCTTTGTTGCAGTTTTTAAAAGTATATCAGTTATTTTCATATTAATTTCATTCAAATTTGAATCATGTTCAAAATCTACTAATACTTGAAAACCGATTTGTAAGTTCTAATTTAAATTCATTAGAATGTTTCTGAAGATTAAGAATATCAACTGTAAATATTATTTTTCTTAATAATTTTTGTCTCTAGTTTTGCATTAACATGTATCTTACATCTTACTAATCAATGATCTTTTCCTATGTTAAATTTATTAAGAACATTACAATCTTGAAATATGTATTTTCTGTTAGTCAAAATATAATCCAATTCTGCTGTACCTTCATTTGGATGCTTCCATGCCCATTTCCTTTTAACATTTTTCTCAAAGAAAGAATTCATAATATAAAGTTTTTTTCTTTTTCTGCAAACTCCACAAGTCTATGTCCTCTCTCATTTCTATCACCAAAACCAAAATTATATACAGCACTTTCATTTGTTTACTATAACAATTTTAAAATGTTGTTTACTCAGATCAAAAGCCTTTTGTACATCCATATAAAAATCTTCTACTACTTCATCACTATGAGAACTTATTGGGGTATAAACCTGAATTATCTGCATTTGGTATCTGCTCTTAAGTTGTATAACTAATCTTGCCACTCTGTCTGATACAGCATCAATCTCCACAATGTTGTGCTTCCACTTTTTATTTATAATGAATCTACTTGTATATCCAATATTTGTGCCTTTATAGTAGAGTACATGTCCACTTTTTAAATCAATTGTCTCTTCACCTTTTCTTCTAACTTTACAAAGTTCAATAATATCCCATTTAATATAAGACAGTTCTTCTTCTAACTCTTGCAATCTTCCTTCATTTGAAAGTGATCTGCAGTTGTAATTACCTAAATAAAAAGACGTCATCAAATGGCAGCCTGATTCCATAATCAGGCTGCAGAAAGGTATTTGCTATTAAATGAAAGAAACTCTTTGATTCCTCTTGGGGGCCTTAAAGAAACCGAGCAGGGCAAATTCCTAATGTCCACTCCATATGTTCTTGTTGTTGCAGCTGTTATTACTATGTGATTATTCATATAGTATATGAACATGGATAGGCTTCTTACCAACATGCATTAGCCAGCATGGTGAGTTTATTGGCTTTTTACCTCTGAATTTAAAATCAAGAAACACCATGATCTTTCTTCTCATTTGCCTAATGAGGCAGAATGAATGTATGTTTAAATGATAAATATTTTTCCAGTAGATATATACAATCATGACAGACAGAAATAAATCATGGCCCTTATTCCCAGGAGGCTGCAAAGTCACCAACCAAGACAACTGTTGGTGGCCAAAGGTGGAGGGTGCTAATGATTTATAATAAAGTATATTAAATTATTTTAATTTTTTTGAACCTAATTTATTTCAACAATAAGTTGTGTTTTAGAAAACAAAAGGAATGCTTATATATTAGTAAATATTAGAGCTGCTGAAAAACTTTGAAAACGAAAAATGAAACAATATTTGGAATTAGAACAACTGATTCAGTAAGATTGAAAAATAATACTGAGAACATGTATAAGATTTAATAGTAAAATAGATATAAATTCTATATAGAAAGAGATAAAATCAAATATTTTTATACATTTATTTACAGTATTATTTTATATATAAAACACTTTTTTTTTTTTCCAAATTTTGGACCCATAAAAGAGGGGTGCATCTTAAATTGGAAAGAAAAATTTTTAACATCTTATTTCTGAGATTTTTGCTTTGTGCTATACATGCACATAGTATTATGATCATTACCCGTATAGAATAACATAAACATTTTTTAATCAATATTTTTTTGATTAATAAATCAGTATAACAATGAGGTAAGAACCCGTCTTTGCTTTGATTGGTTGTTTCTTGTTCTCTGCACAAGAAAGTGCCTGTTAACAATTTTGACATCAATATTTTTTTGATTTTCAAAGTAAAAACATATTTTAAAATTTTTCAACATTATTTTGCCAATTTTCCCATTATTTTATTGAAAAAACTGTACCGAATAATCTTTAGAATTTTTTTACAACTAACAAATGAACATAACAATGAGATATGAGCCTGCCTTCCAAAGTGCTGATTGGTTGCTTCTTGTTTTCTGCACAAAGGAGTGCCTGTCAAAATCTTCATTTTGATTTTCAAAGTGAAAACAAATGTTTTAGATTCTTTTTTATACATCTAAAAAATTTTTAAAAAAATATTTGTAAAAATATCAATTATTTTTTAATAAAAAATGTACTTTTACATAAAAGCAAATTGGCAAAGAAATTATAACATTCAACCATAATTTAAATGTCCTGAAGATGATGTACCCTTGTAGAATAGTTAAGATGAGAATTCAAGTTCTGAAAATGATGTAAAAAGTGAAATTACCATATATCTGAAAAAGATGCATCATAAATTAGGAGAGCTTATTGTATTTATATTAATTCCTATGTAAGAACATATAAGCGTCTTAAATTCAGGGATAAATTTTTTCCCCAGTTTTTCAGGCTTAAAATTCTACTGCATCTCAAATTCAGGGACATTTTATATTCAAAAGAATATGGTAATAAAAAAGTTTTAAGACTAGTTATGCATTTTAAAAATAATAAAATTGGAAGGTATAAAAAGGAGGAATGTTTCAATTTTTGGAAATTCAAGAATGTAGAGTAAGTTTTAAAAGGGATACAAATTGTTTTCACATTTATGTATATTGATCTTTTGATGAAATATTAATTACATTTTAAAATTAATTTTTAGGATATGGTAATAATATATACATATATATTTTCCAATTTTCAGATGTATTAATAAATTTATACAAAAAATATTTAAATTCATTATTAAAAATGGTCATAAAAATGGTTGAAACATTGAAAACTGTAAGAATTTGGAATTATTTATACATAATTGACTGACAGGAATAAATAAAAAAGAGACAGGTTTTGAGATTATTGCGATAAAGAACTGAATCAAGTTTTAAGAGAAAGGCATTTTGCTGACACTATTTTGATGTAATTTATTTAAAATTTTAAAATACATCCTCTCAAAATTTTTATTTTGGTTCTAAATGTTTTTATTCAGGTTTCTTCGCTGTTCACCTTTTGATGAGTACAAAGTGTGGAAGAAATGGGTGGACAATCGTACAGGTAATAGTTTATTTTTGAATAATTATTTATAATCAATAATATTGCTGAATGGTAAATTTTTCTTGTTATTTTTATTGATTCACAGGATGTATAATGAATATTTTCACAACACAAAAATCTTAAAAATAAAATGTATTTGTAAAAATTTAGAATTATAAATGCAAACTGCTTCACTATGGTTTTAAGATTTTCCTGGTTTCTGGATAGCTTCTGTGATCCTGAGATCTGAAGTCTGTAAGATTTCTACCATATTTATTACCAACCTAGTTTTAGCAAATGCTATGGAATGGCAGTTCTATAATGACTTCACTGAATTTTTTTCCTTAATTAGATTTACTTATGATTAATTGTAGACGCACTTAAATAAGCATGTCGAAACTCGCGCAAATAGACAATTTATTGTAGGATTAAATTTTTTAAATGTTCAAATTGATTTGCCATTTTATTTTTGTGTAAACACTTATTTTTAGTCAATATACAATCTTTAATAAACAGTTTTATGATTAATTTCTCTAGAGGCTATTACTCTTGAATACCTTCATGACAAGTTGAGTGCAACTCTTATAATCAATTGAATTGAGATTTCGGTTTTTTTTTTTTAACTTTTCGTAATTAAGAATCGATGCAGAAATCTTTAGCTATTAAGTTAGTTGCTCGACTATTATACATTCTGTATGACTTTGGTATTCTCCTAAATAAAGTAATATACTTTGTAATACCATTCATTCATTTTATGCGATTTGTTTTTAATGATTTGTTGAAGTTTATTGGAAAACATGGAACTTCTGTACCTATTTAATTTGTTAAGGAGTTTTATTTACTTTTTATCATTTGGTTTTTTTTTCAGTTATTTTGAAAAAAATAATTCTTCCAAATAATTCATTTCCAGTCAGCCTTAATTTTGTAATAAGTTTGAAAGAAGTCATGACTGGATGTTTAGAAGTGTAATCTTTGTTTTTGCTTTGGAGATGTAGGTACTTGTATAACTTATGCAATGATTTTTTTTTTTTTAATGTATAAGTATAATCTAAAACTTTGAATGATGATATAAATATTGTTTTTTTTTTTACTTTTTAATGCTTATTGCTTTGGAATTGGAGAAGTTATAAGTAAAGTGAGTTAAGATGTATACAAGAAATCCTTATATATAGAGATTATTTTTTGATATATAGTAAACTTTAAAGTTGAATTACTATATTCTTGATATAGGATAAATTCATCAGAGAATCATATCTTGGCTTTGTGTTTGTCTGAAAGTTTGTGATGATGGAATTTTTATTTGTAATTATACGTTGGACTATTTCTATCATCTAGTTTTAATCGTTAAATGTTTTTAGAGAGAAAAAAAAATCAAATAATTTAAACTTTTCAAAACATTTAACTATATGCTGAAGAACCTCATAAATAAGTTTATAAAATTTCTACTGCATCACCTTAAATTCACTTATCATGAATCTTAAAGTCTCTGGTTTGACTCCCATTCTAGTTCTGTGATTAGGTCAGCAATACCTTGGAGAAGAGAGAAGAATAACACCTCTTAAAACTTTCGGTTATATTCTAGTACTAACAGTTGAATGTACTTGAAAAATTTAAATAAAGCTTGAATTTTTCTAACAAAAAGTAGTTAAAACTAGACGACGGAAACAGTTCAAATTATTATTACAAATATCGTGGCTTTGTAGAAAAATTTACTATAAGTAGAGTTTCTACCTAAATTCTTTATTTGTTGTCACAAGAGAGATTAGGATTTTTTTTTAATAGAACTCTTGGTTCCTGGTCGTTTATGAAACTGAAACATTCTGTCAATGTTTTTTTTATTTTATTTTAATTTTCCGCTAAGTAACCAAATCCATTGCCCATTGGATAAGATCTGTTCATTATTTTTAGGTTTTGATCTAAAAAAAAAAATCTTAATATGTTTCTTTGCTTTTTCAGAAGACCCAATGGCCAAAGTGGGAGAAAAATGTCAGTATTTATGCAAATCAATATCACATAGACCCCGAACATGTTCAACTGTTTCACCATGTACACAATTTTTGAAATAGTAAAAGCTCAAGTGAATTATTAACAGTTGGAACAAAATGCAACTTATTAACTGGTGAACCTATATCTTCTTTACAATTATATTATTGTGTTGATCGTTTGTATGTGTGTACATGTTGATTTTATTTCTGTACACTGTGACCATTGTTTCTGTCTAACTTTGTCTACTGTTCGGATTAATACAACAGTAATCAATCTAACTCAAATGCAATGTGACCTATACGATTGTAACAAAATGTTTCAGCTTTCTTATCTGAATTATCATAATAGTAATAGGTTATTATGCACTGTCTATTTAATTTACCTTTAATTAACTTTACCTAATTGTCCATAATAACATGGGAGATTGCATGCAGTGTATTAGGAATTATTTCACAGTGCATGACAATAAATTACCTTGGGAATTATTTAAAAGATTCGTTATTGAAGGAGGGACCTTTGCATAAAATGTTTCTTTATATTTATCAACATTAAATATATATAATTTATTAAGTCTTCAAGGTCTGCACTAAATAGTGAGAATTGACCTTTGACAGCATCTGTTGTACTAATTATCGATGCTTAGGGTCACTGAAGCTCTAAAAGTTCTCCAATATGTAATTTTACAAAGTAAACTTGTAATGGACACATATTTTTGAAAATTCATCAGCTGTACATAGGATTTCATGGATAATATATGCTTTCGTAAATTATTCACAGAAAATCGTTTCTTTTTTTGTTGATTTGCACTTCACAATTTAATATCAGCTTGATAAATATTAGTTTTCTGACATTTACTTCAAATTCTGGATATTATATAGCGCTCTGCATTATTTTATTTTTAATTAGACTTATTTTGCTAATAGTATATAGGAAATGAATATTTTGAATTTTTCATCTGGACATTTTGTGACATTATCGTTAATTCTGCCATTGTTTGTTCTTGTATTTGATTTTTGCGTATTTAACTCAATAGATCCAATTCTATTATGAAATTGTGTAAAAAATTAGTTTTATCATCCGCTTGCTTTTAATATTTTTAGAAATGTAGTGGATTTAGTAATATTTTTACATGTGATATTTTTTTATATTTTAACTTTTTTATTTTTTAATTAACTCTCAACTTTTTTTCTATTGCTTTTTGTCTGTAACACCATCTCGGTCATTTTAGTATGTTATCTTCATAATTTTTAGAAAACTAATAGCCATTATCAAATAAATTTTTTAATTCAAAAATTTTTAAATAAATCGATTCTGCTATATTTTTCATAGGAGAAGAATGTTGTGTGTTTTTATTTAAAGACATCTGAAATATATATATAAATTAATAAGAAAGTTTGGGGGTTATTTTGTTGTTGTGATTAATCTTGTGTAACTCATTTCTTTTTTAATGCAAAAATGAAATCAATTTGATTTCAAACAGTTTTGTTTGAAAATTTTGTCTTGAAAATTTGATATAACAAAATAATTTTTTTTAGCCATTAATATAATTTTTTTTTCCTAAAATAATATATTTTAATATTATTTCCGGTAGCCGTCGATGAGTCACCATATCCCACTAGATGGCGCCGTTTTCACGCTAAATCACATCAAAATGCCGTTTACTGCGGCCGACATGTTCAAACCTGCGCTTTCTATAATACAACTTTTTTGTTGTGCTACAGATTGCAGGCCGCTATGTCGCAGTACAGCATGTATGTCGCATCGCAGCATATACATTTTCAGAATTCGCACAGTTTATAAAATGGTTACAGCTTGGGGAGAGGGTGTGTTTTTTTGAATTGGATGGAAATGTTGTTTTCATTGGATTTTTTTTTATTTTAAAGTATTGAAATGTTCAAATTTTGAAAGTAATAATTAACGGACTTTTTACACTGTAGTGTATTGAAGTTTTAAGTAGTAAATGTTGACAAGATATATGTATAAAGTGAGTTGGAATTAGGTAACGCATCAAGTAACGTACTGTTCATAACATTTCACGAGACATTTTAATATTGTATGGTGTGTATATTTTTGAAATAAAAAAGAGTGTTAACACAAAAATATTCAGTAAGAAAAGTACAATTGTACATGTTTTTTTAAATGTCATAAAAAGCATATATTATAAACATTTTATATATATGTTTGTCGTTTAAAAAAGTTTTAGTTTCTTTTTTTTCTCCGACTACTGTTATACTTTGTTGAATATAGTTTACGTTTATTATCATTTATTTTATAGATGTTAGTAAAAAAAAATATTTACAAAAATACGATTTTGATATTTTTTATTTTAGCATTACAAACAACAGAACACTAACCATAAGCCTAACCTAAAACTAAGCCTAAACCTAACCCTAAAACTAACCCTAAATCTAACCATAACAACTTTTACTTTTAGTTGTCATTGTATTTGAAATAAAAAATAGCGGTAATATCTGTGTCTGTAAAAAGAAATAAAATTTAAAACAAAGACTAAAAAAGTAAAAAATAGCGATAACACAATAATATCTGTTTCTCTGTAGAAATAAAATGTAAAAGGAAGAATAAGAAATTTTACTTTTTATTCCGATTATGAGTTTTTAAACAAGAATAAAAAAAAAGCCGTAACCCCAGTAAAAAAATCTCCGATAGAAAATTGATTTTTCTAATAGAAAGCAAACTAAAAAGGACGAATCAAATTGTAATTTGTTTATTTTATTTTATATTTATTATTATCATTTAATTTGTACGTTAATAAAAAATAATATTTAAAATTAAATAATATTTAAAAATGACGATTTTCTTTTGTTTTTATTTTCGCATTACAAAAAACACATCAAAATGATTATAATTAACTGCCCGGGAATGATCATATTTTATAGTTTAAGCGTGAAAACTGCGCCATCGAGTGGGATATGGTAGCTATTCAACGACAACCTTATTTCCTTTTACAAAACTTTGATATCCATCTCTCATTCTGCACAATTTAAAACAGTGATGTAGGGAGGAAGGAGGCAAAAGGAGTAAATATCCATTGATCTTTTTAGTTATTTGATAAGAACTCTTATAATCATTCTGCTACTTTGTTGCTCAAACATCACAATTTCGCAAGCAGCAATCTAAAAAATAAGGCAAAACTCTCCATACAGTAGTGCCACCCTGTGCCAACCAGAATAATCAATGGATGCCAGAAGGCTTGTGCATAAAATCCTTATCTAATGCCTACTCAATCCAATATCCCCAGACTAGTTTCTGGCTTGTGGCCTTCGTCAGTGAGGAGCTTTACTGACGAAGGCCACAAGCCTGAAACTAGTCTGGGGATATTGGATGAGTAGGCATTAGATAAGGATTTTATGCATAAGCCTTCTGGCATCCATTGATTACTCTGGTTGGCACAGGGTGGCACTATTGTATGGAGAGTTTTGGCTTGTTTATAAACAATTATGTGCTAGTATAAGAGATAGTGATCATGTGAATCTAAAAAATAATTATATTTTATTCGCCTCCTACTAAGTCTTAATAATTTCTACTAGGATTTGACTTGAAATGGTTTTAGTTTAAGAAAATTTTGTTTAATTAAGTAGAATATGAGGTTTACTCAGTACTTCAAATAAGTGTTCAGTGATCTCCCTCGGGTATATAGTAATTGAAGTTCATACATTGCTTCCCGCCACTATTGTTTTTCTGCGAAATAAGTAAATAAAAAAAAGTGTTTTGTTAACTACTACAAACCATTTTAATTTAGCTTTATAAAACTACCTTGTGATATGAACTGATATAAAAACTTTTTATGCACTAAAAATTATTTTTTGAGTGTCACATAAAAATATTCTCATTTTCTTTTTGTTTTATCTACATATGTACAAGTCATTTTCATTTAATTATGAATAAACAAGTTTTTATAGCGATCTGTATTTTTTTTAGAGCAGGGGAAAATGAGGCTTAATACATTGATTCAAAGTATTTTACTTAGACGGACCAAAGATCAGAAGAATAAAATAGGCCAATCTTTGGTAAGATATGAGGTGTTATTAATATTTTGCTAAATTTATGAAATTAATTATTATATTATTAGTAGATGATTATAAGTAACAATAAGATTGCCAGCAACAGAGACAAATAATTTCTTTGTGAATGTTTCTTAGCCGATCAGCTTCAAAAGCATTTTTGAAATCATGGCTTCAAAATTTTACTTAAATTAATGCAAAAATTAGAAACAAATTTCATTGTGATTGTATGCAAGCTATCTAAACATTTGTAGTAGTAACTTATTGTTAACAGAAACAAACACTAGGTAAATTAATTGATCATATATTAATTGGTTTTTATTATATTTGATAATTTCATTTTTAAATGATTTTTCATTCAGTTTTAAAACATGCATAACAGTTTATTACTTTATTATGCAGCTCTAAATATTGTTTATGATGTTTGCTCTAAATTTGAAATGCTAAGTTAACTTGGGTTAAGTGGTTGCAAGGGGAGGGAGGCATTCCTCAGTAAACTACTAGCAGCAATGGTTTATAGTATCCTATAGTTTTGATTGTTGAATCTGCTTTTAGGCAGAAAATTTAATATATATCCTAAAATATTTGTTGTAACTATATAGCTAATCACTAAGATTAAATATAAAAGCAGGTTGAATTATATTGAAGAAAGATTTTATGATTCCATATAGTCTTAGAAAAACTATTGTTCTTTATTAATTTTAGTAACAATCATCAATTCATCATAAAGTCATGGTTCTGGTATTATCAGTTTGCATAAGTGGATTGTAATCATGTATAAACATGAATCTACAAAATTTAAATGAAGTGGCTCTCTTGGTCCAGGTTATTCCCATCCCAATCTCATAATTACATTGAAATATTTTGGCAAAATTTAATTTATTAAACTATGTGAATTTATAGTAAAAAAAAAATTAAGTGTCTATGTAACACATGCATCTGACAGAATCTTTATATGTATGGTTTGTGTTAGTAGTGGGATCACGTTCGTAAGCAATTTAATAAATCATAAATTTAAAAAAAATTATAATATATTTTGGTCAGATGCTAAACATCAGATACATAATTGACAAACCGAATGAAATTTGTTGTAATTATTATACAGTATATCTTCAGATTGTGAGAAATTATTTCATAATGTAATTCTAAATGTCGGAATTATTGCAGATACAATGATAATTTACTAAGAGACACTATATAGAGTGCATTAAAAGCATCTTGAGTAATTTCTAAGTACCACAGTGTTGATCAACTCTTTGCCAAATTACATTTGAATTTCAATACATATTTACAAAAATGTATTAAATTTGATAGGGTATGAATTTATTATCTTTTTTTAATATTTAATATCAAGTTAAAAGATATAGTATAATTATATTTTTGTACTTCTGGAGGTTTTAAAATACTGTTAAATAGCTTGTCAGTTAAAAATATTTGATGAATACATGTTTAATTACATTATAGCTTTATGCAAGCTTTGCTTTTAAAAAGTAATTTATTTTAATTACTTATTTCAGGTTTGTCTTCCAACAAAAAACGAAATTTTACATGAATTAATGCTATCAAAAAGCGAATTATTTCATTATGAAAGAATTTTCAAGAAATCACAATCTATTTTTAATAAATACTTATTAAGACCTGATAAAACATTTAGTCCTAATAGTAATAATTTCATTGATAAAACCATCACAGCTGGCGCCATCTTAATTCTACTACTGCGATTACGGCAATGTTGCAGTCACTTGAGTCTGCTTAATGAAGTAAGTTTTTACTTATTTGTTTAGTACTTTCCCTGACCTATATATCGTAGACTTAAAAATTCTTTTTTTTTTTTTTTTTGCAGGTCATCGATAAAGAATGTTCAGAATCGGAGGACCTAGAGATAGACCTTGCTGATAAAATGAAAGATTTATTTATTAGCGACGATCAAAAGTTAAAAGATGATGAAGTGAATGTATTTGACAAAGACTCTGTTAGTACCAAAGTAAGACATTTTGTAATATTAAATTACAGTTAGATAATCTTTCTAGTTAAAATTCAGAATAGTCAAGGATTTATGATTAATTTTGAATATTTTATTCTAAATTGTTGATATTTTCTTGCCTTTTTATTTATTGGAATGAAATCATCATTAAAATCATTCATTTACATGGTTTTTTTTTATTACTTGAGAGAAAATCAATAACATTTCATATGATTTTACTTTCAACATTAGAAGCAATAATTGATTGAATTTATTCTAGAGCTGTCTATTAATAATCTTGAGCATCCATTGGATATTAGATAGTAATGATATATCTGTAATCCCAACTTAGATTCTGGAAATTAGGAGCATGGAATTTGCATTCACATATTATCTTTTTTTATTATATTCAAACTAAAAAACTAAGATTCAGACTTTGAACTCAAACTAAGTATAGTTATAACCTAGGCTTGCGATTATGACATTGAGATAAAGTAAATAGAATGGATTACTGCTCTTGATGCAGATATTGAATGTAAGCAGAAGAGATAATGTGATGTTTTGTTTGATGTATGCTATCGTTGGCCAAAATCAAATGTTGCTAAAATTATAATTATTGGCCTTGTATTTAACCTATATAACTACTCAAGTAACTGGGGTGAAGTTTAAAATCTTAAGGGGTTTTTGAATCTCAATTCATTACTTTGGATATTATATATATATAAAAAGGTGGTTTGTTGAATAAGTAGGTGAAAATCCACCACTCATCAATAATAAAGCCCAATGGTTAGAATTGTTGATTGAGTGTAGGATTGTCTTATAGTTTCTGATTATTTTTTAGTTTTATATCAGATGACATGAACTTAAAGATGATAATTATTTGTGAACATAATCTCCAGTAATATTTGATAACTGGGTCATAGCTTTAGGAGTCTCTTGAAACCAGAAGTATAAAAACTTCCTTTTTGCTTGTTGCCTTAATTTCTTGTTTACCCTTTTTTTAAGTATCTTCTTTTGTGGGGTTTTATAGAGCAAAGTTGGGATTGCCAATATATTTGCTTTCATAAACGCACACTGGCATGTCTCTTAGCCTATTTTACGGCGATGTAGCCATTGAATCTATGCTTATAGTTGGATTTTGCCTCCACCTATAGATGCATATACAAAACTAATTGCTTTTTATACAGTTCTACATATAGTTGCGACTTATTCACTAAATTTTTCTTGTAATATTTGAAATGTTTGTAAATAATCACCTTCAATAACACAAGAAAAAAGAAAAGTGAAATAAATACCTTGATTATAAACATAATGTCATTAATATATATTTTAATATTCATTTTGCACACAGAAAAATATATAATTAATAACATGGTGGAATGTAAGCAAAAATGAAAAGATTTCTAAGTCATCTTATTAGAGTTTTTTGTCTGAAGGTTTGTGATGATGGTACATTATTAGATGTGATATGTTGGACTATTTCCAACATCTATGAGTGAATGTTGAATGTATAGAAAATTTTAAACTTTCCAAATACAAACAACTTGTTAGTAATAACACACAAATAGACAACACAGGTTAGTAATTACACATTTCGAGCAGTATTATTCTTCACTCTTCTTCAGGAGTTGATGGCCTATATGCACAGTGTCAATATTCGCTTAGAAGTTGAACTCGCACTTTTAGATTCTTGAATATTGAATTTAAGGCAAACGCTCTATCAACTGAGCTATTTATCATACAACCAGTTGCTATTAATATCAAATAATAAACAAGGCAAAAACACTCCATACAGTAGTGCCACCCTGTGCCAACCAGAGATAGTGATCATGTGAATATCAAATAATGTTCAAGAACCAGAATAATTAATTTAGTTAGACTATCTGGACTTTTTTGCTTATCAGTCACTGCTATACTGGACCTTAAAATAATAACATATTATTTAATAACTCTTGTGTAATGTGATTCGTAAGAAATTTGAAATATGAATTTATTTCCAAAAGCCATTTCAGGGGAATAATTAAAATGGAGTAAGAATTCTTAGTTACTGAACCAAGTTGTGCAAATAAGATTGGCTGAAGTATATACATCAAGAACATTACTGATTGACTCCAGCAAAATGTTTCTTTAGAAGAAGAATTATTTAAAAAGAATTAAAGTTTTGTAACACAGCATTTGAATTGTAAAAGATATTAATTATTATAAAAGTGGTTTATCATTCTTGGATGATGGGTTATGATTTGCCGTCCAGCTTCAGACATCTGAAGATGAACATGGTATAGTAATATGTGTGCTTTGTAAACTTGTTACGATACTACCAATAATTAGTTGGTGTAAATATTTTTTAAGTAGGTACAGTAATTCAACATCATAAATTTTTATTTTAAATGAATGGTAAAACAGTTTTTACATTTAAAAAAATATTTTGCTATAAAAATGCATTAAAAATAAGATATTTTTATGTCTATTAACAAATAGATTGAAGCTGTAATGAAAGAACTAAAAAAAATTCAAGAAAATGCTACCACTGCAAAACAAAAAAGGTTTGTTCATTATTTATATTTTTATATCTATTTTTTTTTTTTTTTGCTCATCCATGTATTATGTATATTATTTAAGAATTAAATAGCCAAATCACTAATCCATTACATTATTGAAAGTTAAAATGCAAAGTGAGCACCCACAGACATAATTTCAGAATGCATGCTAGATCCAAAATTTCATTCTTTAGTTCACAATTCATTTTTTTATAATCATATACAGATATGAAATTAGAATAGCTTAATATATATATATATAATTAAGAGGGAGCAAACTACTCTTTCCTAGTTTATGAATAAATAGTACTCTCTGTTTAGCAAAGATCAAGACTAGAGTTGATCAAAAGTGGACTATCTATTCTTTAAGATTTTGATGTTTGTAAGCTTACTATTGCTAATATTTATGGAGATTCAGAATGAAATTAATATACTAACCAGATGAAAATATGGCATTAGTAATTATTAAATTGATAATTAATTAGAGAAGGGGATTTAGTCATAATCCAATTTTTAATAACTTTATAATAATCAAGCAGGCATTTGTAATTGAGATAATAAGTAAATCCTTCTTCCTCAGATTATAAGTAAATAGCACATTGCATGATGAGCAAGATCCAAGAATAGAAACAGTTTTATTTATTCGTAGTCCTGAGGAGATTGATTTGTGCCCTTTAATTACATATCCACACACACAAACATATATATAAATTATACAAGTTCAAATTTAAATTTATCAGTAAGAAATATTTTGTATTATAAGTGCTATTATAACTGGGACAATTGGATTGCCAAAATGATTTAAACAATTTAACATGTTTCTTTTCTAAGGTGAATATTAATTTTGAGTTTGTTGTTAATTTCATTATTTATTTAATAATGAAGGTAACTTATTTTAAATAATCTTAAAATGTTGCTTAGGTGAAACCTTAAAAAGTGTCGAAATAATAAGTTATTTTTCAAATTTTGAATCTTTAACGATATAATGGGCTCATTAAAGTTTATGATGCAGTTCTAAATATTGAGGTACTACAACAAATTGAATTAAGAGAATAACATGTGATGGTAATCTACTACTGATACTGATCATGTGATTATATTACTTTATTGCTTAGTTTCTCCATTTACTTTTTGCCAGAGAATGTGACTTATATATCCACATATTTTAAAGTAATTTGGGGTATTTTTCATGTTGGTTTTTATTGTTCTACTTCCTTTCTTCCTGACACTTTCATTTCATCATGCAAGAGCAATAACGTAATCACTTGCTATTAATTATTCCTATAATATAATTAATAATGGGAAAACAATAAATAATGTCTTTCCAAGTCAGTAGGTCAATTATATAGAATTTTATTTTTATAAATTTATCCTTCTTATTTTATTCTATCCCAGCATTGCCAGGGGTCAGTCTGTCTGTGTAAGTTTCGTTAATATTAATATATTATATAATTACTCTATTTGATGCAATTTATAGAAGAATGGAATTTATTTTCATAAGGCATCCCAATTTCAGCCTTCTATCTGCATTAGAGGAATAGCTAAAATCAGTAAGAATTTTTAGTTCTTGAATTAGATCGTAAAAATATCATCTAGTCCACTAGATATATCTATGAATATATTCGAACCAGACCAACAGAATGTTTACTAAATTTTGGGAATTTTTTCAATCGTTGTCTTATCTCATCAGCATAATTACCAATTACCAAACTTGAATTAAATTGTATAATTTTTGGTTTTTCTGGATAATTATTAAAATTATTAACTTCTGAAATGCTTTAGAGATAAATATCTATTATAATAAATGAAAGATTTTAATGGTAGTTTTTCGTAATGTTACATGTTTTAATTTGTGGTTACCTAATTCTATTTGAATAAATTGTAATATTTTATACAATTTATCAATTAGAATAGTTTCTGTTTTTTAACTGATATAACTGAGTAATATTTTTTTAAATTTTATTGGATAATTTTATCTGTATGCATTATATGTGTTTTATGCAGCTTAATAAAACGATGGCATGACGAATTTGAACACTACCGTTTTGATATTTGAATGTCACATGACCTGAATAATAACCATTCACTCATTTAAATTTTTATGTATTTTATGAAGGATTTAATAAAATCTATATAAACAGATGAAATCTATATTATTAGAGGAAAACAAAAAAGTAGGACACTAAATATAAATGCTAAAAAACTAAAGTAAAATTATAAAGTTGTAATAATTATATTTATAAAGCGCATACTCGTTACGTAAAGTAATATATATTAAGGCTATAACCTTAAGACTGTGCACATGAAAAAATGACAGTAGGGACCTCTGCAAACCGCTCTTGTCTTTTAAATAAATCTTGTGTTAAGGTTTGCAGAGGTCCCTACTGTCGTTTTTTTCAGGCGCATAGTCTTAAGGTTATAGCTTTAATATTTATTACTAAAATAAAATTAGTAGATTTTCTCACAAGTTGATTAAAGATTGATAATCATAAATTTAAAAGCTAAAAATTACAAATACCTTGTCAAATTATTAATACATATGGAAATATAACGGATGAAATTAATCATGGAATTAAACTTGGATTGCTTTTGTCAGTAATTTATATTAAAAGGAAATAAACTTGGATTGCTTTTGTCAGTAATTTATATTAACAGGAAATATGCTGATATGTTTGAAAGGGAAGGTTGTTAATGGGTATGTTTTACCAATTCTTTCTTACAGATCTGAAACTGGGACATTAAATAGAAGAGCAGTTTACTCTTCGGATCATTGAACAAAGTTTGGAAATATGCATGACAGGAGTAACAAAAATGGAAAGTGGAATATATTTATGAGGGAAGAAATACGTATCACTGACATTATCGAAAAAATTAAGGATTGAACTGAAGCCAGACTGCACATATTGTTAGGAGAGATGATAATAGATGGACTGCTGAAGTTTTAAATGGGATGCGAAAAGATTGTAAAATATCTAGAAAGAGATCACATATGAGATGATGTATGAATAAGGAAGTTTTCTGAAGCGTTGTGAGAAAAGAGGCTAGGAATCAGAGAAATTGGATTAAACTTTGAGAGGCTTTTTATCCTGAATACGATCTATAATAATTGAAACTGGTGATGATGATGATTCCAAACAATAAAAGATATTTTAAAAAGTGCTAGTTTTTTTTTCTGTCATATGTCAAAACATCAGCCGGGAAGTGAACCCGGGACAAATGCTTGTAAGGCAGCTGTGGTGACCACTCGACCACCAACGCTTCTGCAAATTTGATTAAATAATAATAGCTTAAGAGAATTTTATCCAAGATAAAATTTATCACATCCTAGCTGAATATTTTTTTTATTTTTTTGAATTGTCTGCTTAATATTTTAATTTTCATGGATCATTTTTTAGAAAAACGAAATTACTATAATGGATGAATTATGCCTGAATTATTATTCTTACAGAATAATTATGTTATGAATCTAAGTAGATAAACCATGTGTATGATATGTAGGCGTGGGCACTCATGCAAAGGCAAACAAGAAAATTAGGATAGCTGTAGAGATATGGAAAGAAGCATGCTTAGCATAAGTTTATAAAACTATTAAAAACATTGAAATATGGACAGAACAGCAATGAAAACACTATAGAAAAGTAAAATGTAAGAAGGCAGCATATCTCATGAGAAAAACAAAGTTAGGTAGTTCAAGATATCAATAGAACCATTGAATGGATCTACTAAGTCAGAGAAGAAAGTGACATGATGAGATAAAAGCCATGCTGTTTATGTTTGGCATAAAGTAAATTTGTCTAAATATTTAGAAGAGGTCTTCAGCTACACTGGAATATTTCTGATTAGATTTTGATATATTGTCATTTGATATTTACAATCATGAATTTCTAACTTGAATTTATAAAACCAAAAACTTACAAAAAAAGTTAATCTAAATATGCAAATTTATATATGCCTTCAAATTTAGTATAACTTTTAGGCTGATGAAGCAGCCATATTGAATATCTAAAAAATTATGTTAAGCCACAAATTCTATCATAACTTAAGTTTGTTTTATTCAAAAATGACATAGTATGTATTGTTTGAAACATAAAACAACAAACAATATAATTAAGCTGAAAAAAATAAAGTCATTGATATTTAAAGTAATGAAAAAAAGAATAAAAGTTAATATTTCTAATAATTATTTTCATATTATCTCATAAATTCAAAATTATTATGCATATAACTTAAAATTATATTTTTGTTAGTAGGTTAGTTAGATTCATCATAAATTTCTAAAAAATTGGTATATAATAACACTTATCTAAGGTAATCGATCACTTGAACACTTCGTAGAATAAAGACATTAGTACCTTTCATTTTTCCTAGTAGCCCTTCAAAATGTTTTTCCATACAGGGGTTTGCAATGAATATATCATCTCTAATAACATCCCTTATAACAAGTAGTTAATATTGATCAATAATTAGTATAATTTGAATATTGTAATAAAGAATTCAAACAGTTTGTAATTTATTAAAAATTACTACTAAAATAGTCACTATTGCAATGGTCAGGTTCAAGCCCTTCTCGTTGAACATTTTAGTTTAATCACAAAACCTATCTGTGCTGGGTTCAAACCCTGTTAAAATGAATATTTTAATAAATAATTGTATAAACCTTTCTATCACGGCTGGGTGCGCAGCATTATATATGCACATATGAAGCGAATATAATGATTTAAATTTTATATTTTATAAAATAATGATTTATGTTATAATTTTAAATAGTAGAATTGTCAATTTATTAAATGTAGTAAACGTAAATTCGTATGTGGATGCATGATTCACCTGATATAATAATATATATAGAGTGGCATGATTTAGTTTTGTAAAAGAGCAAAAAGTTTTCACTTAAATTAGTTAAAAATAAAAAATTAGCCGTAAACAGATTTGCATTTAAGTCCACCACACCTGTGGTTAAATCAAAGAAATTGATAATTGCTATACTCAAATTTGTTTGTGGCAAAAGTGTATTTGTTAAAATCTTTTGAAGCAAAACTATTTGAACCTGGAGGAGGATTTGCAGCGTCATGGAAGCCTAAACAAAAGTATTTTTGATCAAATTGGGAAATCTTACAATTTAGTGTGATATTTTAAAAGTTAATGGGTTTCCAGGCGAAGCAAGTCCTTTTCTAGTTAAGTACTTTTGAAATAAAAGTATAAATAGGGTATATTTTGAGCTTGAGGAGGGGAGTCATTAATTTTAGAAGAGCGTTGCCATTCTGAATCCACGTCAGATTGATCTTTGAAAGATCTGACCGGAGAAAGGCGACGGCTGCTTCTAAACCCACTGAAAGAATGGTGCTATCACTGCTAGCCAATGCTTCAACCACTGGAGCTGCCACAAGAAACCGTCCAGCTATGCCCACTCAAGAAGATCACAATACCTGAAAGCCAACATCTTATCCAGTCCAGCAACTAGTCGGTAATGCCAATCTACAACCTCAGAACTCTGTGTTAATGAACTATTTCTAAATCCAAAATTTCTACTTAAAAGTTTAAAGCTAGTAAACAGTAATCTAATGTAATTTTCTAAATCCTATAAATGTTTTATTATAAATTCTTGTTAAAGTAAATATTATTTCATTTATATAACTTGTCTATATCTTTACAAATATCTTAATTAAACTAAATGTAACCTATGCTAATTTCTTTGTTTATCACTGCAGTTGTGCCTATAACGTTTCTTTACTGTTATTTTTGTTATTTATATGCCAATGCTTCGAAGCAGCGAGCATTTAAACATAATAAATATTCGGAGATATAATTACCAATATCTTCCCATAACTGTTACTTAATGATATTCTCCATACTCACTGGTTCGAATTCCTATAATTTTTATTTAATTTAAAAATGTATTGTGGCTTATTGTTAAATTTCCATCTTATTGAGATTAAAGTAATGTGTCAGTCTTAGTAATATGAAAGTCTATTCAGTAATTATTTGGCCAGTCGATCAAATATACTTTCCCCTTCCTTGTAATAATTTCTATGTATAGATTGAAACCTATAAACCAGAGTTTTATTATATTTTATTTATACCCCTAATGTCGCTTGATTTTATATAGTGTTGTTAGAATTGCCTCATAATAATACTGATCGGGCTATTGTCCCATATTTTTGTAATAATTAATGTCATACTTTTGCTTGGCGGATTAGATATATTAAATTCACATTCAATGTTTAACGTTTTGCTGCATCTTTTTTTTAAGATGGGACCTCGGAAAAGACCAACTCATCTTACTTTCTTTCGGGCGCACATTAGTAAGACCAGACGTATAATTCCCAGGAGTTGTGTTAGCTACCCCTGACCCCTTAGCAGCATGGCACTGTACCGGTGTTTGTCATGAAAACCCTTGACTCTAATCTATCCACAGAGTGCTCTGTTATTGTAATTTGCCAGTGCTATAGCTTGTCGGTAATCTTGTATAGCCAATTCTAAGTTCTATAATTTAATTAATTATTCAGTATTAAATTGAAATTTATATCTTTGGTTTCTGGTTTCAATCTCTACCCTGAGCTGAATTATACGCTCATACTTTATTAAAGTAATAATGTCGCAATAAATATTTTGCTTAAGACTGGTACAGCATTCTTATAATAGTAGCTACCACTTTCAATAAGAAATGGCATAATCTAAGGTAGGCATCGCTTAGTGATTTCTTTAAATTTGTCTATTAATAATTAAAGTTTTAATGAGGAGATATGTTAATCCTCTTATTATAAAGCCTACGTGCTTTTACCACATTAATTTATGTTTTATTTATTTAATAAATATATATATATATATATTAAACCTATTCTGGATTCATATGATTTCTCATTTTTATTTCCATCCAATTCAGTCTTAGTTAATTATATATATGTGATATAACCATCTGTGCATGATTATAATTTCTGAGTGTTATCTTTAATTTCGTGCTGGTAGCAATTAAATTAGTTAATATATATATTTAAATCCCCGAGTCTTCATGTTTCTCCCTGCTCTATGCCGGCCGCGAAAGATGGCTATACTACGTATAATTTCAATTGTGGTCGTTCGTAAGATCTTGAGTCATAGAGTACTGGCAAACGAGTTGAAGTGTGGTTGGATTCAGGACATCACAATCTTAGTCTGGTCTTCTTTGGTCTCTTTGCCTGGATTCTAGATTCTGTTACACGAATGTACAAAACTTGACCGTTACACTATATACAAAATAAAATATATATATGTGCTCTCCACAGTTAATGAAGCCATTAAACATAAGTAAAATTATCAAAATTACTGCCAAGCACTTTTGGGACAGTTTATAGTCCCATATTTATGGCTAAACTGGCCCGAAAGCGCTTGGTGGTAATTTTGATAATTTTACTTACGTTTAATAGCATCATTAACTGTGCGCAGAACACATATATATATTAATTGATTTCATACACTAATGAAGTAAAACCCTAACTATTTCAAAATAAAATAATAAAATAAAATGTGAATGAAATACTAAATTCATTATAGAGTTAAGCTTGAGATACATAAGTTAGTAGTTTAGAGTCAGTGCAATGTTGTATTATTTATCCTATCTTTATAGGTTTTGAGGGCTCATTGCTTTATGCTACTATGACCATAAATTTAGTAATAGTTTCATCATCTGCCACCTCTCTTTGCATTTGTTATGCAGCTTTGAAATTTACATTGCAGTAGTGTATAATCAGCCTAAGTTTATATATATATACTGTCAAAGTCTTTATTTTTAGCATTTGCGTATTTTTATTATTATTAAAATGCAGATAAGACATTATAGAAAAATCTAAATCAGGTCATATTTGCGTTTATCTTCGTCTCATATCACCTAATTCAAATACTGGACCCAATTCTACATCTTATCAAAAAATGCAGATAATTCACTATATAAATTTACACAATCACGAGCTATTTTTTTGATCAGCGTATATGTTAGTTTCAATAATAATTTTTTCGTATATTTTTTATCAAATATAAATTCAAATAATAATTAAAAAATATATAAAAATAAATACTTATCATCGGGCCCCATAACTTTGTCTTCTAAATACATTGGTAAAAAGTTATATTTTTTCCGATGTAATTTTTATGGTGAATACTGTTTCATTAACTCATTTTTCGACAATACGGTTAAAAATGTGACGGACTTTCCATCATTGAAATCCCGGCACTTTTAGAGCTACGGTTAAGATTTCCCCGTCATTTGAGAGAATATAAAAAGTTCCGTAAGATGCTGCCCTCTCGTGAATTATTTTACAAGTAAAAAATCAATAAAACTGTCAATTAAGGTTAAACAAAGACGGAAGGTGGGCTTATCTTAAATCTGATTTGCTATTAAATTTCGACAACAAAGAAAATCTCTTGTCAATAAAAAAATCGCTACAATTTCTTTTGTATCATTTCGAAAGTGATAAACAAATGTTTTAGACCATTATAATAAGTATTTTTTTGACATATTATAAATTATTTTGATAAAATATGCTGAAAATAAAATTATTATAGAAAAATATATAAGATTTTAATAAAAATTATTTTTCGGGAACGTAAAACTGAGAAAGATAATCAACTACGTCAGCAACTCTTTTTAATTGGTCACTAACTTTCGTTTTTAAATTTGCTGCTATCGAATATTTCTATAATTAATAAATAGAAATTTATTTTTGAAAAAACTTTCGTTCACTTTCAAACCCTGACAAATTATTAATATACTTTTTACAAACGAAACCAAAGTGAATATAATATTAAAAGATGAATGTATTTTGACAATTGAGTTTGTAACTTGACCAATTAAATGTTTAGAGATTTTTCCTCACTCGGCCAATAAAAAAATCAGCTATTAAAGAGTTAACTATCAAAAAACAATGAGAGAAAGTCAAAAAAATTCAATTTAAATGATCACAAAAATTCATAAAATTTTTATTTTTTATCGTAGAAAAATAAATTTTTTTCTGAAAGTAGAAAAAAAGATGGAAATGATGGTATAAAAAGAGCATGCATAGACATAGATTTCTGGTAATATTAGCTAAAAACGGATGTTTATAATTTGAAAATTCATGGCCGCAAGATGCAGTCGTAATAACGAGATTAAAAAGCAATTTTACATTTAACAAACTTTGAAGAAGTCCATCATACATTTGAAACATTTGATTGGTTTCAAATATTTATCATACATTAAAAAACAATAGAAAATATGCAAATATTAAAATTAGAAAACATAAATGTAATTGAAACATGGCTTCTGAAATTAAGCTAAGAGTTTCAGCACATAAGCCAAATCCTAGAAAATCTATTAGCCAAGTCCAAGTTAAATATTTCCTCCAAAATCATCTGTTCTCTTATTCCTTACTATCCAATGGTTTTTTTTACTAGTCCTTGCTCATTTTTTTTTCCTATCCCATTTTAATAAAAGTTATTTCATTAGTTTCACTATCCTATCATTGTATTCTATATAAGACCTAAGCAAAATAATAATAATAAAATCTTCATACTTTTTTCTCTTTACACTTAAAATCCTCTTCTCCACTTAATTTATCCTGATTTTTCAATTTCCTACATTTAAAAAATAAGTATTCAATATTCTCAACCAATTGTACATAAACGACATCTAATATCCAAATCCTTAATCCCATCCTTCCCCTTCACTCCCATATCCAAAACTCTTGTTTTTGCCCCAGATAATGATGAGTATTTAGTCTTAAGTATTATTATCACCCTTTCATATTTTACGTATTTTTTACTCATGTATAACACAAACTATTTTTTCCTTCATACTTCTTTTTCATAACTTTTTTCCCACCCCTCGTAATCTCATTTCTTATATAAATGTATGTAATATTTACTAAGGCTGTAAACCTCAAGAATATGCACATGAAAATGTGAAGGTAGGAACCTCTACATGTCTTAACCACAAGCTTATGCTTTGGAAGAGAAGAGGGGAATCTTCTTTACTTCAATCTACTTTCTATATGAATAAGTGAAGCTGAAGCAGTTAGATCTAAGAACATGAAACTATTCAATACTTCACTGATTAAATCCATAATTCCTATTACACATTAGTACTCTCGAAATCTTTTGATTTACAACGAGTCAATTGAAAGATCTTATAGTTAGAAATCTATTATGATAATTTAAAGTTGTAATTATAAATTTATTTAAACACACATTGATTACATAAATAATATTTACTAAGACTGTAAACCTCAAGATATGCGCGTGAAAATGCGGAAGTAGGAACCTCTACAGGTCTTAACCACAAGCTTACACTTTGGAAGAAAAGAGGGGTATGAAAATAAATTGTTTATTTATTAACTTTGCATATTATAAAACATTACTTGTTCAATGTGCTCATCATCTCTACATAATTCAATTAAACATTTTTTTATTAATTTATTTTTATTCATATTTTAGATATGATGTGATGCAATATAACTTTTCCTTCATCAAAATCAGGAATCTCACTCATCCAAAGAAATCTGTTGCTATCTTAATTTTCACTTATCATCTTATATCCTGCATAAAATCCAAAACCTTAAATTTATTTATACTCTATCTATATTTTTCCCATTTAATTTTAACATCTTTTTCACCTTCTTTGTTTTAATAGAAAATTTATATTCTGTGCATGCTTTTTTCTTCTCTTTTACATTTTTACTCTCACTTTTCTCTTACTTATATTCTTCTGAATATTCTCACCTAAAACCCTATTTGGCACTTTTTCTATTTCACCACACCAGTCCTTATATTCATTCCCAACAAACTTCCATGATTTCTTCTACTTTTATTTTATATTCTTGTAACTTATTCTTATCACTTTTTCTCCATACACAGCTTTCACTATCCTTTCTACTTCTATTAGTATTTTACATCACATTACTAACCATTTATTATAAAGAAATTATGATCACTATTACATACTCTCTTCATTATCAAACACTTTAACTTTTCGTACTTTATTCATTCCTTCTTTGTCTACTAATACATAATCTCTTGTGTGAAATATATTATTTCTAGGCCATGTGTATTGTCCCTCATAAATATTTGACAAATTTCCAATGCTCAAATTTACCCTGACAAAATTTGTTCAAAAGCTGTTCATTCTTGTTATTCATGTCATCAATTTCTTCAATATGCCCATTCATACCCCCTATAACCATTATTTTCTTCCCCCTTTTTTTTGAAACTCTGTATATCCTTAACTAGGCATTCACATATGCTATTGTTTGTTTCATTATAGTTTGACTATCTTCAATGGCCATATACACTATAGCCATCATCCACTCTTATTCCCCTGACCTTATCTCAAAGCACAATTGTTCTTGACACTTAACAGTATTTAAATATATATTTTTTGACATAACTCCTATACCACCATCTCTTTTTTCTTTTCTATTTATACTCTGCCATATCAAGTTTTCTAGTGTAGGTTAGATGTGTTTTCACTACTGCTAAATATCTCAAACTCTTAATTTTTAAATGCTTTGTCTAATTCCTGCCATTTTTCTGGTCTCTTACCACCTTCCATATTCAAATATCCAATTTTAATAATTTTTTATTTTTTTACTACCCTTTTATAAATTCGTTTGACTCTTTATTCTTTATTACATTTGCAATTAACTTGTTTATCATTAGTCTTACAGATCCATTTCCTCTCTATATGTACATTTATATTTAAATCAGCTACCCTTAGTTTACTTCTTACATCTCGTCCATTCTTACTTTTTTTGATAATTCTGTGATTTAAAACTCTAGGCCCTTTTCATAAGTTTTCTGAACGATAATATTTTTTATAAATCAAATCCTCTAATGCTTCACTTTCTTGTTTTGCTAAGTGCAATCCATCTTTACTATATAACTCCTTACTAATAAAAAAATCCCTCACATCCACAAACATAACATTATTTTTCTCACATAATTGTTTCAATCTCTCATTTATAGAACATGCCCTATCCAACATATACCTATTGTCGAATCTTGGTAATAATCCAACTATTTCTACTCTTCCTTTAATCTTATTCAAATTATTAATCAATTCTTTGTACTCATCCATTCCTGTCTCTGATGATTCTGACAAATTATTTATCTTTACCATAACAAACATTTGTACTTCTTTGTTTCTTTACCTTATCTGTAGCTCCAGGCAAACATTTTCTTACATACCTATTTCTATTTTTCCTTGCAATTACATCTCTACATTTTCTAATTAGCGAGTCCCCTATCAATACTGTCTCGTAGCTTACTTTTTTCTACTTCATCCATAACATTCTCTTCTATCTTTTGGACTTCCTTATCTAGTTCTTTCTTATGATTTCTATTCATTAATATCGTGATCTGCTCATACTTCATCTCTAACGATTTTAATTTTACATCCTTTAACTCTATCATGCTTATTCTCTGGCTAACTATCTCCATTGTCCAACTTATTTTGTCATTCATATGTCTTGTCACTTCACTAAGTACGTATTCTATTCTATCTTGCTTAACTACATTTTTCTCCATTTGTCTTGACTTTTGCTTTAAATTATCTACACTTAGAAACCATTCCTTCACCTCTTTTATTACATTTATACATGATTTACAATGATGTGATGTACTGTGGCTTCTCCTTAAACGAAGTCAAGAATCTCTCAACAATTATGCCCAGAGAAACCTGTTAGCCACTTTATTTTCCATTCCCCACTCTTAAGTTTTTCCATATTCTGCTCCATCCCATTTCCACAACATAATCTTTGTCAACTCTACGGCCTTTATATCTAAATTCCCCTTATCTTTTCCCAAACCCAGCATAAAAATCAATGACCCACTTTCTGTATAATCATTTTTTTCATATTTATTCTTTCATAACTTCATTATATGTACCCTTTCTGTTTTCAAGCATTTACATTCAATTAACAGATGCCTAACATTTTCTATTTCTTCCTTATACAATTTACAGACTAAATCACCCATATTTTTCCATTTACATGTATATTCTCTTGTTGCTAAAGATCCCGTTCGAGCCTTGAATAAACTACTTTTCTTACTATTATCATATATTAACTCCTACCTAATATTCTGTTTACTTCCATATATATTTAAACTCTTTTTACTCTCCATACTAGTTCTCCATCTCTCTAACTCCCTATTCTTTATTAATAAATCTTCTTTTATCCCATTCCTTACCATTATAACACTCAACAATCCTCCTAACACAATCATCCCATCTTTTGTACAAATATACTGATATAAATTCTTTATCCAAATCTTTTGCATACCGCATTACCTTTCTCACCCATCTTGTTGCCTGCCCTTTACTCGTAGCCCAATTAAATACTATTTTGGCTATTGTTTTATTTGTGAAAGATAACATGCTGATTGCATTTTAAAATTTCGATTTTTTTTTAATGTGCTTACATTATTATTTTTATTAAATCACATTACTAATATTATTTATTTAATTATCTAATTAATTAATTAATTGATAAAATCAAATTTAATTTGCTTTTTTTTTTAATAGGAATTTTTTGGAAATAAAAAATATATCTGGTAACCTTTCATATTTCGAACCATCTCTAATTTCATTGTTAATATATTGCCTCCTCTCAATGATCAAACATAATGAATTGTAAAACCATGCTACCCATCTTCATAAATTATAAAATTCGATTACATTTATATCAAGATGTAAATTTATATTATTTGCATTATATATATAACAAAAGTTTTATATAGAGTACGTAAAAAAACAAACTCTTAACAAGCTTCAAAAATACCCTCAACCCCAGACTGCGGTTTCTGCATCTAGCGTCGTCAGTGAGGTGTTAGGGATTAAAAATACTAGAACTAGTCTAGCATTTTATCAATGCCTAACTATGATGCAAAAACCGCGGTCTGGGGTTGAGGGTATTTTTGAAGCTTGTTAAGAGTTTGTTTTTTACGTACTCTACATATAACATTTGTAAATACGAGCTTTATTAAAATTAGGTCATCTGATTTGATTTTTTTATCAATATAACAAAAGTGTACATAATAACAGTAAGATTGATGACATAGAACCATGAATAGAAAAATTACATTATTTACAACAAAAAAAAAAGGCAACTTTTAAAAAAACAGAAGCAGAACTAACTGTGAATTTGATACTAGTCTGTGTGATTCACAAGTATGTTTTCTTAATGCTAATATAGCATACACCATAATGTTTTTATTCATTAAGACCATTGTTTTACTATGTTTTGCAGCGTTATAGTTTCCCAGTGGACTTGTATGCTTGATATTGTCGACTTGCATTTGAAGAAAGAAGGCTTTTTGAGTCAACTTATATCTGGCTCTGTAACAGCTAAAAAGAGGTCTGATATTGTAGAAGATTTCAATAACAATCCTTCTGGTGCAAAGGTAAGTCATAACCCACAATTTATCTCTCTTTACTGCCATCTACTGTAAGCTTGAGTAATCAGTAATTTCCAAATGCACCCATAATTCCTTACTATTTGAACACCCATTTCTAGTAGATTTTTTTTTTTTTGTAATATTCCGGTCAGAGGACTAAAATGTGTACAATCAATGAAGAATTAAACTAAAATATATAATTATTGGTTTCAGATCTATATAATTGTTCAAACAGGTTGACTTGGGTTTGAAATCTTAGGCTGGTTTGAACTTTTAAGTTTGATAAACAGAGTGGGGTTTAAAGTTGTTGTTAATTGCATATATGCATTCCTTTCAGCTTTGAAAGTTATCCCTTATTGATAAAGACGCAATCCAGAATCTGGTCTGGGAATAGGGGTTCGAATATTAAGAACAGGCATTGCATATATATCTTTACTCCAGCTTAAAAAATGGATAAATATTTTCATCAATATAACATCTCTAAAGTTATTTTGTTCACAAAGAATAAAAGTAAAATTACTTGATTTGAAAAAAAGTACATTTTCCACAATTGATTCAAACTTATATTTTCTTATAATATAAATTGCATAAATATTATTTTATAAAATAATATTTATGCAATTTATATTATAATATATAATTAAGCTCGGTTAAATATTGTCCTATTTGTTTTTTTTTTATGTATATATGTTGAAGGTTTATGTTATAATGTTTGGCAAATCTGCTTGATATGATCGTGGTCTAATGTTTGATTTGGATGAAATAGCTGATCCATAGTCCACCCAGCTAACTATTAAATAGTAGTTGATAATTAGATACTCACCTGTTCTTATTTAGAAAATAAACAAGGATGAAAAACCTTAAACCCTCACCACTCATTAGTTTACTAACCTGGTGAAGAATGCCTTATTCACTGTTTCTCTTTGGAGAGTTGCTAGAGAAATTTTTGTCTTGCAGTGGGTTGTTTTACATTTTGTGTGTGTGTGTGTGTGAATGCACATATGTATTTAGTATATATATATATAACCATAACTAAGTAGTTCTTTGCTTATTTGTAGATACTTTTGATATCACTGCGGGCTGGTGGTGTAGGATTAAATCTTATAGGTGGCAATCATCTCTTTATGCTTGACATTCATTGGTAATTATGTGTAGAATTTTTAGCTAGAAATGTTTTAGTTAGATCGTGCCAATTAGAACTATTTTGTTATGCATGACATTGTTTTATTAATGCAAATCACAAGTAATTTTCTAAATCTAAAAATCAGTCCTTCATGTTTAAATTCAATGCTTTCTCTTGTAGCTTTCGTTGCTGGCAGTTTCGACTGATCTACAATCTTCATCAGAGCTAGAAATATACTTTAGTCAAAAGTGTAAGGAGCATTGAATTCAAGTGCATAAGGATTAGGTTTTTTAAACTTTCAATTTGTATTTTAAACAATGCCAAAAGAATAAAAGATTTTAAGCATGAGTGCATGTGCGGCGCAACTGCTCCCAAAAGCTATTAATACAAAATAGCTAACTAAAAATATTAAACTAGCTGAGCGCTTTCAAAGGATCTTGCCTTCATAATCATTGCTTGCTAATACATTTAATGTTATGAAACAAGGCTGGCCTATGGGATTACCACTGAGTGGTACAGTTACCAGCATCTTCCTGAACTACTATGAGAGAAAAATCATACCTAGTCTAAACCCATCATGCTTTCTAGTATACACTAGATATGTGGATGACCTATTCATTGCTGCCACCTCTGAAATCATCACACAGATCAAAGCTGAATTAGAAACCAACACAGCACTAGTTGTGAATGTCACAACTGAAGACACTCACCAACAAGTTAAATATCTTGATGTCAAAATACAAAGAGAAAACAACCACTGCCATTATAGTATGGCCATCAAACCATTGGAAATCAGATGCCATACACACCCCCAATCTCACACACCTATAGCACATAAATTATCCGGTTTAGCATCTTTTTTGCATAGAAACAGATTGTTGTGTAAAATTGAGGCGGATGCAAAAGCAAATGTAATAGAATACAGAGATGACCTATTGAATTTAGGGTTCAGGCAATCCATTGTTGACAAAAAAAATTTACATATACAGAATAAACGTCTTAACTCTCACATCACACAGGATAAACCCAGATTATTGCTTCCATATATATCCAATTTACACAAGAAATTACATTCCATCCTTAACAACAAATATCAGCTTTGTTTTCGAACCCCTCCAAATTCTAACAATTTAATTAATAACACTAAAGACCAAACTCCACTGTTACAGACCCCCCAACACAGTATATAATATTGCATGTTCCAACAATAATTGTAAAGGCACATATTATGGGGAAAGCAGAGCATCTTTGGCCACACGATTAGCACAACATAAATATTCATATAATAGAGCTCGCAACGATCCTTCTACCTATTCAGTTTTCTATCAGCACCAGAGCACAAGTCACCACGATTGCATTCCGGACAATCCCACAATCGTGTGTAGAGAGAGACATGACCTCAAAAGAAACATCAGAGGCTTTATTCATCTCACGAGACAACGATGCCATAAACAGGAAGGACACGTGCTTTGCTTTATCAAAAAAATGGAATTAGCATATTTGCGTAACATTAAATGTATTAGCAAGCTATGATTATGAAGGCAAGATCCTTTGAAAGTGCTCAGCTAGTTTAATATTTTTAGTTAGCTATTTTGTATTAATAGCTTTTGGCAGCAGTTGCACCGCACACACCTTCGTGCTTGAATACATATTCTACCGAGCCCTTTGCTCCCCTTTGCACCGGCTCCCTATTAAACCATTCCTAAAAGGATTGAGAGCTCCGAAACAAACATGATATAGCGTAAAGCTTTATTTATTTTCCTATATCGATAGTTGTTCATTATCAACACAAGGGGGCGCCAGATACGATGATTTAATTTACAATTTAATTTCTCGCATCACCTTACGTCATATCAAAACGATTTCGAAGTCTAATCCCCGCCCATAAGCTCAAACTCCCAGCATGGACCAATAAGGGTCACTCAGGGTCGCGATGAAATTGTTTCAAGAATATCATTCTGGCAAAAGACACAATAATAACCAATGGAGAAGAAGCTTGGTTGATTTACAGATCGGTCCAAATATTGGACCGGGTCATTGGTTATTCGGCGACTAATACGAATGTTTGACTTATGCATCCTTATATAAAAAATTAGAAGCTTATAATATCATCCCCCGTTATCATACAGTCCAATAGAATTATTCATACTAGCTTTATTGACATTTACTTATACTTATTAGTAATAGGCCCTCCCAACTCTTAAACCTATCTTAACTACATAGTAAATAAACATCGTGACTTACGGCACGATGAAACTTAAAGAAATAAACAAAACAAAAAAATAAGAAAGACAAATTTAAAAGTAAAATAATTAATCGCATGAATAAATGCTGATTATAATACTTAAAAAAAAAAAAAACATATTTTAATTATAGAGAATGATTTGAGGAATGCTCGACTTGTTTAAATAAAAAAAGAATTTATTGAATATAAAAAAAATGAAACATTAATTAATTGCTTTATTTGCACGCACATACACGCATTCTCGCATTCGCACAGAAAAGAACATATTATGCATAATAAACATGGATGATATAATATATTTCCTTCTTTTACATTTGAAATTAGGTGTGTGTTATAATTTATTTGCGAAAGAAAATAATAATTATGATCAAAGTTCATAACAGGAAAAGTCTTAAGATTTAAATAAGAGGAACTATATAGCATCTGATATTTTTTTATTTACGAAAGTTGAAATTAAAATATTAAGATTCAAATATGAGGGATTACGGATCATTTTATATTTTGATTTACGAAAGTCGAATTTAATTACTTATGAGATTGCCTTTTAAAGTCTACGTAAGGAATGAATGTGAGCATAAAAGAAATAAAGTGTTTACCTAGGATTTTGCGTAGTCTTCTGCTGCTTCTAATTTGGGGAGGGTTCGAACCTGTTGGATACTGTTCCATAATAAATGGTTATTCATTTTATATAAGTTCAGCGTAGTATGTTTGGACGATTCTTGTATGTCAAACGGAACAACGTCTTTGGACTGATTGGAGTATGATGTTTGGACGGCACTGTTGTTGATCATTCATAGCTGTGGAGATGTTCTGGCAGCGGAGCGTCGATCAATCACTGAGGGGTTTCTTAGCCCATCATGACGATCGACGCTCTAAAGGTTAATTTCACAGTGGTCATATTGGATAAACCGGATAGCAAAAAAAGAAAGTCCTAGTTGTAGCTTCCGGAGGAATTTAAAAAAAACTATAAGCATAAGCAAAACAAAACAAAGAATGTAAAAAACGGTAACCGAGATGTGTGTGTAAAGACAAAGACTAAGACTCATATTTATATGGATTGGTTATTATCTGAGGATCCAATCTCCACCCAGAGTTCAATATTCTCTGAGTTGTCGTTGGGGTCCGTGTCATACGTAATGTTCATTCAATCCATATGCTTGAGGCAATCTTAGGTTTATGCAATCTCACATTGCAATCTCAGTTAGAAAAAATTCATACTTATTCACCTTTTATACATACATGCGTGCGTGTTTTAAGATAACAATTTAACTTACATTAGTTTAAAAGTCGAGCATTTAATCTCAAAATCACCTCTATAAGCTTTTAACTTTCGCTATAGTTATAATTTAAAATAAACCCCTTTTTAATTACCCCCGCGGCATATACAAGTAGAAATCATTTATTGAGATTTAAAGTGGCATATTAGTGATGCTTTATATTTTATTTTTTAGAGAATATTATTATAATAGATTATATGAAAGCCTTAAATTATTTAATCAGAAATATTAACATTTTATTTTATAGTGTATTTTATAAAGCATTGAAAGAAAACTACATTTATTTTTATCATAAATTGAAAGTAAATAAAAGATAGAGTATTTACACTGCTCGTGTGTGTGGGTATATACATGTACTGACTTTGTCTCGGTACAATATATTTCCCAAAAGTAAAATTATTTGACTTAAAAGATTTTAAGAAATATGAGATCAGCAAGAAATTTTAATTTGGACATTTATACAACCATTGTCATAGATTTTTTCGATTAATTGAGTCATACGTTTTGTCTTAATGATAAAAGCAGCAAATAAATTACTTCTATGCTTCTGACACTTTTCATACATTAATTTGTTACTAAAAATCATATCTTGATTCTCATATATTACCAAGTCTCCAAAACCACTATTCACTAATTGGAAGTAACTCAGGAAATGCTTTTACTAGCATGAATAATGATGTTATTCCATGATAATTACTGCAGACTTTTCTACACTTTATTTTTATAAATTGGGGCAATAGAAGCATCCATAAGATCAGGTGTCATAACCTCAGGTGTTTTCTTTAAAAAATTTAGTAGTTCTGAAACTAACATATTACATCATCCTATTTTAAAACTACTTCAGATTTTATTTTTAGGATTACATTGACTGTTTTAACTTCATCGCAAAGAATATTTCTGTCCAATAAGATGAATATCATTAATAGCAGTTGCCTGGATTTTTGTATCATTTTTTAAGTGATGATAATATGCCGTTACATTAATTTAAAATTAAAATAAAAAGATCGTAAATAAAAATTGATTTATTAAAAAGAAAAAACTTAAGTTCGTAAATAAAAACTAAAAGCTAAAAAAATTAAAGAGTTGTTAAACGTATATATATTCGCAAAGATGGAAGAAAACTTTAAAAGTATTTTTTTTAAAATAAAAACAAACTAGCCTTGGGGCTCTTATATAAAAAAGTCAGATGAAAGATATAGATAAGAGAACAAAAAAAATTAGATGTCCAATAGAAGCAGCAATCAACGCTCTGACCTTAATGAAAATGATTGGAACAGGAAATTGTTCAGTGAATCTGGAGGATTACTATAAAAAGAAAATTCAAATTAAAAGACAGATCGAGCTTGATTTTTTTTGAGAAGGGTGATAAGACGTACTTGTCACCCTCTCTCATTTATTTCAAATGAAATGACTGTTGAATTATGAATGGTACTGTTGCAGATCCCGAATTATATGGGTACTGCAATTAAATAGTACCAGGATTGAACCAGCTAAGGCAACCTCCGGATTGAGAACTACGGTATAAACAACAGACCAGTCTTCCATGAAATTATGACTAATAAAGTCTTCGCGGGAATTGCCCAAGGAATCAAGAGCTCTTCTACTGTAAAGTATGAACTATACAATATAAAAAAAAAGTAATTAAGAACTTTCGTCAAGATTTAACAAACTTTTAATAATCAGCTAACCTAATTCTTAAAATGAACTTTTATCTGACTTAAAATTTCAAAATCAATTAATAGTGTTTAATTTTATATATTTGAGTTTGCTAATTTAATCATTTCCATTTTTATTTATTTATTAATATTTATTGACTAAATTATTTAAATGTATTAAATTTAAGTTGGGTGTAGATGGCTGCATAGATTCGCTAACGTTTAATTATTATTATTTTTTATTTTCATATTGATTAAAATATATAGATATCGGTAAATATGACCCTTATACTGAGTGTCCAAATGTATTTATTTGTATATCTTTTAAGTTATTGGTGTCAATGTGGCATCTTATGATGAATGCCATTGGGTTTATTGTAAATTTCCCTCTGCAATTCCATCAATAACTTTGTATTTTATTAGTTTATGTTTATTTTAAAGGGCTTTTATTTCAGGTTATTTGTTTCGTAGTTAGGTCGATGCTGGTGGAGGGATATATGGGTGTTTACAGCAATGTAATGTGAAGCATGTTTAGCATACAGGGCAATGTGCCCAACTGAATGCATGACCCAAAGATGGACACAGACGTATTTACTGCGCCATTGACCCTTTTTTTTAGCTCTTTGGATAGGGACTATAAGTCGGCAGATAGACCGCTCTCCCCATATGTAGCACGTTTCTTTAATTATTTTATATACATGATTCCTTCGCCAGACAGATGCACATTCCGGTACTGGACGAGGATCATGTCCTTCAAATAATATCACGCTGTCAGATGCACATTCTTGTCAGCATGGTTTTATGCTAGCATCTTCATATTGCATTGGTTGCGACTATATATCTGGAAGCAGGCGTTGGTTTGGCTGCGAACTTTTAGTCTGAGATTAAATGATTGTTTTGAAAGTATGTAGCCAATCTATACTCAACGTTATAAAACAAACTTTTACAAAATGTCCATCTGTGCGGATTGTTTAAAAATAGTAATTTAAGTTTAAAAATTAATAACCAATCAAAAATAATAAACTTTATTCCTCAATTTTATTTATATGTGTGTTAATAAATGTTTGTGTGTTAATTACTGGCTGTGGTTTATTTCATTTTTTTTAAAAATATTAATATATTTTTTTTAAGCAAGTTTTATATTAAATCTCTGAGTCCCCATGAGCTTGTGGCTTGGGCTGACGGTTGGAATAAAATATATATGTAAAAGTTAGATCTTAACAGTGCATATCTGCCTACTCTATAAATTTTCCAGGTTCAAATAGCCTGGTGGTGCCCTGTAGCGCAGATACGGTAAGACTCTATGATCTCCCCGACCGTTATAATATATTACTTTCAATCTGTTGATAACTACATATCTGTATTGTTTTAATTCAACTGTCATTTTAAAGTTATGTTTCCAGTTATCGAAAGTTCTGCCTTTGGAACCCTAAGCTTCTTATTTCATTATTTCGGTGCTCAGAAAATGCTCTTTTTTTTTAATCAAGTTCACTGATGATATAATATTGCCATAGAACCAATAGAGAATTATTTTTTTAATGAACTCAAAAATAAACTTACATTCATTTCACACTCCTTAAAAGAATTCCATGCCTTATATGTTTAAAATGGCAGTTTTGATTTTATGAAATTTCGTATGAATAGCAGTTGTTTTTTGGAATGGTACCTATTTTCATTGAACCCAGCATTTTAATCTTAATGCACTAGTTTATTATTGGTCTTGCGGTCTGTTCTGTAGGTATTGTAACGGTAAGAATTGTCCCTCCACGCAACAAAATCTAGAACACAGGCAAAATACACTAAAGCTGATCGAAGATGGATACTGGGATCCACAGTCCGACCAACATTCAATTCTTTCACCTCTGCTCAACGATCTAATACCCTATGGATGACACTTCTCAACTTACACAGACATTTAATTTAACCTCGGTCCGGCAGTCACTCAGGACAAAACAAAAGACTCGTAAATGAACTAATTTAACACTGATTTGGTTAGATATACACACATATGACTAAGTGATTAATTAATATATCAATGATTGACCTACATATAGATATAATGATGTATGTGTAATTAAATCTAGAGTTGGATAAAATGAACTCAAGGACAATAAAGATATGAAAACGAGTTATAACTTTAAATATTATTAATTTAATAAAACAATAACCAATAATAAATCAAAATATACACACTTATGTGATGGGAACGTGAGATATTACGGTCGCAGGCATTATATAACTAATGAGATTAATGTTACCTCATTCTAAGTGTTTAATAAAGTGTAGTGCGGTATTGGAGTTTATGCCTATATTAATATGCCAAATTTCTAGCTCCTCCTTAGCCTGCTAAATCATACAGAACTTAATAGCCAAAGTTATTTAACTAACTTGATAGCGCTCCTGTGGCGTCTATCTATACATAATTAAGTCGAGCATATAATTAAGCTCAGAGATATGCAGGTTAGCGTGTTAATCTAGATTAGGGTATACACTAATCCTAGATAAGCATTTAATATAAAAGGTGAGAAAACTGGTTTATGATAGGTTTACCTATATCCTCTATGGCACTTATCAAAATATTAATAAAGTTCAAAGGTGCGAATGGGTCATTATTTACGGGCTTCAGCATCGAGTTCTCGGTTTGCCCTAAAACCGCTCAACTTGCTACGAATAGGAACGTTAGTAGTTCAGGGAGTTGGATAAACATTAATTATGAATCATCTAGGTCCTTGTGCCCTAGTTTTAAAAGTGTGTGCTTTACCCGAACTAAAGTGGATAAGCGTGACCTTCGCCAACAACTCATCAATAATGATGCAGCAAGCAGATAATTGTACATTGCGTACTTTGTAAGAACACATCCGCAACTTATACATATATAACGCAAATACGTGAAATTATATTATCGTGCCTTAAAATTAGATAGCATCTATTTGCATATCTATACAATCCAGTTCTCAAATTTAGTATTTCAAATATACTATTTAGGGAATAAATTAATTAGTAACCTAGTTTAATATTATCACCTGCATCTCAACATATGTAAATCTAAGGAGGACAAAGCATATTTGAGGGATAATTACGAATAAAACATTAAAATATGCTTTGAGAATATCTCTGTGGCTAGTTCCTATGATGTACGAGTTACATATATAAATAGTTATAGTTCATAACTAGAATTAAGCAAACTACAATTTTAACTAGATAACTGATTATTATAATATTAATACCCAAAACTTAATCAGTAAAATAATATGATCTCGAAACAGCGAGTGAGAATGAAAAATAATAATTCAATTATTTAATATTTATCATAGCGAAGATTTGAAATTATCTTCGCAGATCGATAAGCTAAAATTATATTTATAAATACTTGCGGTTTCGAGTCATTTGGCATATCAAATACATATAATATTAAAATGATAAAATATTAGAATAAATTGAATAGGTTAGAAATAGGCATAAAAAGACCGCAGAAAATTATTCATTTAAAATAGATTATTAGAGTTTTACATTTTGAAAGAGAATTCAAATTTTACAATCGGGCAAGATTTAGCATTTAACAATCTTCTTCGTAGATTTTAGTAAAGGTGTTTGGGAAAGGCAGATATAATAAATAGCTAGCTTTTAAAAGAAAGAATTGAAAGTCACAGTTTATAAACAGAGCTCTGAGAGAAAATTTACCATTCAGTTGTTTTCATTGCAGTTAATTCTGGAGCACTTGGGAGGATATTAAGTTGACACTTTTGATGATGATTTAAAGTTAATAGAGATTTTCCACGGGCTGCTTCACTGGTATATGGCATTAGGTTTTATCGGACCAAAGTTCTTCTCCATCCTCGTCAAGGAGAGGGATGAGTTATTGCCGTTCTACTCGACCATTTTGAAGATAAAAACGGGCGTAGGTTCTGCTTACAACTCACTTATTATATATATGATCAAATACTTGGCAACAAAACTTTAAGTATTTATACTTTTAAACTCTGGCCACCTGTTAATTTTTATGAGCTTGTCCGTAGCTAAAAGTCCATTTATTTATTTTAGCAAAACGTATTTAATAGTTACAACCAGAAGAAAAACCCATTTATTTATATTAGAAAAACATTTTTAATTATGACAACTAATTGAGATTTTGGTTTTTCTGCGTTGTATTTTGTTATTAACATTTTATATTTACAAAATCAAGTTCACGCTATTTTAGGACCAATGCGTGATCTACTTTAACATTTGTTTACCAGTAACAAATAAAAGTTGTTTGACAAAGTTACTTTCATAATTAGTAGAAGACTAATTTTATAACCATACGTGCAGAATAACAGGAAATATACGTATGCATTTCACTAATACAACAGTAAAATTGGCTAAATAATTTAACTTAAAATATTTCTTAAACTAGAAATATTTATAAAATGAATATATCTCTATAATATATACCAATAATATAACAATAATTTAAACTAAAATATTTCTTAAATTAGAAATATTTATAAAATGGATACATATCTGTAATCTATACCTATGCTATTGAATTACAGACTTACTGCTCGCATATATAAACGTGATTCTGCATATATAGTAATTTAATGTTATTTAAATGGGTACTCTGAGAGGGTTTAAACTTGGCATATGGATAAATGTGTGGGTAAAATAAGTGAAATGGGCAGATGGATGAAACTGACCGTTTCAGTATGTATATATTATTGAGTTGATACATACTGATTTTTAATTACATTGCAACATAATCTTGACATGACAAGGAAATATCCAAGTTTATTTATAGTGATTTTTTTTGTGCATGAGCAGGGTGTTAACGATAATCATGTGTTGAGCAAAAATTCACTATTAACAGACTCATTAAAGCTTACAGAATCAGTTCTATTACTTTCAATCGCATTGGTCATGGTTTATTGTTTCTATAACCAAGTACATTCAAGTCACCAAAAAGAAAACATCCATTCTTTCGATGCTACAAATCTAACTTTGAAGTAGAAGTGATGATTGGTTATGCATATAGAAGGAAAGAATACTAAACATCTTCAAACAGCTACGTCAACCTTATATCTTGATATCTATTTAGCTATGAATGCTGTCTTACATTCAAGTCTTAAAACATATTTGTCAAGCAAAGTTCACACATTTTCTGTGTGTCTATCGGAACGAAAATTGAATTACCTATCTTTATTATAACTATTAGTGACTTTGCGACAGTATTAGTTCTTATATCAATATTGTATCAGGCATGACTTCCTAGACAAACTTTGCGAGGCATTATTTTTATACTATCTTTTCTGATTTTTTTCATGTTTGTGGCGGTCAGAAGAATCCCTAAATAGTGTTACCCATACATGTAATCATTACTGAGTAGAAGTCTTTTCTCCAAACAGGATTGTCTTATTCAAGATTACAAATAAACAGTTAATCTAAGACTCTCTTCGTCGTTGCTTTTTTATGCTCAGGACTTGGCTTACTTATATTCTCTCATATTTGTTTTACTAAAAAATAAAAAATTGAAATCAGAATTGTCTTACATGGAAATAGGGAACACTTCTATTGTAATTACTGGTTTAGAAAGGTGATTAGTTCATAATGATAAGGCTTTGTATCCAAAGGGGCCGACAAAATGATGAAATTGGGGCATGAAAAAGAAAAGAACACAGAGAAGACAAAATATTGTTTGAATCAGAAATAGTATGTAGTTTTCTACATGTCAACATTTTATCCTATAAGATGGCAGGAAGTATTGGGTGGTATTTGTTAGTTAATTGCAATTAATCTTCTTATCTGAAAGTTATTTATCTTCCATCTATGAACTATATCGAAAACCTGAGAATAGCACTGATGAATGTGGTTTAGTACGTGATATAAATGTGAGAACTGGTAAAAGTCATTCACAACAATGAATAAAATTAGTGATATCATAATGACGCATTTAGTTTCATTTTGACCATAATTGCTTAAAAGATATGAAAAAGAATTGATTACACCAAATGTTAAAGCAGTGGATGGAATTTTCCATCCCACTATTCCATAAAGTAAAGATTTTAACATTTTAATTACATTTGATTTCAATGTAAATTCATTCTGTAATAGCGGTTTTACTTTGGACCGTTAATTTCATTACATCTTTATACATGTCGTTAGTTATAGCTTATTGGTTATTTATAAAACTTAAATATTTAATGAAACTGTGTTTAGTAAAACATAATCTTGTTGAGTATTAAAATATGTAAAGGCTTAATTTTCTAGTTCTTTATTATAATAAATGAAGGAAAATCAAAAGAGCCCTTAATTTTTTATTTGCTCAACCAATTTGTATAATTTTAACCTCATTCATTGTGGTCTCGTAAACCAGGAACCGAGTCGGCTCATAATGGGTACTAAAAGAATCGGTTTAATATAAGAGTAAATTGTTTTTTCTTTATGATTTTCCTTCACGCCACTAGAATTAACTGCTTCAAAATAAATGTAAAATTTTAGTATATTATTATTTTTATATTTTAAGGAACCCTGCTTTGGAGCTCCAGGCTTGTGATAGGATATATCGAGTGGGTCAAAAAAATTCTGTTTTTATACATAGGTAATTTTTAAAATTTTCTAATTTACACCAAACATAAAAATAAGTGCAATTTTTTGAGACATTTTTGATAACTAAAAAGTTTCTGGTTTTTTTTTTACTGAAAAATGACAATGGGCATATTATAACTAAAGAATAAATGATTGGAAATAAACGAAAGTTGCAGAAAATCTACATCATAAAGATATCATTCAAGATATCATTCAAGTAAACTTGTTCTGAAGCCAAAAGATAAGATAGCAGGAGTTAATGAACTTGCATCAGAAATTTAACAAAAACGGAAGTAGAATCTATAAAGTTACGACAGGTTTTTAACTATTGTATGATAATTCATCTTAAATGCTTGTAAGGTTATGCTGAAAAACATTCACACTGATTTTGGCCAAGGAGGTTGAGAAGCAAGAAATATTCCTTCTTGTTTATGTATAATTAAATAAATGAAAAGATCTATGATTGATTATTAAAAGGGCTTTGACTTGGTTGACCATGCTAAATTATGAAATGATCTTAGGAGAATTGGTTTAGTAAACATTTTTTTGATTTTATGAGTAATCTACATAAAAATGAGAAACTGTAGTCAAAGAGACTGATTTCCCACTTGCAAGGAGATTATCAGAATTCCATATTATCACCCTTTCGTACAGAATGAGGAAAGTTAGATTTGCATCTTGATAAGCATGGATTTGGAATTAATACAAAAAAGTCAGTAAATTTAGATGTCCCATTAATTTTTAATTAAAAATGGAGACCCTGATGATAAATTAAGAAAATTAAAGAAGAGCATGAGAAAATAGCATTGCAGCAAAAAGAATAATAAAGATCGAGACAAAAATAAGTTTCAACCTTGATGAATGCTATACTTTTTTGCTGTCTTAAATTGTATTTCAACAAAGAATTGATTAGTTGAGAGATTCATCACAGATTGAAACAGGCAGAAATACACTGGATATCTGGAAATTTTTTTTATATACGGGGACATGTTTTTAGAAAAAAAATTAGTTTTGACTGTTTAAAAAGTAGAAGTGTTTGAATTAGATTATTTCATGATATACCTTTGGCACCAAAAAAGATGAATAGGAATTGCATTGATATTTTTGAACTGAAATGGATAGACTCTATCACAATAATCAATGTGCTATTGTAGAGCGTAAAAACCTGCTATAAAAATGAAATAAAAGGCAATCATTAGTTGAAAGTAAAAATCTTTCACTGCTGAAACGGCCATATTGAATATAAAAAATTATGTTAAGCCACAAATTTTATCATGAATTAAGTTTATATTACTCAAAAATGACATAATATATATTTTTTGAAACATAAAACACCAAAGTATGTAATTAAGTTGAAAAAAATATAGTTATTGATATGCAAAGTAATAAAAAATAGAATAAAAGTTAATATTTCTAATAATTATTTTCATATTATTTTATAAATTCAAAATTATCATGCACACAACTTAAAACTATTGTTTTGTTAATAGGTTAGTTGGATTCATCATAAAATTTCTAAAAATTTGGTATATAATAACACCTAAGGTAATCCATTGTAACGGTCAGAAAACGTGTGACTCGTAAACGTAGTGCAGAATTCGACCACCATACAGAACAGCAGCACCATCGAGTAGCGAAGCCACCCGTGGTACTGAGTTCGAACACAGTTTATCGGTTCCACAATACAATCCACGAAACAACGCATCTGATGCGACATTAGTAAATATTTCCTTAGGCACGGTGGTCAGGGATATGCAAGAGACTCATGATTTTATTCTTGAGTTAGCCAATAACCAAACTAATATTAATTAAACATTCATATTTACATAATCGAGGAAATATTATATAGAATGGGTATCAAATAAATGAAACGTAATGCAGACATATAGTTTAAAATTATTTATTAACACATTTTAAGAAGACAATCATTTACTAATAATATTTTGTGGATTTAAAGCTTCAGTAGCGGGATTTGCGACATGATTATATTTTAAAGAATACATTTATTTATTTAGATATTATTTTATATTGAGGATTTCAGTAGCGGTATTTCCGATACTGAAATGTTTACAAAAGGAATTCACTTATTTGAAGGCGTAATCTAGCTACCTAAAATTCTCGAGTAAGTATTTCTAATGCATGCCTGGAGGGATTTATACCTTTGCAATGCAAGAGTCTAAAGTATGGGTTATAAGAGTAATGGCAGACATATATTTATTTAATTAAAATATTTATTTATAACTAAGGGCAAACATTTACTTGAGAGTGAATTATGCAGAGGCGGAGTGATATATAGAATAATAGAATTGAGCAAAGGAACACGTGGTACGCTTTAGAAAGGCGATATGGAATGGCAGTATATTGAAACTGCAATGCCGCGAATGAGTTTATAAAACTGTCGGACTGGTCTCTGCCGCGGCCCGACGAAGTAAGGTGTCACATAAGCATAACCAGGGACAAGCGGTACGTGTCGCAATTTGCCAGCTGGCTGCATGACAGGTCAAATCCTACGGGAGCATTTATTATGTCCGCTTGTGTAGGACGACGGGGGTTAATTTCAACCCTGAAGAATCCGGAATATTTACGGCGGAATAGATCATCGCATCTCTAAAACGTAACACATGTATACTGTATAAACGATTATGATGAGATTTCAACAGATTTCTAACTTGGTCCTACATTATCAACATTTATTAAAGAACGTTGGCGACTCTCAAAGAAATGTAATTTTCTGGAATTATTCATGATGATTTAGTAAATACAAAACATATATATAAATTGGGAATTATTATAACTAATACGTCAGCCATTTGCGAAGTTGTAGACCCCTGCATTACAATAAATGAAGCATTGAATGCGTGTCAATTTATATGAAAGTTAAGTTATTAAAGAAAGTAAATATTAATGAAAATTTGACACGCATTCATTGTTTTAAGCGATCATAGATTTAAACTTTGAAAATTGAGACAATTATGAGCATGCAATAATTAAATAATAACTATAGATAGAAATGTAGATTATAGAAATACGCACCCCAGATAGAGTGAGGTAAGCTAGATTATTAGAGAAATTTACATATTAAATTAATTATTCAATTTTAGTTATACAAATGATAGTTTTACATTTTATAAATTTAGATAAGTAATATGAAGAATAGCTATAGCATATTATTAGAGTACTCTAGAGTTTGAACACAGACAGGTACCTGTTTTATAAGAAGTTTTCTGATTCCATTAATTTAGCAGCAAAAAGTTCACGAGTGGGAAGTCTTTCTTGTATTTAGATATTTCATTTAATTTCATGGCAGCAGCAGCTTTTTCATTTATTTCAGGCAGCAGATCTTCATGGTGAATTTATGACGGGCAATGGAAAGTTCAGCATCCGATAGGCCATCTCCCGATGGAGAATAATCTAGGTGCTTTACTCGGTCATACCTTGGCAGGAACAAATTATTTTTATATTTTTGGAGACTCTCAGTGATCGAGAGCAAAGCTAAAGTTTTAGTGAATGTCTCCAGCAAGTCTAAGATGGCCTCTTTTTTTATCTTGATCTCTCACGTTTTTGTTAAGGTATTTTTAGGTTCTATTTAATCTGCCCTGAGGATAATCAACGCATTTTGTTGGTTTTTAATTAAAGAAAGCTGCCGTTCTATTGTTTACATTTTACATTTACTAATTATATTTTGGGGAATTTTTCTTTAATTAATCTATTATCTATCACTGACCGATGCTTTTAAATTTCAAAAACAAAAAGGGAACATAAGATTATTTTAACTTTTAATTAAATATTACATCAGATATTTTTAGAATTATTATTAAACGAAATTTAAACAAAGCAATAAATACGAACTTTATAATCCAAAATAAATGATTAAAATTATACAAAATTATATAACTAAAATAAATCTAAATTATATTATTTTATCCCTATTTATTGCGTTTAATTTGAGATCGAAAAGTGTGCGTGTTTATGCTGAATTCTACATATATTTATACATTTTTAATATTGTTACACACACAATTCGATATCAAAAAGTTTAAATTTGGGCGGGATAGACCGGTCAGTGAGAGACGACAGAAAAAGGTGAAACTTAAGATTCGAATACGAATCTTACTGTTTCACCATTACTTGAAAACTTCATAGAATAAAGACATTAGTACCTTTCATTTTTCTCAGTAGTCCTTCAAAATGCATTTCCATACAGGGTTTGCAATGTATAAAACATCCCTAATAACATCCCTTATAACAAGTAGTTAATATTGATCAATAATTAGTATAATTTGAATATTATAATAAAGAACTTCAATAATGTTTATAATTTATTAAAAAGTACTGCTAAAATAGTCACTATATACAAAATAATATAGGGTATATGAGCACAGACTTTCAAACCACCCATGCTGAAAAGATAAATAATCACGACGCTCTTCTGAAAAGATAAATAATCACCAATATACGTATTTCATGCTAAACCAGCAATCATCAGTTGGTCCAGACTATCATCTTTACACACATATATAGTGTAAGTGCTCAGATATATATTAAGATAGACTATCCTCATAGTTTAATGGACAGGCTTCAATCCACTCCACACTCCAACTCTTCAACCGTCCATCCAATTGAAAATCTGATGATGGAATGCTCAAAGGCCACCCTGAGGCCGAGATTATTGTCACACCCATGTTGACCTAAGGTCAATCTGAACCCCACATGTACAGGACATAATCCATTTAATACATATGCAAGGATGGGCAGACATCTCTATAATGTAATAACTGAAACACAGGCTTGTTATATACCTGTGGCGATATATATGTAATATAGGGTATATGAGCACAGACTTTCAAACCACCCACCTCTCTCCACTCTATCTAATAACACTGATACACCTAAACACATATATGCTGAAAAGATAAATAATCACCAATATACGTATTTCATGCTGAACCAGCAATCATCAGTTGGTCCAGACTATGATAGTCTGGACCAACTGATGATTGCTGGTTCAGCATGAAATACGTATATTGGTGATTATGATAGTCTGGACCAACTGATGATTGCTGGTTCAGCATGAAATACGTATATTGGTGATTATTTATCTTTTCAGCATATATGTGTTTAGGTGTATCAGTGTTATTAGATAGAGTGGAGAGAGGTGGGTGGTTTGAAAGTCTGTGCTCATATACCCTATATTATATATATATCGCCACAGGTATATAACAAGCCTGTGTTTCAGTTATTACATTATAGAGATGTCTGCCCATCCTTGCATATGTATTAAATGGATTATGTCCTGTACATATGGGGTTCAGATTGACCTTAGGTCAACATGGGTGTGACAATAATCTCGGCCTCAGGGTGGCCTTTGAGCATTCCATCATCAGATTTTCAATTGGATGGACGGTTGAAGAGTTGGAGTGTGGAGTGGATTGAAGCCTGTCCATTAAACTATGAGGATAGTCTATCTTAATATATATCTGAGCACTTATACTATATATGTGTGTAAAGATGATAGTCTGGACCAACTGATGATTGCTGGTTTAGCATGAAATACGTATATTGGTGATTATTTATCTTTTCAGCATATATGTGTTTAGAGTGGAGAGAGGTGGGTGGTTTGAAAGTCTGTGCTCATATACCCTATATTACATATATATCGCCACAGGTATATAACAAGCCTGTGTTTCAGTTATTATATACAAAATAATAAAATAAAAAGTGAATGAAATACTAAATTCATTATAGAGTTAAGCTTGAGGTACATAAGTTTGTAGTTATATATATACTGTCAAAATCGTTACTTTTAGCATTTGCGTATTTTTTACTATTATTAAAATGCATACAAGAAATTATAGAAAAATCTAAATCAGGTCATTATATTTCCAAAATATTTTCATCTTTGTCTCATATCAATTAATTCAAATACTGATCCAAATTCACATCATATCAAAAATTTCAGATAAGTCGCGATATAAATGTACACAACCACGAGCTATTTTTTATGTTAGTTTCAATAGTAATTTTTTCGTATATTTTTTATCAAATATATATATTGTAACGGGATATATATATGCGTTACATTTAAATTCTAATACTTAATGTTTTTGTAAATATCTAATACTGAATTAAAAACACGAACGTTCAAAATGCACAAATAACAAATTATTAATTTATTAATATGTTTAATTTAAATATTGAAATAAAATAAGCTTTAAAAAAAAATTATAGAATCGAAACAAAGATTCTAATCTTTAAATAAAATATAATAAAAAGCCTTTTAATTTTAAAAATAACGAAGAGAATTTTTAATCTTAAAAATAAAAATTACAAACAGATCCTTAGGGCAAAATGACCATTGAAAAGATGATTATGAAAGAGATAAAAGAGTCGAGGAATAGAAACAAAAGACTTGCTTTTCCCACGCAAAGATATAGACACAGACGTCAGTGGAAAACCCCAAAATCTACTTAGCCACAAACCCAATGTCTACTTGGCGACAAACTCAATGAACCAATGAAATATAGATATGAAATATGTTTGATGGATCCGTGCAATCCAGAGATAAGGTGCCTGAGGACTATAAAAAGAAAAATCCAAAAGAAATAGTTCGAGATTATAAAATTTTGAATTCAATCGTCTATTGCTGAAAGTAGAAATAAAAATTTAAAAAGCTATTATCGCCGTCACCCAAGATGCAATCAGCTTCATCGTGCCTCCTTCGGTACGGCCAGCTGAAGGCAGCCTTCATTCCCACGGATCCCAGGATCGAACCACTGGAACCGTCTTCGGAAATCTTCATAAAATGGTCATCGTCCGCAAGAAATGGCCCTTGCGTAACTCAGATCTTTGTCGCAAAGGAACGAGCACGAAGAAAGGAAAGTATAAATTATAAATATAAAATATAAACTCTTCAATCTAAAATCTCCGAACTTTAATTTTATTTAAATATGAACTTATAGACTTTCTTTCCAAATCAAACCAGAACTTTATTTTTTATAAACTTTGGAATTTTAAATTCTTATCTAAAGTTTTAAACGTAATCTCTTAAAATATGTAGTTTTTTTTTTTTATTCATGCTTAATAAGATCTGTTTGTAATAGGGTAGGGGTTTGCAATTGCAAACTTAAATTTAAAGATGAAAACACTTATCGTTATTTGTGCATTATTTAATTTAAAAGAAAAATAGGTTAAATAATATTTATAGTAAAAAAATAAGTTAAATATAATGTGTCATTTTAAAATCATTTTAAAACCTTAAACTAAAGATTTTTTTTTAGAATTAAATTAATAAAATGATTTAAATGTTAGTTGAGTGTAGATGGCTGCTAGACTCGTTTAAATATGTTAGTTTTAAAGGGGGTTTTGATTTCGGACTATTTGTTGCGTAGTTGTGTCAATGCTGGTGGAGATGTATATGGATGTTTACATCAATGTAATGTGAAGTGTGTTAGCACATAGGGCGACGAGTCCAACTGAATGCATGACCCCAAAGAGGTAGTCATACTGTTGAAATGGACGCAGACGTATTTCCTGCACCATTGACCCATTCCAGCTTTATGGATTGGGAGGATAAGCATGACAGATAGACCGCTCTCCCATCCATACGAAGCGTTATTCTTTTATTATATTACATGCATGATTCCTTCGCCAGACAGACGTAAATTGCTGTACTGACGAAGGTCATGTTTCTTCAAATAATATCTCGCTGTTCAGATGCACATTCCTGTCGGCATGATTCTATGCTAACATGTTCACATTGCATTGGTTGCTGATATTTATCTGGAAGCGAGCGTTGGTGTGGCTGCGGACTTTTAGCCTGGAATCAAATGTTTGAAAGTCTTTTAAGTGCGTAGTCTGGGTAGCTCATCTATACTTAACATTTCTAAGATTAAAAATAAAAGTTAAAACAAATAAAAATAATAGTAAATAATAATGAAACAAACATAATTTTTATTTTTCAAGTTTGTGTGTCGTCACTTATATATATGTGAATAAAATCTTTTTGTGTTATTAATACTGACAGTGATTGCTTTTATTATTCTTTATTAAAAGAAATATATTTAATAAATGTTTTAAACCTCTGCTACTCCTTGAGCTAGTGACTAGGGCTGGCGGTCGTGATCTTAACAGCGCGTATCTGTCTACTTTATAAATTTTCTAGGTTCAAATGGCCTAGTGGCGCCCTGTACGGCAGATATGGTAAGTCTGGAAATTTCACAGCTTTTCCCGACCATTATAATATATGAATAAAATAATTAAAAAGTATACAGCTTTGAAATTTATATTGCAATAGTCTATAATTGGCCTAAGTTTATGTACTGTCAAAATCGTTACTTTTAGCATTTGCTTATTTTTACTATTATTAAAATGCAGACAATAAATTATAGAAAAATCTAAATCAGGTCATATTTCCAAAATATATTTATTTTTGTCTCATATCAATTAATTCAAATTACTCGATAAAATACAAATAATCACGATCTATTTTTTTTTTTTATGTTAGCTTCAATAGTAATGTTTTCATACATTTTTTTAATCAAATATATATAAAAAAAATAATAATTAAAAAATATATAATAAAATAATAATTAAAAAACATATAATAAAATAATAATTTAAAAAATATAGAAAAATAAAAATACTTACAATTGGATTCTCATAACGTTTTTTTCAAAATACAATGGAAAAAGTAAAACTTATTACCGATATATTTTTCACATTGAAATGTTCTCCAGTAACTATCAAGAAAATGAGAGAAAGATAAAAAATTAAATCTATTTGATTAAAAAAATTATAAAATTTTTATTTTTTATCGTAGAAAAATAAAATTTACTTTTCTGGAAAGTACAGTCAAAGATGGAAATGAAGGTGTAAAAAATGCATGTGCAGCCTGTGTAGATTTTCGTTAATCTTAAGCTCAACCCGGAAATTTATAATTTAAAATTTCTTTTGCACTTTAAACACTCATAATAACGAATAAGTTAATACAAAAAATATCAATAAATTTAGATGTCCCATTAACTTATAATTAAAAATGGAGATCCTGATGATAATTTAAGAAAATTAAAGAAGAGCTTGAGAAAATAGCATTGCAGCAAAAAGAATAATAAAGATTGAGACAAAAATAAGTTTCAACCTTGATAAATGCTATACTTTCTTGTTGTCTTAAATTGTACTTCAACAAAGAATTGATTAGTTGAGAGATTCATCATAGATTTAAACATTGGATATCTGGAAAATATTTTTTAGATACGGGGACATGTTTTTAGAACAAAAATTAGAGTTTTGACTGTTTAAAAATTAGAAGTGTTTGAATTAGATTATTTCATGATATACCTTTGGCACCAAAAAAGATAAATAGGAAATGAATTGATATTTTTGAACTGAAATGGATAGATTCCACCATAATAGTCGATATGCTATTATAGAACCTAAAAACCTAAATGAAATAAAAGGCAATCATTTGTTGAAAATAAAAATATTAAAATAATGGTAGGTCATTCAACTGGTTATCTATAAAAAGATGTTTTTATATTTAGTTAACTCTTATCTCAACATTTTCTTCAGGATTCACATTTATAATAAAATCAATTATGGATTGGGGGAAATCTTCTGTTTAGTGAAATATCTTAGAATGTTTTCCACTGAAGGAAGAGATCAAGGTCTAAGAAAAATCTGAGAAATACATGAATTAAAGTCAAGTTGCATGAACATGCCCAATTATTTTGCATAATAGGCTATCTGTCAAGAGTTATATTGTTTATTCTAAAAATTAACTTATTGATCATAATGTAGCTATGAATATGAGGCAATATGCCTCAAAAGAGCTCAGTTTTTAGTTGTTTATTTATTGATTTACAAGGATACTTTATATAGCTTCTCCTACCAGCGCCTCAACACGCTTGTAATTTTGTGATCATAATGATATAAAGTTTTTTAAAAAGACCATAATTATCATCAAGGTTGTGCAAGAGTTGTACACTTGTAGATTAAATCTTGACTGAATACAATGGATAAATAATGAACAATAATAACATTTACGAATAATTATGTGATCTGGGTTATCTGATGATTTCATTCATCAGAAATGCATCTTAGGTGGATAGTATTGTTAATCTGTACAGAGAACACGATCTTCAATTGGCAAACCTGGAAGAGATTGAGAATGATATGCTGAAATTCCTGTAGTAGTAGCTGAAAATATAGAAGATTTTAAAGATATTATCAGAGTGGAAAGAGAAGAGTGAAAAGACTGGCTTGCTTCTAAGCATGGGCAAAAACACATGGGAATTGTACCAACCCATAAGACAACTGATATAAATAATATAAGAATATAAATGAGGAAAGATTATATCTTTCAAGGATTTAAAATTTATAATATTGGAGACTGTACCAGAAATGTCCACTGAAGAATTATGATGGACAAAGCTGATTTTAATTGTTTAGCTGCAATAATGAAAAACAGAAATGTTTTGATAAAAGCCAGAAGTGAAAATGATCCATGCGGCTAATTGCTGGTCAAAGTTTGAACATACTATAAAAATTAAAAAAAAGATACACTTGAGCTTTCATTTTGAAGAAGGTTTTTTAGAATTTTTTAGAAAAACAAGAACGATCAATGAATTATTTATAAAAGAAATAAAAAATAATAGTAATATTCATCATTGCCACTGTTAATGTGACTTTGCATACCAGAATCGACAGACCTGAGCTCCAAACCTTGGAACTTAAGTTCACCATTCTACATCTTCACTAAATCATACAGAGTAATCTAACAGTAGATTATTGTAAACCAAGCCATGAAATAATCTTATTTGGGATGAGATCATGATACCAGATGGTTTATTGCGAGTATTGATATTTGGTGAATTGAAGGCAAAATAAAGCAAAACGTCAATTTACGAGATGGATAGATGGTGCATTGGAGGCCAGAATGACACTTCTGTAAGAATTTTGTCACATCCGAAGAACTACAAAAGAATAAGGAGACTGATCTTGGAGTTACCAAGAGTTGTTCTTTGATAGAAAATAACTCATCATAATAGGCAATTATTCAGTTAACTTTTTAAATTAAAAACTGCTTCAGTGCGAGATTAGCCGACTAAATTTTTTTTATTAACAGCTAAATTTGTTTATACGTGAAGTATATAATAACTCTTTGCCAATATCCAAGATGTGACGATATCATGTGTAGAGTTGAATATGATAATAAATTGCATTGAAAACTGGCCAATTTTATTATCTTTTATATCGCAGACATAAATTCGTCCCATCTGGTTGATAATTCATCCTAGTTTACAACAGTTCCACAGTTACATTATTCAGTTGTTATACTTACGATATCCACTCTGTAGCCACTTTACTGAGCATGAATAATCAACTCGGCACCAGATAGTGAACTGCCGTACTAATTTATGGCTATTAGTTTTCATTAGTGATATACTAAGTTGCAAGTAACCAATCTATAGTCTTTACTTTATGTCAAGGTAATAACTTGAGAAGTTTCGACACACTAAGGTTTTGTACTTTACTTCTTTTGCAGGATAATGTAGGCTCAAAATGTTTCATCAGCAATTGTATATTATTAAACCATTAAGCATCACATGATCACTATCTTATACTAGCACATAATTGTTTATAAACAAAGCAAAACTCTCCATACAGTATTGCCACTCTGTGCCAACCAGAGTAATCAATGAATGCCAGAAGGCTTGTACATAAAATCCCTATCTAATGCCTACTCATCCAATATCCCCAGACTAGTTTCTGGCTTGTCAGTGAGGAGCTTTGGATCTGACGATGGCCACAAGCCAGCAACTAGTCTGGGTATATTGGATGAGTAGGCATTAGATAGTGATTTTATGCACAAGCCTTCTGGCATTCATTGTTGATTACTCTGGTTGGCACAGGGTGGCAATACTCTATGGAGAGTTTGCTTTGTTTAATTGTATATTATGTTGTATGCATTAATCTGCTATTATGCTTCAAATCATAATAGCATAAAATTATTATTTTTTAAATAATTATGTGATGGGTCAAAATTAGGTATCACATGATCAATTCCTACGCTTACAGAAGCTGTTAAAACTGTGATAAACTCTCCTTACAGTAGAGCCACCTAGTGCAAAATATACTAATCAAACCTTTTTTGCATCCATTGATTTTTATGACTTGCACTGAGTGGCATTACCATATGGAGAGTTGGTCACCGTTTCAAAAGTAGATGTACAGCACTGCACAGAGATAGGTTTTAGGATGGAGCAACATTGACGGAGGACATTTCAAATACTTATCTCTAATTAGTGTGTATGTCTAATTTTCACTTTAATCTGTATATTTATATGTTTCACATAGTCTTATATTTAATTAATGCAGCTTTTTATTTTAAATATATACATATATTATCATTTGATTTGTTTTTTTTTTAAGATTTCTCTGCATAAATACGGTAGAAGAAAAAATTTTTAATCTTCAGAGGCGCAAATTAGCTTTAGCAACTGATATTATCAGCGGGTAAGTGTTATGCTATTAATCATTCACTATCATTCACTACATTTCAATCGGAAATGGTAAAATGTTATGATTGTCGATGTTTTAGATCTGGTGACGAAATACAAAAACTATCATTGGAAGATTTGAAAGACCTCTTCTCCTTAAAGGAATCTGGATATACTAAGAAAAAATCATTGTAAAACTGAATTTGATATAAATGTATATATTATTTTTGTTTTTAAAATAAAAGTTTTAAATTGTTTTGATATTAATTTGTCAGATTTGTTTGTATTATTTGAATTTTGACTTTATAATGATATTTTATTGATTTTTTTTATATCGGGAATAAAATCTGTGCACATTTGTTTCAAAGAAGAATTCACTTTTCAGATCAGATCTGATTGATGATGATGATGATGATGTGATATAAAATGATTTGTTTAGATTAAGTTAGAAGTTTTTGAGTGCAAGCCATAAACACAAAGGATTGTTAATCAAATTAAAATTCATTTTCTTCATCCCTATTATTAACTTCCAATATATAATGATCAAATAATTCTTTCAGTATTTGGTGCAAGCATCTTCTAACCTATTTTTATGAAAGTTTTGTTTGATTTTCCTATCCTGTTCTCATTATAATGACAAATAAAAACTCTCATCTCTTGTTCTTGTCACTATAACACATCTTTTTAGTCTAATTTATTCTAATCACTTTTGATAAGACACTCTAAAGCCAAATATTCAGTACTTTTTTCTCATCACTACATAAACCTGTGTAATCAATATTAATATCTCATTTTTGTCCCAGTTAGTATTCAAAACTACTGACCTTGCCCTACATAATAATAAGCTCCCTCTAGTGTCATATATCTTAATTACATATGTTTAAAGTTGTAATTATTTATTACTTTCACATTTAATTTTTTTTCATTCTTAATAATATTAATGAACATGTAAATAATTTTACAGTTTATCAAATATGCAGTGCAAAGAATATAAACCTATTCACAGAAGAAACAAACAAGATTACAAAAAGTCATTTTTAAACACACTTTTAAATAATACCCATCTTTTGCTATATTGATGAATCTATTTTGTCAGATAAAATATGATCAGTTTTATTTAACCTTCAGTTTATTATATATTAATAAATCAAGTATTTGATACTCGAAAAAGCCAAAACGTTATGAGCGAGTTTTTATTTTTGTATTAATCAAGCCTTCTTACAGATTGAAATATTAATTTATTGAATCTTAGTGATTTTAATAAGCGTGTAAATAATTTTATGGTTTTCAAATATATAATGTTAATAATTTTAAACCTTTTCTTGGACCAAACAAGGTCAAATATCGTTGCTTAAGATAATTCACACCCCAAGGAATTATGTTCAAATGTACTTGTAAATAACATTCATCTTTTGTTAGTTATCCTTATATAAATACCGTTTTTTTTAACAAACTTCACTATTCTCTTTTCCTATCTCATAATTATGGTTCCAGAATTTTCTCTACACATTGACTACACTGCCATCTACTGACTCATTATTAAGTTGGATCTTTACATTGAGAAAAAAAAAACACACTGCCATCTACTAACTCATTATTAAGTTGGATCTTGACATTGAGAAAAAAAAAACACCACTGATTAATGCAAGCTAGAGATGCTATGGTTGTGTTCTGGTTTAGAATTTATGAAATTAAAGCTTGCATTTATTTTTGAGAGGCATGAATCTCTATGTCAATGTGAGGTTTCATTTAAGGATACTCTGTAGCATTCTAAAAATATATTGCAATGACCATAAGATCAATCAATATCAATATGGTTTTCTGCTTGTTGGGATATAATGTGATTTGAGTTTACTATTAAAGGGCATGTTTTAGTTGAATGGTGTGTATGAAGAAAGGTATTTTATGGTCAACTTGAGCATGGCTTCCATAGAAGTTTAGAGAATATCTTAAAAGACATTTAAAAAGTCCAGTATTGATTGCTTTCATTGGGATTATATGTCTGAGCATACAATACAATGGAGAGCTACAGTTATTAAGCAAGATATTGAAACCATTCAAAAAGTAAAGTTTGCTGCAGGAAAAATTAAAAAGTCAACATTATAAGATGTCAAAAGAAAAACATACATAGGATATATCAGTGATTCATGGATTTGATTTATACAGTCATCTCATAACTCATTTTTAAATTCGTATTTTGTCTTTTTTTTCCCCCCTCTGGAGTTTGTATGAGCTTATATATATATTAGAGGCTGATTATGACACTATATATTATACAATAGTTGTAGTAGAATAGTAAAGATATTCAAAAATGTTATATCAAAATTTAATGAAGAATATTTTTTTTTATTAAACAAGAGCTTTTGTCAATGGTATAAAAGAGTAAAGATAACCTTGATCTATTGGATATCAGTTTTCTCACACTTCAGAACAGGAAACTTGTTTTGAGAGATTCAAATTTGCTCAGAAAGCAGCCTTAATATATAATTGAGATTTTTTAGTTATACCCTGGATTAAAAGGCTGAGATTATAAAAGATTGTGAACTCTAATAAACTTTCTCACTTTAAACTACATTTGTTGTGAAACAGTTTTTGATTTTATTATGCCCAATCTTTTAAAATTATCTCATTTTGAAATTAATAAAAATTGTTTCCCTTATTGCAATAATTAGGTAGTTTATGTTGTTAGAATCCAAACTCTTTATAATGTCAATCTATTGTATGTTAAAAAGGAATTAAAAATTAATTGTCATACCTTTGTCCAGTGATTAGGTTATAAAACTACTTCATCTGTGAAAAAAGAAAACCAGGCATTTCTTGACCTTAACTTACACATTGCTAATTATTAGAAAGTTGTTCTATTCTCACTACTCTTATACCTTCTAATGTAAACTTTAGTAATCAATAGATGCCAGATGGTAGTGCTTAATAAATCTGTATCCAGTACGGTCCTATCCAAATATCCCTAAACTGGTTTGCTTACATTAGACGGCATAAAAGTAGTGAGAATAGAAGATATATTAAATAAGCTTAGATCAAGAAAAATAATAAATTTTTCAATTTAGGCTAGGAGTTTGAAAGTATAACAAAAAACAAAAAAATGGCTGCTAGAGGAAAGGTGAACTGGGATCAAAAGTTTTCAAATGCACTGTTCAAAAAACTCCTCACTGATGAGAGCCATAATTTAAAAATTACTCTGGAAATATTTGATAGAACTATACTGAATAAGAATTTATTAAGCACTGCCAAAGGGCAATAATTATTATGACTTACACTAGGTGGCATAAAAGTAGTGAAGAATTTGCTAATGAAAAATATCTTTTTTTTTTTTTAAATGTCATAGCATCGGCCGGGATGCGAACCCGCAACCCGGGCAAGTGCAAGACAGTCGCACTGACCTCTCGACCACCAATGCAAGACAAAATATCTTGTTAGTATTCAAAATTTGATAAACTGGACAAACTCGCCAAGATTTGGTAAATAATATTAAACAACCGTAGAGGTATCAAAAATTAAAATCCATAAACTGCTATATGGAAATATTTTTTATATTCATTACAACAATTTTTAATTTGATATTTCTTATAAAATATAAAGCTTACAAATATGTATACAATTTATTAACAGTAATATAATAAGAAAATGTGATGCACAAGAATTAAAGATACGGTTGTATATGATTTTATACGGTTGTATATGATTTGTATGGTTGGACAAATTGTACTAAAAAAATAAAGCTAGAAAGTGAAAGAAAATCAGAAACCTGCATAAAGAATTTACTTGGGAAAACGTATTGATTACTAATGAGTACATTAAGTAAAATGAGCTGGACATCACAAGATTGAATTAAAAATGCTTAGAAAATTACAATTTATACATGGGGTTAAAAATTACTAAAATAATTTTTTATTTGGATTAATTGGAAGAGATATAAAACAAACTGGTCAAGTTAGATAACGAAATATATAAAATAAAATAATGTATCTCAATATACTTATACAAAATTTGGGATGAAAAGCCCAATGGAATGTGAGAAATACAGTGAATTGGGTTTGGATTTTAAAAAAAATTAAGTAAATATGTAAAAAAATGCTAAAATAAAAAAATGTGTTTTTTTTTTGTTTTTACAATGCAATCCACACCCTCAAACAACGTTCTAATAGAATCCAATTAAATCATAATTAGAATTTTAATTAAATAAAGTTTAGTTGCATAATATTTAACATGAGGCATGATTATGGTAAGGAAGTAGCAAAAGTCCACCTAAATTTTAAAATTATTTGAAAATATGTTAAACGAATTTCGAATTTATTATGTAGTAAAAAATTTAATCAAGTATCAAACAAATTCAGTGTTGCAGTTGAAGGCATTTATGATATCAATTGAAAAAATGAATTATCTAATACTAAAGAATAGGAAGACTATACAAAGAAATATTAAGAAAGGGAGAAAATAAATAGTTTGTGTAATTTATGTGCAGACAAAACAAAATATTGATAGTTTATTATGGTTTTAGTAGAAATAGAAAAAATAAATTGTGATTGTTATGGTTATCCTTTCCCTCAGAAGTGAGCTGTTTCAGATTTCTTCTTTATTACTGGGGAAAGAGAAGATGTAGAATTTTTATTGGGAGATATTAAGTGTGGTGAATAGATATAGTTATTTGGGAATTATTTTAAGTAATCAGAAAAATTATTTGGATGAAGGGGAGAAAAAATTGATAAGTGAAGCAAAGAAAAGAAAGGGATTTATAAAGAAATTAACAGTGTTTTCATATAATAAATATGATGTAGCTAGAATTATATGGATGGGAGTTGCAGTAACAGGGTTAATATATGGTAATGATGCATTATGTGTTAGTAAAGGGGTATTAAATTACTTAGAAAAAGTTCAAAGAGAAGTAGGAAGACATGCATTGGATGCAGATGTATGGACAGCAAAAGAGGCAATTCAAGGAGAAATGGGATGGTCAAGTTTTCATATGAGAGATGCAAAAAGTAAAATGGAAAATAGTGTTTAATTGGGTTATGAGTAAAGGGCAGGTAACAAGATCGGTGAGAAAGGTAATACGGTAAGTAAAAGATTTGGATAAAGAATTTATATTAGTATATTTGTACAAAAGATGGGATGATTGTGTTAGGAGGATTGTTGAGTGTTATAGTGGTAAGGAATGGGATAAAATAGATTTATTAATAAAGAATAGGGAGTTAGAGAGATGGAGAACTAATATGCAGAGTAAAAAGAGTTTAAATATGTATAGAAATAAACAGAATATTAGGTGCAAGTTAATATATGATAATAGTAAGGAAAGTAGTTTATTGTTTAAGGCTCGAATGGGATCTTTAGCAATGAGAATATACATGTAAGTGGAAAAATATGGGTGATTTAGTCTGCAAATTATGTAAGGAAGGAATAGAAAATATTAGGCATCTGTTAATTGAATATAAATGCTTGTTAACAGAAAGGGCACCATATAATGAAGTTATGGAAGAATAAATATGAAAAAAGTGATTATACAGAAAGTGGATTATTGGTTTTTATGCTGGGTTTGGGAAAAGATAAGGGGGATTTAGATATAAAGGCCATAGAGTTGACAAAGATTATGTTGTGGAAATGGGATGGAGCAGAATATGGGAAAACTTAGAATGGGGGATGGAAAATAAAGTGGCTAACAGGTGTCTCTGAGCATAATTGTTGAGAGATTCTTGACTCCGTTTAAGGAGAAGCTACAGTACATCACATTGATCGGATTAAACATTGTTTGCTACTGGCCAATAGACTGGTGTACAGCTAAACACATAGCCAATGATTGTACAGGCCAATTAGCAATGATGATCGCTGAGTCCAAATGTTACAGTGAGGTCAGGGGTCTGGCTATAAATGGTCAGCCTTTTTGGAGGAAAACCTAAAGAACATCTGTACACATTCTACAGGAGAAGCCCTGCTAACCTAAACAGCAGTAAGCATTCTTGTGATAGCAATACGCTTTATCCATGCAACTAGGCAAGTCCACATAAGGATCGAACGCTGCTAAGACTACTGATGACTCTAGGCAAGCTGTCTGGTACAGCTGGAAGAGTCATTCTACCTACCCATGAGGCAAGTGGTCAGGTGAAGCTGGAAGCTGTATATTGTGAAGACTGATCCAAGAGTTCACATCAGAACTATATTCTGTATTGTATATATTTGTAAATATAATAAATATTAATTTAATTATAATACTGGTGCTAGTGTTATTTTCTGTAGATTGGTTCTATACTTCAGACCAAACACAACAGTAATATATTGTTATAGTAAGAAGAAAGACCCATAAAAAAAATTAATGGGTTTCTGTTTAGGTTGAATAAGAAATATAGGAATAAAATAGAGAAAATATGTTCTTGTCCAACTGGAATATAAAAAAATAGAAATAAATGATATGGGTTTTAAAAATGTATAATATACATAAATCAATAATAACTAACATCTATTATGGGGAATTTGGGACAAAAAGTATTCATATTTCATTACAAACATCTTGTTAATAGAAAAAAAGCTATCTATTTTAAAATTAAGTCAAATGATAATAAGCAATATAAGATTCATTAAAATATCTTTCCAATGGCATATATACATATTTGCAAAGTTGGCTATAGCTCTAATTTTGTGTGTTTATACGATATATATACTTATTTAAATAAGTCAATGATATAAAATATCTTTATATAACATATATAAAGTCTTGGTTAAACTCACTTTGTTTAAATTCCCGATGTTGTTACAAAATTTTCATCATTGTTAAGGTTAAGGTCTTAACAAGATTGAGCATGAAGTAAAGAACTATCATTCTTATATATATATTGTGACCGGTCGCCTTATTCAACCGTTCATATAGGGATTGAAAGCTCCGAAACAAACATGATATAGCGTAAAGCTTTATTTATTTTCCTATATCGATAGTTGTTCATTATCAACACAAGGGGGCGCCAGATACGATGATGTAATTTACAATTTAATTTCTCGCATCACCTTACGTCATATCAAAACGATTTCGAAGTCTAATCCCCGCCCATAAGCTCAAACTCCCAGCATGGACCAATAAGGGTCACTCAGGGTCGCGATGAAATTGTTTCAAGAATATCATTCTGGCAAAAGACACAATAATAACCAATGGAGGAGAAGCTTGGTTGATTTACAGATCGGTCCAAATATTGGACCGGGTCATTGGTTATTTGCAACTAATACGAATGTTTGATTTATGCATCCTTATATAAAAATTAGAAGCTTATAATATCATCCCCCCGTTATCATACAGTCCAATAGAATTATTCATACTAGCTTTATTGACATTTACTTATACTTATTAATAATAGGCCCTCCCAACTCTTAAACCTATCTTAACTACATAGTAAATAAACATCGTGACTTACGACACGATGAAACTTAAAGAAATAAACAAAACAAAAAAAAATAAGAAAGACAAATTTAAAAGTAAAATAATTAATCGCATGAATAAATGCTGATTATAATACTTAAAAAACATATTTTAATTATAGAGAATGATTTGAGGAATGCTCGACTTGTTTAAATAAAAAAAGAATTTATTGAATATAAAAAATGAAACATTAATTAATTGCTTTATTTGCACGCACATACACGCATTCTCGCACTCGCACAGAAAAGAACATATTATGCATAATAAACATGGATGATAAAATATATTTCCTTCCTTTACATTTGAAATTAGGTGTGAGTTATAATTTATTTGCGAAAGAAAATAATAATTATGATCAAAGTTCATAACAGGAAAAAGTCCTAAGATTTAAATATGAGGGATTACGGATCATTTTATATTTTTTTTATTTACGAAGGTTGAGATTAAATTAATTATGAGATTGCCTTTTAAAGTCTACGTAAAGAATGAATAGGAGCGTAAAAGAAATAAAGTGTTTACCTAGGATTTGCGTAGTCTTCTGCTGCTTCTAATTTGATGAGGGTTCGAACCTGTTGGATATTGTTTCCATAATAAATGGTTATTCATTTTATATATAAGTTCAGCGTAGTATGTTTGGACAACTTCCTTGGACTGATTAGAGTACGATGTTTGGACGGCACTGTTGTTGATCATTCATAGCTGTGGAGATGTTATGGCGGCGGAGCGTCGATCAATCACTGAGGGGTTTCTTAGCCCATCATGACGATCGACGCTCTAAATGTTAATTTCACAGTGATCATATTGGATAAACTGGATAGCAAAAAAAAAGAGAAAGTTCTGGTCGTAGCTTCCGGAGGAATTTAAAAAAAAACTATAAGCATAAGCAAAACAAAACAAAGAATGTAAAAAAAACTGTAACCGAGTTGTGAATGTCGAGACAAAGACTAAGACTCATATTTATATGGGTTGGTTATTATCTGAGGATCCAATCTCCACCCAGAGTTCAATATTCTTTGAGTTGTCGTTGGGGTCCGTGTCATACGTAATGTTCATTCAATCCATATGCTTGAGGCAATCTTAGGTTTATGCAATCTCACATTGCAATCTCAGTTAGAAAAAATTCATATTTATTCACCTTTTATACATACATGCGTGCGTGTTTTAAGATAACAATTTAACTTACATTAGTTTAAAAGTCGAGCATTTAATCTCAAAATCACCTCTATAAGCTTTTAACTTTCGCTATAGTTATAATTTAAAATAAACCCTTTTTTTAATTACCCCCGCGGCATATACAAGTAGAAATCATTTATTGAGATTTAAAATGGCATATTAGTGATGCTTTATATTTTATTTTTAGAGAATATTTTTATAATAGATTATATGAAAGCCTTAAATTATTTAATCAGAAATATTAACATTTTATTTTATAGTGTATTTTATAAAGCATTGAAAGAAAACTACATTTATTTTTATCATAAATTGAAAGTAAATAAAAAATAGAGTATTTACACTGCTTGTGTGTGTGGGTATATACATGTACTGACTTTGTCTCGGTACAATATATATATATATTCAATGGTTGATTTTCAGAATAGGTGGATTAACAAAATTTTTGTTTTCTTCAGTTTTATAATTACCATATTTGCTATCCTATAGGTCATAATTTTTTTCCCTCAAAATATGGGGTGCAACTTATGTGGCAGTAATCAAAATTAGGAGTTGAAATTTAAAGATGTGTTTGAGCACATTCATCCTAAGGGCTGGATGGATGAAGTTGTGGATAGACAAATGTGATCTCTGCATGCTGGTGGACTGTTAAAGAAACTTGCCTTGGAGTTACAGTATAGAAGCTGTAAAAAATAAAATCAACATACTAAAAACTTGATTAGCTGTAATTCCAGATAGTCTAACAAGCCACCTTCAACTTTTAGATGTCTATATTAATAAAGGATTTATGAAGGAGAAATGGAACAGTTGAATGCAGTCTACAGATTTTGAAGTGACACCATTGGGAAGAGATCTAGAATTTCACAGATTTGTGAATGGGTCAACTCATGTGATGCTGTGAAACATGAGACAGTTGTAAAGTCATTTAAGAAATATAATAAATATATATGCAGGGCATCTAGAGCAAAACTTTAATAATGTTAATTATACATGACATGCTTAGCATGCTTCCAACTTAGAAAAGTTATAAACATAGCAGAAATGTGGAATTAGTAACTCATTTGATGGCATAGAGGATTATTTATTATATTAAAATTCAGTTTCTAGAGAAGAGGCTTCAAGTGATTCTTCATTTAGATCTGGAGATTAATTTTTGGATTTTAAGGATGAAGATTAAAAGGTACCTAACTATAGTGTTCCCTAGTTATATTTTTTTGTAGACATAAATAACTATAAAATTACTACAGTAAATCATGGCAATTCATGAAAAAAATGTAGAATTTTTTTTTTTTTTAAATGTGTATAAAAAAAGAGAATGCACCTTATATATTGCTGCGTCCTATATCCCCATAAATATGTAACTATAAATATGCAATTTTTTTTGCAAGCGTTAGTGAAGCTGTAATCATACTATAATGTTTAATATACCTGCTTAGTGCTTTCGAGATTTAGTATTTAAATCTCATACTCATAGCTTTACGAATGAAGACTGTTGTGATTTATTGTACACATAGGCTGCCAGGCATCTTACTACGGTGAGACTCTGGCTAACATCAATACAAGAATTTACCAACACAGGTATGCATACAACAGGGTTAAAAATAAAAATAAAGGAACATCAATATTCTGGAACCACCAAGTAGCTACAGGCCATGTATTCGAACCCAGTTCTGCCCAAATAATTTGCACAGAGAAGAGTGATGCCAAAAGAAAAGTTAAAGAAGTTTTTTACATAGCAAATGATCTCGGTGCCATTAATAGAAGATAGGCATGCTTTGCTCTCTTCAAGCAATGGACTAACTAATTAAAAATTTAAGCTCATTTGCATATGTGTACAATAAACCACAACAGTCTTTATTCGTAAAGCTATGAGTATGAGATTTAAATATTAAATCTTGAAAGCGCTAAGCAGTCATATTAAACATTATAGTATAATTACAGCTTTACTAACGCATGCGAAAAAAAAAAATCGCATATTTATAATTACAATTTTTATTGGTGAAGAGAAAAACCATTTATTACCCCATAAATATGGTAATTGATTTCAAGTCGGTTTTTATAAGAAAGATAAAAGAAGTAATCTCTACAAGGCTGGAATATGTTGTATTTCATCAGATATATTTAAACCACCTGGTCTTTTTAATATTTCAATAGACTCCCTCATGATTCTCAGACCATACTTTCCCAAATTAGCAAAAATTTTAGCTTATCAAAATCAGGTTTGTGATCAATTTCCAAAAAATGTGAAGTAAAAACGAATGTATTTAACTGAAGGAAATCAAAATTTTGTTAATCCACCTATTATGAATAATCAAATATATACAAGAATGATTATTTTTTACTTCACACTCAATCTTGTTATTACTTAAGACTTCGACAGTGCTGAATGATATTTCCTCAAAACATAAGGAATTAAAAAATAATAATACATGGCTTAACCCCAAAAGACTATTTATATCATATAATCATGAAAATACTGAGGGCAAAAATAAAAAGTGGTCAAAAACGAATAATTTAAAGTTTTTGACAAGATTACAGATGTATAAAAAGCATTTTATTAAGAATTAATACCAGAAGCGTAACCCTTTAACATGTTATACTAATGGAGTTAGATGCCCTATCTTATAAGAGACACCAGAAAATAAAGTTTCATATAATACTAAATCATCCATGCACTTTACTATTGTTACACAATGTTTTATTACCGCTATCTTTTACAGTTTCGATTGTGCCAGCAATCTTCAGAACTTTTATATCTCCTATCTTCAACCGCTCTTGAAATTAGAAGAAATAAAAGTTCTGAAGAAGATTGTTGGAGCAATCAAAACTGTAAACTATAAAAGAGGGTGGTAATTAAAGCATTGTAGAACAGTAGTAAAGTGCATGAATGATTTAGTATTATATGATATACATTTGGCAATGCAATAAGAAAGATTAGTTATTATACTTCTTGAAGAAAATAAAGTTTAAGACATTAATAATTTCTTATTCTCTTTTTGAGGCATTTTTATCTTTTACTGGCTTATGGAAATCCAGATTTCATATGTAAATCTTACAGAAAGACAGTTGTAGACAATAAATTTTTTTTATTAAGATTGAGGTTATGCTATAAAGATGGTGCTGTAAATATTGTGAGAGAGATCAGATGTTCCCAATTATATAGAAATTTACCACCAAATGGAGAATTATTGTCTGGTTACAAAATGAAAATAGTAAGAAATTGGCATTATTTGTATAGACATGTAGCAGATCAACTCAATATGGTTGAGAAGGTGAGATCAAGTAATGGGAAAATAAGTGAAATGATATAAGGAGTTAAAAATTGGAGATGATGGTGCCATTAGTGGCAATGGGATCTACCTTAAAATTTGATGATAGTAATCTTAACAATCTGTGGAGAGTGGAATTTTATTTCATCAATGGAATGTACCTTATTTCATCTTAATAGTAATAGTTATTCCTATAATGGATTCAGTAGTGTTATTCAACATTTCTGCAGAGAAATTAGGCAGATCAGTAATAACAATATGCATTACTGGATTGGCTTTCTTTGAGACAATAAACCTTGGCTTTTGCATTACCAGCCTTTTTTTATATTGCTACTTGATGCAACATTTAACCACTAATAGTTATATAGTAACAAATCCTCCAGCAGATTTGACATTTTAAAGCAAATAGAATTTGTTGAGTTTCAGCATATATTAAGGAATTGATGAGGACAAAATGATTAGCTTACCAATAAAAAGTCACGAGATATCCAAAAACCTGAACAACATGTTGATTGCAACTGTTCCATTTAATTCTCAAAAAAAAAAAAGGTGCTTTTTCTTACTTTATTCAGCTGAGAATCAATCCAGAAAATGTTAGTTTTTGAATCCACTAATCTGTTATTGCATTCAGCTACATTGGCTAATAATAGGTGTAAACAGCAATGAACCACTCAGATACCAACGAATGTACCAACTTTCCAAGCATTGTAAAAGTAATTTTCACCAAAATTTAAAAAGTGCGTAGGTGTGTTTTGCTTTGGGAAGATTTGTTTCTTTGAATTTGCCACTATTAAATAAATAAATCCCAATAAATAAATCCCAAGAGCTTAATCCATTTTTAAATATGTAATAACAGAAATACAGGCTTATTATACACCAGTATAAATATATAGGGTATATGAGCACAGACTTTCACACTACCCTCCACTCTATCTCAAAACAGATACGCTTGAACACATATGTTGAAAAAATAAATAATCATCAATATCCGTATTTCATGCTAAACCAGCAATCATCAGTGGGTCCAGATTACCACCTCTACACATATATGCAATAAGTGCTCAGATATATATTAAGATCCATTGTTAAATAAGCTAAAACTTGAGTTTTAATGATTATGACAATGTTAAATTTCACAGTTTTATCGGTGTAAAGTAGTTGACAACTGACCATACATCATTTCATTCTCCACCTAAGGTATACATAGTGGGGCCAAAAGAAGGCAGTAACGAACAAAAATATTCTCAGGAATTATATCCTTAACCTTTTCATCAGAAAGACGTTTAAAAACATGATTATTAGTTGTTGCTTTTTTAATTTTTTTGTAAGAAACAATATCAGAAGGGAATTGAACTCAGACTTTTAAGCTTTCTACAAATATGCACTCC